>JASDDO010000310.1:0-500000 GCA_030015575.1 Agapanthus africanus
GTTGTCTATCGTAATCGTATAACAGGTGCGAATCCACTCCCGGGGCCGAGGCGGATCCGGCTTTGCTCTTGCGGCCTTGGGCTCGTGCTTTCGTGGCGGCGTTACCCTCCAGCTGTTGGATAAAGCGAATCTGCCCCGTCGGTACTGGTCCTCGACCCAGTTCTTGAAGGTGAAGCAGTCTTCGGTAGAATGTCCTGCGGCTCGGTGATAAGAGCAATAACCCGAGCGAGAGGCCTTATTAGCTCGCTCAGGGTGTTTAGACTCCGGAAGCGCGATCATCTGATGTTTTAGGGCGAGCTTGAGTAACCTTTCCGTCTTGTCTCGGGGGAAGGAGTACGCTCGACTCATCTTTTCTATGAAGGGCGAATCCGAGCTGTGCAGTACTCGATCTCGTAACCCTCTAATCCTGCGTCGTTGTTGTCGGCTCTTTTTTCCGCTTCTCGACTTATTTCCGTCTCCGCATCGGGCCTTTCGCATGATGGGTTGACAAGGATGAGCATTCTTGCCTTTCGCAGCCTGTTGAAATAGACGTTGCGTCCTGGCTTTCTCGTAGATGGCCATTTCGTGGTTGGGGTCTTCCCGACCTTTCTGACCCACTTTCCTGATAGGCTTGTCCATTCGTTCTTGAAATGACGGACTCGGCGCCTCAATCGTGTGGTCTGGTTTTGATGAGGGGTCGGCCTCTCTTGACAGGACGTCCTCTTCTTCATCAAAGGTATATATAGCGTAGCTGTTTTGAGCCCGTTCTCGTTTTCCGGTCCTCGCGTATCCAAGCCCGAGTGTCTCCATTTTCCCATTAGGCAATTTGCGTTGGGTTCCAGGGACCTCCCAAATCTTGTTGTAGAACCGAGCCTGTCGAACAGTTTGCTTTAAGGGTACTCGTTGGCGCTTCAATAGCTTCTTTAATCCATCTGTATAGTATCTGGGCAGACGGATGGGTTGGAGTCTGTCGCATGCAGCATCTGCGCCATGCCAGATCTCTTTCTCTACTTTCGACTCTGAGGATCGATAGAATAGGATCATCTTCTCACCCTTTCGCCTGGGGGGGACGCAAAACGTTTGCAGCTCTTGCACACTGTGAGCTTGAAGCGTGTCGAGGTCCTTGTAGTGTTCTCGCGGTACCATGGTGATTTGCAAGTTATGGTTATCGCCAGGAGGTGCTTGTGTTGAAAGCCGATTGGAGAATACGGCATTGACCTCATCTTCCGAATCACTTCCGAAGACCAGTATGGGGATGGGCGTCCTTCGGTTGTTGCGTTGAGCTGGCCCCGTATAAACTATCTCTTCTTCTTCTTCGGTATCGCTTCCGAAAACAGGGATAGTGGCGGCGGCCTTGTTCTCCGAGTCGTGACACCTTTCTGTATCTTCAAAGTCTGGCAAAAAGTATTTCGCATCCTCGTATTTGCGGACTTCGTTCACGGAAAATGGGTTCAGCTCACCCGTTACAGTATACTCGAAACCATCTTTAAAATACTTCATACACTGATGTTGTGTAGAAGGGACGATGTTGTATTCGTGTAACCAAGGACGGCCGAGCAAGGCATTGTAACAGGTCTTGGCGTCAATGACATGGAATTTGATGTCTGTGACGAGAAGTCCGAAGCGTAATGTTAGTATTACAGATCCGAGAGTCCGTGACGATTGTGAATCGAAACCGGAGATAGTGATTTTGTCACGAACGAGATGCTGCACACTCATGCAGATTTCCTTCAACACCCGAACATTAAGGAGATTAACGGAGGATCCGTTATCCACCAGGATCTTGCCTATCTTGATGTCATGGCAGTACCCAGAGACATATAGGGGACGGTTATGGTCGCACGTCCCGAGAAGGAGGTCTTCATCACCGAAAGTGACGTCGGCCGTATGCACTTCTTCCAGTTCGTCCTTCATCTTTTCGGTGGCGAGAAAGGCTTGGAATTGCTCAGGTTCTTGTAGTGCCTTAATTAGTGAGTCCCGTGCTTCTTTTGATAATAGGAGGGCGTCGAGAATGCTAAGCTGAGAAGGTAGCTTCCTTAGATGCGCGAGGATGTTATAGTCCACTTTACTCCTCCTAGGAGGGTCTTTGGCAGCCAGTTCTTTCGCGACTTGGTCATCCAAAGTGATATCTTCAGTGACCTTCTCCTTTCCCTTATCTTTTCTGTTCGTAGGCCCGAGATTCTTTTCCGGGAGCGTGCGACTGCGCAGCTGAGTGTTTCCGCAGGCTTCTGATTCCTCATCTTTCCTTAGCGCGGATTCTTCAAAGAGAGGGCCCAGAGTCACTTCTTCGTCAGAGTCGCTCCCAAAGGTGAGGACTCGCGACCCCTCGGCATGAGCCATATAACAGTTGCCAGTAATTCTGTTGGGCCCGTCAACGGCGCTTCTTTGCTCCCGACGGCTCTTGCGTTTCATGCGTTTGAAATGTTGCCGACGAGCAACATATCCTTGCCACCATATCTTAAAGGCGTCGCACTCCTCTGTGGGGTGTGAGACTTTCCGATGATATGCGCAGTAATCGGGGTGCTTCTCCGCCCCATTGTGTGTGTTTCCTTCCGAGGGTGGTAACCTCATTCCCATTGACATGGCTTTGGCGAACCTTTTCCTCGTCTTGAATATCTTCCTGTCCATCTCGGATGCCTTTCGCTCTGGCAGGGGTAGTTCAACTCCTTCGTTCAGTTGCCCGCATTTGGTTTCTCCTGATGCTGCCATCTCACGCTCTTGGTCTGCTTTACTTTTTAGACGAATCTCGTCTAGGAAGGCATTGATCATATCAGTTGTCAGCGTCGCACGCTTTGGTTCGGGTTCCGCCTTCAGCTTCTTAGTGCTAGGAGTTTTCTCATCATTGGTAAATGAGTGGGAGATCATGTTGCAACTTGCCGCATATCCCTCGGATTCATCCGACGAGTTCTCTCCATCATCGTCCTCTTGAAGGATGTGGCTGAGGAACTCTTGCAGTGTGACAGGAGTTCGCGCCTTCTGATTATATTCTTCCAGCGCGTCGATTTGCTTCTGCAAGTTTGTTCGCTCGTCTCCAAGCTTCGCGGGCTTCTTGGATTTCTTCTTCTTTTTCTTCGAAGCTTTTGACGGCTGGGCGTGAGTATTTGGGCCCTTATCAGCAGTCTTCGTAGTTGCGTGGGGCTTCACTGCTCCTTCGATAATTCGAGGTTCAAGAGGGTCCTTCCATTCGATTGCAGGGCACGCGTGAAGGTCTCTCAGCATCCTTTTGGTCTTCGTTGATAGCACGACCTCCCATGGAACTTCTTCGATAAAGGAGCAGGTTGCCCCCGATGTGTCCGTCTTTTTAGGAGTATGTGGTTGTGGCGGGTTCACCTTCCACTTTTCGGACAGTACAAACTTCCCCTGGAGGTATTGATCTTCGATCCATCCTTTGAAGACGAAGCAATCTTCAATCGGATGGCTTACCGTCTGATGGTAAGGGCAATAGTTGGGGTTATTCACCTCGGTGGGTTATGGCGGTCGCCTTGGATTCGGGAGGTTGATAAGTCTGTTGCGTATTGCCAGCTCAAATAACCGTTTTGTCTTGTCTCGTGGGAACGAGTAGGGACGCTTCATCTTTTCGTTATAATATCGGCGTCTTTCTTCCAGTTGATCTGCCGATTTCGGGGCGTCAGGCTGCTGCTGGGCGTTCGCGACAAAAGTCGCCCTTCCTTTACCCTTGTCATTCTGAGGTTCTGGCTTCGGGGCAGGTGGTCTATGACCCATCTGGTCCATCTGAGCCAACTTGTCGATTAAAGCCTGGAATGTGGTTGGCTTGAAGAACATCATAAACTGGGAGATGGTTGCGTGGGGGTCTAAAGTTCCCACGAACATACCCACTGCGGGTGCTTCCTCAATGCGTTGTTCGCATCTCGACCACAAATTCCGCCAGCGTATGGCGTACTGGACCCAGGTTTCGCCCTGTTTTACCCTGGCGTTAATAAGTGCAGTTATTGGAGTGCGTTCGCTGGCACTTGCAAATCGCTGAGTGAACAACAGCTCCATTTCAGCGAACGTTTTGATGGAATCGTTCGGGAGTTCTGAATACCATTCGAACGCTGTTTCTGATAAGCTGCCAACGAACTGACGGAGTAACAGTTTATCGTCACCGCCGGTGTTACCGCAGAGGGCCCGGAACTGGGCGACGTGTTGATGAGGATTGCCGGTCCCCTTATACACATGGAATTTCGGTATCGTATAGCCTTGCGGGTACTTGATTTGATCGTACCAGCTTGGATACGGCCGCCCTGTTTTCACGACTTGACCAGCTGCCTCAGTCGCATGATGGTCCCGGATTTGCTGGGCTATGTAGTCGGCTAAGTCAGCCTTAGAGATCGTCTCTTCCTTGGCCGTTGAGAGGGCTGGTGGTGGATTTGACGTTTCTCCTCGGTCATCTTCCAGAACGATTGGGGG
The DNA here is from genome assembly GCA_030015575.1 of Agapanthus africanus. Lineage (NCBI taxonomy): Eukaryota > Viridiplantae > Streptophyta > Magnoliopsida > Asparagales > Amaryllidaceae > Agapanthus > Agapanthus africanus. The sequence goes on from JASDDO010000310.1 coordinate 4,390, forward strand.
ATCTTCAATTGGTGGGTCCTGTTGGATCATCATTCCTATCATATCTTGGAAGAGAAGGCCCATGCGCTGTATATTAGCCGCTTGTTCCGCAGCCTCTTTGTCCTTTTTCTCCAATGTCCGGCGAAGGAATTCAGCGTCGGTTTCCTCCTCCCGGCGTGCGTCTGAGGACGCTTCTGGGTTTTCCTTTGGTCCGGTGAGCGCGGCCATAGCATTCATCATTTCTTGGAGCTTTTGTTGCTGCTCCTGGGATTTCGTTACGGATCGGGTTAGCGGTCGGTGGCCTGTAGAAGTGCGGCTCTCCTCCTTTCCAGAGGCCATGTATACGGTGTGGACCATCATGCCCCCAGACTTAGGGTGTCCGGGCTTGTTGCTTTTAGCCGTCGTTGCACGTTGAGGGATCTTCTCGGGCTCCCTCCTTTTATGAGCCATGGAGGTTAAGGGGGCCATCGAGGTGGGCGTCCAAACAGCCTTTTGGGTTTTCGCCTGGTGACCAGCTTTCGGTTGGATCTTCAGCTTCTTATGCTGGCGGGAGAAGTTTGGATCGATGATTGAGTCCCGGGCCCGCCGCCAAACCTTATAGATTTTGGAAGACAGCCGTTGAGGAGATCGGGGCTGTTCTGCTTCTATTTCCACAACCTTTTCTGATGGGGGAGGAGACCTCTTCAGCACTGCGGTAGGGGAATTCCTTCGCACCTTATTTAACATTTCGAAGCTGTTCCTAGTTGGAACAGCAGCATTAACTTCTACCACCGGGGCTGGTGGGGTCAATCCAGAGGGGGAGTTGCCCCCAGCCTTCCTTATTCGGCGCCAATGACGACGTCGAGAGCGTCGAGCAGACGGCGTAGAGTCAGACATAAGAATGGTTTCATCTTGCCCCCTGTGTGGGTGGGGGGTCATTGTTGGTGTTAGCCTGTCAAAGGCCGATGTCCTTTGTGCAACGGGAGCGGGAGCTGAAGCCGTTAATCTGGTAAAGACCGACTTTTTGGCCGGGGAAGCTGCCTTGGCGATTTCAGAGGCATGGGCGGCCGTTTTCTTAGGAGCAGCCTTCTCTGCGACGAATTTGCAGGATTTCTGGCCCAATCTAGAAAAGACTGAGGCGCTGACATCGGACGACTCGGTGAGAGGAGCCGTGGCAGGGGTGAGACGATCAAAGACCGACTTCTTGAGGGTTTCCTTTGTCAGCACTGGCGCCGTGAAGCTGGATGGTGGGAGTATAGTCCCAAAGAACAATCCGGTGGTGGCCTGAGTCACCTGGTCCGCCGGCATTGTGAACAACGAAGCAGCTTGGGGTCCATAGGCTATGCCTCCCGGTGAGGCAAAGCGTTGGTCGCAATTGCAGCTTGAGCAGTTGGAGGATTTCGCGGAAGTAGCGGCCATCGATCCTTTGTTTTCTGCAATAGGCAAGGCGCCAATTCTTAGTATCTTGAAACCCAAGGGCAACTGTTAGCGAACCGCGATTGGTTCGCGAATCACGACACACGAAGTGTGGAGTGGAAAGAGGAAAAGGTCCCACCGGGCGTGCCAGAATCTGTTCCCCTCCGAATAGCGGCCGAGACGTTGGGACGTCCTGCCTGAGATTCGGGGCAGATGCCAATAGGTACAATCCGTCTGCCTCTCCGAAGATGCCAAGTTGATTTATGGCGCCATGTATCGGAGGTTTAGGCGGATGCGGCCGATGTAGCAGACTTCGTCAGATTCCCCCTCAGGGTGAGGGGTTTTTGATTGTGGGGACGCTCTTCCTTGCAGGCGCAAGCCCCTACAGTTAATTACGCTACCGCGTCGCGGTAACAACTTTCTCCTTCTCCAGATGGTCACTTCGTGTCGTGTGTTTTGTTTTATGTTTTCCTGCCCGTGGATCGTTTACGGAGACCGAGTTATGTCGTCGCCCGTAGGGCGTGGACTAGTCCAAATCCGTATCTTCTTAGATTTGGGTTTGGGGGTTTGGTTTGAGGATACACTAGCCATGCTTGAGGCTATGATCAACTCAAACATTTGTTAAGGACACATTAGTCTAGTTTAAGGCTAAGATCAACTTAACAGGATCATTTAGATCCGACAAAGGAGTGTTTGGACCCCAATTGTTCCAATTTCAGGACATAGTAGTCCGTCGTATGTGTGGCCGTCGGGACCCGTCACCTCTCTGACGACGTTGAAGGATTACAACGACGAGTGTCAGAGGAGTTCGGAGATGTACCCTCGAGCCAGAGTTAATTAGGGGGATTCATAGTCCAGTCTGCTTGAAGGTTTAAGGACGCGTTAGCCATTTTTGAGGCTAAGATCAACTTAAACGGGACCGTTTAGATCCGACAAAAGAGCATATGGGGGCTCTATGGTTCTAGTTTAAGGACATTGTGGTCCATGGGTAGTTTAAGGACATTGCGGTCCATGGGTAGTTTAAGGACATTGCGGTCCGTGGGTAGTTTAAGGACATTGCGGTCCGTTGGTAGTTTTAAGACATCTCGGTCAAGGTTAAGGACGTCATAGTCCATGGGTTTAAGGACTCCACAGTCCGGTATATGCTCTGGATGCTTCACACGGGTTCACTGCCGTGCTAGGCGAGGACCAGGCTCCGCTCTGGATGCTTAGCACGGGTTCATTGCCGTGCTAGGCGAGGACCAGGATCCGCTCTGGACGTTTTCCGCGGGGTCAAAGAGTGACGTTATCCACGTTCCACGTAACCAGGAATTTTGTGTTATGCATGGGTTTAAGGACCCCACAGTCCATATCATGAATGGTCTTCGGGACCCGTCACCTCTTTGAAGACATTGAGGGATTACAATGCCAAGTATCAAAGGAGTGAAGAGATGTACCCTAGAACCGGGATGGATTAAATGGTCCTTGGCCCAATTTGGGTCAAGACTGATCAATTATGTTATGAGCCTACCGGCCCAGTTAATCACAAATTGAGGAATTATGGCCAGCTTGGGCTAAGTCCAGTCAGGTCTGGAATATTGACTCTTTGTTGGTCCATTGAGGGAGAATGTTTGCCTCTATCCCCTTTAGCCAATTGGGCCAAAGCCTAGTGTTAAACACTTCAGAACAATCAGTGTTTGAACACTGGGAATAAGGTTGTTGAGTTAGTGTTCAACACTAAGAGATAATTGGTGTTAAACACCAGCAATAAGGCTTTTTCAAATTAGTGTTAAACACTAAAACGGATCAGTGTTGAATCCTGCCAATAAGGCTTTTTAATCAGCATTGAATGCTAAGGCTCGACAGTGTTTTAACATTGGGCTTGAGAGTTTTAATTTTAGTGTTAAACACTAAGGCAAGAAGGGTCACGTGGCAGCACGTGAGGGCGCCCTCCCTTCATTTGTTCCGCTGAAATTATCATTTTCTTCATAGCATCACGTGCCGTCACGTGATGGGCATTCAAATGCCTTTGTGTTAAGGCTTCTGCTGAGGGTCACGTGGGTCACGTGGGGTGCTGCCTCAAAGGGGCTTTCTGTAGGGGTTTTGGGGGGGTCACGTGGTAGCACGTGACCCTGCCTCTATGTAGTTTCTAGAGGATCTGTTGATCTTTCTTTTCAGGAATTAAATTCCTCTGGCTTTAATTTTCAAAGGAATTAAATTCCTACTTCCCTTTCGATCCTTGAACCTTCTGTAGGAATTAGATTCCTCGTTTATGTGAAGAATTGAATAGGGTTAAACCCTAAAAAAACTTTTCAAGGAATCAAACTTCCGTTTCCCGTCAGATTATGATTAAGGGACTTAAATTCCCATTGTTTCAACAGAACTAAATTCTTAATTAGGGTTACACCCTGCTCCTTTTTATTTTGAAGGAATTAAATTCCCATAACACAGGGTCAAGCCCTACTTTTATCTTAGAGGAATTAAATTCCTATAGTTCTGTGAGAATTAAATTCTCATGCTTGCATTCTTTCTCTATGTTTTGGATCTGCATGGCAGGATCTCAACCCATTGAGAATTAAATTCTCAACCTTAAGGGGAGATGTGCACTTTGCAGATCCTCTATCAAAGAGAGAAAAAATTTGCTCTTCTGTTTTATATATTAGAGTTAAACTCTATAGAGAATTAAATTCTCTTTCTTTCGAAAGGCTTCCCCTTTCTTACCTAGGGTTTTTTTTGCAGAAGATCCGAGTCTTTTCAAAGTATCAAAGCTCTCCTCCTTTTTTCTTTTCTCTTCTCTGCGCATGTATGTATTTTTTTTCTCTTGGCTCCTATTTATAGGAGAAGCAGCTGAATCAGTTAGTTTTGTGACGAATCTTCATTGAGAGATTTGATTTGCATCCTTCATTCGTTCTGGACCTTTGGATTATTAGGTGAATTTTATCCACCGTTGGATTTCAAATCCAGAGATTCTCCCTTGTTATTTTGGTTAGATTTAAGGGGGAAATCTTTCCAAACCCGAGATTTTCCATAGATAAATGACCTCCGAATCTTTAATTTGATTGGATGAATATAGTTGCGTTCCTTTGGAAAGATTTGCATTTCTCTCAGAATTTAATTCTGTTGACAAAAAGGGCTTTGAAAGCCGGTCACGTGTGCCCACGTGACCCATGGTCACGTGTGAGCATGTGACCCCCTTCGGAATGAGCCTTTTCCTTTCTTCTGATTGTTGCTTAAGCGTCACGTGCCACCACGTGACTCTTGGTCACGTGTGAGCACGTGACCTCTGTCTGGCACTTCTTTCCTTGGTTCAATTGGAGAGCGAGTTCGCTATTTTGACCGTCACGTGCCGACACGTGACCCTGGTCACGTGGGAGCACGTGACCTCTTCTGAAGCTCTTTTTCTTGACTTTGTTCAGCGAATCATTGTGTCCCCTTTTCTGTACTTTATAGGTCACGTGTCAACACGTGACTGCTGGTCACGTGTAAGCACGTGGCCCCCTTTTCGAAGCTCTTCACAGAAGCTTTCCTGATTTTAAATCAGGAAACACGGCTGTCCTCCAAAATTTACAAAGTTTGGCGACAGGTTTATGACTCGGTGATTGATCAAGATTACTCTCGTCGACAGAAAAAGGTGAAAGTTCAGCGAGAAGTGGACTATCCTGTCAAGCTACAAAAGGCAACAGGTACTTAGGTGCCCACTGCAATGGCCCCCTCAACTTCGACCGCTCACAAGAGGAGAAGGCGGGAGAAAATCCCTGATTCTGTGATGAATCGTAAGACCACTGAATCTAAACGCCCCAAGTCTGGAAGCATGGTAACACATACCGTTTATATGGCTTCCGGAAAAGAGGAAAGCCGTGCTTCTACGAGGCATCGACCGCTTACCCGATCGATAACAATGGCTAAGGAGCAACAGCAGCAAAAACTTCAAGAGACGCTGACTGCAATGGCCGCACTCACAGGGCCGAAAGAAAATCCAGAGACCTCAAAGAAGCGTCAGGAACAAGAAACTGATGCTGAATTCCTCCGAAGAATGCTCGAGAGGAAAGAAAAAGAGGCCACGGAACAGGCAGCCAACATAAAATAAATGGCTCTTTTGTTCCAAGACATGGCCGGGATGATGTTACAGCCAGAACCTCCAGCTGAAGACCCCCCGATTATCATTGAAGACAACAAAGGGGAGACATCGAACCCTCCTCCGTCTCTTTCAGCAGCCAAAGAGGAGACCATCTCCAAGGCCGCTCTAGATGATTACATCGCTCAGCAAATACGAGCTTATCATGCGAGCAAAACGGCCGGGCAGATCGTTAAGACTGGACGACCCTATCCGGGCTGGTATGACCAAATAAGGTACCCGCCGGGATATACGATCCCAAAATTCCATGTATATTAAGGGAAGGGCAATCCCCACCAGCATGTCGCCTAATTCAGGGCTCTATGTGGCAACACTGGAGGTGACGATAAACTGCTACTTCGCCAGTTCGTCGGCAGCTTGTCGGAGACGGTGTTCGAATGGTACTCTGAACACCCGAACGACTCCGTCAAGACATTTGCAGAAATAGAGCTGCTGTTCACATAAAGATTCGCAGGAGCTAGCGTACTCCAATTACCGCACTAATTAACGCCGGGGTGAAGCCAGGCGAGACATAAGTTCAATACGCAATACGATAGCGAAATCTATGGTCGAAATGTGAGCAGCACATCGAAGAAGCTCCGGAAGTGGGCATGTTCATGGGCACTCTTGACCCTCAAGCGACCATCTCCCAATTCATGATGTTTTTCAAGATGACCACTTTCCAGTCCTTGATTGATAAGCTGGCCCAAATGGACCAGATGGGTCGCAGACCTTCTTCTTTAAAGATGGAACCTCGAAATGAAAAGGGAAAAGGGAAAGCGACCTTCGTCGCCAATACTCAACAGCAGCCCAGTGGTCCAAAATTAACCGATCGCCTAGACGAGAGACGACGATTCTATAATGAGAAAATAAAGCGCCCTTATTCGTTTCCCCGGGACAAAACGAAGAGATTGTTCGAGCTGGCGGTGCGCAACATGCTCATTAATTTGCCGAACCCAAAATGCCCATTACAACCCGGTGAGGCTAATGATCCCAATTATTTCCCCAACCACCAAGCGATAAGCCATCCAATTGAAGATTGCTTCGTCTTTAAAGGCTGGATTGAAGACCAATACCAACATGGTAAATTCGTCCTATCCGAGAATTGGAAAGTAAGCCCGCCTCAACCGCACGCTCTTAAAAGGGGAGACACACCGGGGGCATCGTGCTCTTTTGTCGAAGAAGCTCTAAGGGAGGTCGCTCTTTCAGCCAAAACAAAAAGAATGCTGAAAGATCTCCAAACATGCCCGGCGATCATATGGAAAAATCAGCTAGAACCCAAGATCATCGAGGGAATGCTGAAGCCGCGCCCAACTCCAAAAATTGGTGGCGATAGTCAAAGCGCCCGCACCTAGCCGTCAAATTCTTCAAAGAAAAGGAATAAGACCAAAAAGCCCGTGAAGCCTGATGACAAGCGCACGGAACTGCAAAAACTTATTAACGCGTTGGAAGAATATAATTAGAAAGCGCGAACCCCGGTCACTCTTCAGGAGTTTCTCAACCACATCCTTAAAAACAGAGATAGCGACGACAATGAATCTGAGGATTATGTGGCAAGCTGTCATATGATTTCTCACTCGTTGATAGACGATGAAGAAGCTCCTTGCACAGAGAAACTAGGGGCAGATCCTCAGCCGGAACTTCTAGGACCGTCAGACGCGATGATTGATGCATTCATGAACGAAGCTGTTCTTAAAAGCAAAGCTGATCGAGAGCACGAGATGGCCATATTTGAAAAGGCCGAACGCCGGCGACTGGACGAAAGGGCTGAAACACTACCACCAGATCAAAGCACATCCGCCGCCAGCAAAAGCAGGTTCAAGACGAGGAAAAGGTTCACTAAAGCCATATCAATGGGAATGAAGCTACCACCTTCTGAAGAAAACACTCCAGATGAAGCGGATATAGCTTATATCATTGAAAGATTGTGCACCCCACCGAAGAGTGCAACGCTTTTACAAACTGGTGGTAGGGATATGTTGCTCATCGACAACCTTTCAACCGGATGAAACGTAAAACTCGTCGGGAGCAAAGAAATACGACCGAGGAGCGCAAAAGAACTACCAGCAACTGTCACATGGTCGACGCTGGGGATTACAAGTTCTCACCTTCGGGAGCGACTCTGACGAAGAAATAGCCTTCGGCTCTCTCTTCAAAGAATCCACCTCAGGAAAGGAGGAAGAACCGAAGAGCCGTGAGAACATTCAGCTGTGCAATCACACGCTACCTGAGAAGAATCTTGGACCTGCAAATAAGGGATCGAATAAAAAGGATAAAGGATCCCTGAAAATATCGCCCTCGATGATCGAGTCGTCGAAGTGCTGGCGGCCAAGGACCCGCCCAAGAAAAGTAAGGTGGATTACAACGTTCTGGCACACTTGAGAAAGCTACCTTCGTAGCTAAGCATTCTCGACGCCCTTCTGCTATCTAAAGAGGCAAGAGATTCGCTGATCAAGGCGCTACAAGAGCCCGAGCAGTTCCAAGCTTTCCTTGTCGAAGAAAAAATGAAGGATGAGCTGGAAGAAATGCACACAGCCGATATTACCTTCGGTGATGAAGATCTCCTTCTCGGGACATGCGAGCATAACCGTCCCATTTATTTCTCTGGATACTGCCATGACATTAACATAGGGAAGATCCAAGTTGACAATGGGTCTTCCGTCAACCTCCTCAATGTAAAAGTGTTGAAGGAAATCCACATGAGCGTTCAGCATCTCGCTCGTGATAAAATCACCATCTCCGGTTTTGACTCCCAATCGTCACGAATGCTCGGGTCTGTGATACTAACGTTGCGCTTTGGACTGCTCGTCATGGACATTAAATTTCACGTCATTGACGCTAAGACCTGCTATAACGCCTTACTCGGCCGGCCTTGGTTACACGAGTACAACATTATTCCTTATACACAACATCAGTGTATGAAGTACTTCAAAGATGGTCTTGAGTATACTGTGATAGGGGAACTACACCCATTCTCCGTGAACGAAGTCCGCAAGTATGAGGATGCAAATTACTTCCTGCCAGATTTCGAAGACACAGAAAGATATTGCAAACCGGAGGACAAGAACAAAGCTATCACTACTATTCCGGTCTTCGGGAATGATACCGAGGAGGAAGAAAAAATAGTTTATTCAGGGCCGCCCCAATGCAACAAGCCGGGACCGTCCATCCCTATCCTGTTCTTCGGCAGTGACTCGGAAGATGAGGTCAATACCGTATTCTCTGTTCGGCCATCGATACAAGCCTTCGCTGATGAAGATCAAAGTTTGCAAGTTGCCATGGTTCCGCAAGAGCATTACAAATAGCTCGACGCACTTGAAACTTACAGTGTACAAGAACTGCAGACGTTTTACGTCCCTCCTAGGCGAAAAGGTGAAAGGCGATCCTATTCTACCGATCCGGGGAAACCAAAGTGGAGAAAGAAATTTGGCATGGTGCAGATTCTATACTTGACAGGCTCCAGCCCATCCGTTTACCTAGATACTACACAGACGGATTAAAAAGACTGTTGAGGCGCCAAGGCATACCCTTCAAACAGACTGCTCGACAAGCCCATTTATATAACAGGATCTGGAACGTCCCCGGAACTCAACGGAAGTTACCCAACTGGAGAATGGAAACGATCGGGCTTGGATATGTTCAATCCAAGGAACGAGAGGGATTCCGCAGGTGCTACGTCATACATGACTTTGATGAAGAAGGAGATGCTCTGTGGGAAGATGCTAACCCTGAACCAAAACGAGCTCCCATCGTGAAAATGCCAAGCCCATCGTTCGAAGAACAAATGGACAAGCTTATAAGGGAAGCGGGTCAAATGGTTCGAGATGACCATAATCGCGAAATGGCTATCTATGAGAAAGCCAGAACGCAGCGCCACCTTCAGCAGGCTGCAGAAAGTGACGATGCCCTTCTTCGCTAGCTCGTAATACAAAAGACCCGACGCAGAGGCAGAAATAAACCCAATAACGGAAAAAGCGTTCGACAGTGACAAAGAGGGTCCAAGAAGCTACGCGATCGAGAATCGAGCAACCGGGATTCGTCTCTTATAAAGAAGATGGGTCGAGCGTACTCTTTTCCCCAAGACAAGACACAGAAGACATTCGATCTTGTCATAAAACATCAGATGATTACCCTCCCAGAGTCTAGGCACCCCGAGCAAGCAGGCGAGGTCTCTCACCCAGACTATTGCTCCTATCACCGAGCGATAGGACATCCTCTCGAAGACTGCCTTACATTCAAAGACTGGGTCGAAGACCAGTATCAGCAATGCAGGTTTGCTCTATCCAGCAGTTGAAGGGTAACCCCGCCGTAGAAGCATGAACCGAAAACCACGAGAGTAGAACCAGATCAACATCGGTCTTGGAAGCGATCTCGTACCTGTCATGTGATAATGCTGTCAGAAGAAGGAACATGCGAAGATATGGCTGATCTCCTCTGGTGCTTCGAAAACGATAATGATGAGGTGATCTCAGAATTTCCACCAGCGCCAAAAGAGCTGGAAGATGGGATACATACTACTGCAGATAACCTCAGAAAAATCGACTTAGGGACAACAAGTGACCCACGACCGACGTTCGTCAGTGAGCTGTTGTCTGAAGAAAGGGTGGCTACGCTCAAAGACGTGCTTATGCAATATAAAGATTGCTTCGCATGGAACTATTTCGAGATGCCGAGATTAGATCCAGAGATTGCTGTGCACAAATTGGTGATATCTACGGACGTCAAGTCGATCAAACAAGCACCGAGAAGAATGCGGCTCAAACTTGAGATGAGCATCAACGCCGAAGTCAAGAAGCTAATCGACTCCGGCTTCATCCAAGAGGTTCAATATCCTGACTGGATCGCCAACATTGTCCCAGTAATGAAGAAAAATGGGACGATGCGCATATGTGTGGACTTTCAGGATCTCAACAAAGCTAGCCCAAAGGACGACTTTCCAGTACCAGTCACTGAGAAGATGATAGATAATACGTCTACTCATAAAGTTTTCTCCTTCATGGACGGCTCATCAGGATACAATCAGATAAAGATGCATCCCGAGGACCAGAAGCATACCGCTTTCCGGCCCCTTTGGGCATATTCTGCAACAAGGTGGTGCCTTTCGGTCTAAAGAATGCTGGTGCCACCTATCAGAAGGCTATGACGAAGATCTTCGATGACCTCATACATGAAATCGTCGAATGCTATATTGACGACCTTGTAGTTAAAAGCAAATCATATGAGGAACATTTAGAGCACCTGAAGACCGTATTTTAGCGCCTTTGGAAATACAACCTGAAGTTGAACCCTCTTAAATGTGCGTTTGGAGTTTCCTCGGGAAAATTCCTAGGATTCATCGTACGGAACCGAGGAATCGAGATAGACCCGTCGAAGATCAAGGCGATCATGGAAATTCCTCCGCCAAGAACTCTCAAGCAACTGCGGTCTCTTCAAGGAAAGCTCGCGTATATCCGGCGATTCATGGCCAACCTCTCCGGCAAATGCCGTCCTTACAGTCACCTGATGAAGAAGGGAACCCTTTTCGTCTGGGATCGCAAATGCCAATACGCACTCGACGAAATCAAGCAATACCTGCAGAATCCTCCGGTGCTGACCGCTCCGGTCAAGAGAAAGCCCCTCATCCTGTATACGACAACCATTGAAGGTTCTCTAGGCGCATTATGGGCACAAGAGAACGACCAAGGGAAGGAGAGAGCCCTTTACTATTTGAGTCGAGTTCTCTTGGGGGCAGAAAACAATTACTCTCCTATTGAAAAACACTGCCTGGCGTTGATCTTCGCGATAACGAAGCTTAGGCACTATGCGTTGGCATATGAGGTCCATCTCATATCGAAAGTGGATCTTCTTAAATATTTAATGTCAAAGGCTATATTAATGGGACGGCTCGCTAAATGGGCCCTGCTCTTGATGGAGTTCTCGATAACTTATCGTCCCCTCAAGGCAGTGAAAGGTCGGGATATCGCCGACTTCCTCGTTGAGCATCCGATACCTGCCAACTCTCCCTTGAACTACGAATTGCCAGACGAACATGCGTTTGACACGATCGACGGGAAGAGAAGAGAGAATGATACCCAGTGGGAACTCTACTTCGATAGACCATCTTCCATGAAGAAGCGAAAGCAAAGCACCCCCATAATCAAATTCGGGGTGGGCCTCATCTTCGTGACTCCATAAGGAGGGATAATGCGCTTTGCCTTCTTCTTGACAGAGCCGAGGATAAACAATGAAGCCAAATACGAAGCTTTGATAGCAGGTCTTGAGATCGCCGTCGACATGGGAATCGAAAACATCTTCATATGCGGAGACTCCCAACTGGTCGTTAGTCAAGTAAACGGTGACTATCAAACGTGCAAGCCTGAGTTGGTGAAGTACGACGAGAGAGTGCAGCAATTGCTGACTCAAATTGCCTCCTACATGCTGGAAAGTATACCGCGTGCGGAAAATAGTAAGGCGGATGCATTAGCCAAGCTCGCTAAACTATTGGCCGATGAGAATCTCGATGACGTGAGGACTGTTGTACAAAGCTGTCGGGTTCTTGTATCGGCAGAAATATCTCCGGAGTCTTCCGAAGAAAAAGGAGCTACCGAGCAAATGGCTTTACAAATAAAAGACCAAGAAAAGGCTATGGATTGGAGAGAAGCCTTTATAGACTACTTCAAATCCCGTCGAACACCTGAAGATGCATCCTCGAGACATCAGCTCATGAAACGAGCTCTGTCTTCCGCCTTCATCAATGACACTTTATATAAGAGATCATTTGATTCTATCTATCTAAGATGCTTGGGACTTGAAGAGGCAAAGAGAGTAGTCCAAGAAACTCACGACGGACTCTGCGGTTCTCACCAAGCCGGGCCGAAGATGAAACTAAAGATCAAAAAGATGGGCTACTATTGGCCCACGATGATCCAAGACTGCCCAGAATACGTAAAGCAGTGCCACTCGTGCCAAATTCACGGGGAATTTATCAACTAGCATCCGATCCCGCTATATCCGACGGTGGCTAGTTATCCATTCGAAATGTGGGGAACTGACATAATCGGGCCCATCGAACCGACATCGTCCAGGGGACATCGGTTCATATTGGCGACTACGGACTACTTCTCCAAGTGGGCAGAAGCCATACCGCTAAGAGAAGTGAAGACGGAGAATATCCTCCATTTCTTCAAGACACATGTCATTTATCGGTTCGACACTCCGCGACGGATTATCTCCGATAACGGGCCAGCCTACAGAAGCCACAAGATTAGCCGCTTCGCACAACAACATAATATAGACTGGAGATATTCTTCGGTCTATAATCCCCGTGCTAATGGTCTAGCTGAGGCTTTCAACAAGACCTTGACGAAGATTGTGAAAAAGGCGGTGTCTCGAAATAAGAGGGACATGCACGAGAGACTGCATGAAGCTCTCTGGGCATATCGAACTACGTTCAAAACAACCACGGACACAACGCCGTATGCATTGGTATTCGGTACAGAAGCGGTACTCCCCCTCGAGATAGATTTACCCTCTCTACGAGTGGCAGTTCATTACGAGCTAACGGACGAAGAGAATACTCACCTTCGACTTGAGGAGCTTGACGCCCTTGATGAAACCCGACTCATGGCGCAACAAAACCTAGAGGCTTATAAAGCAAAGATGACGCGCTCATACGGGTGACTGACTAGGCCGAGAAGCGGATCCTGGTCCTAGCGGAACACGGCTAATGTCAATGCTGACCCCGTGGGAAGAATCCAGAGCAAATTCTAGTCTAGTGGAACACGGCTAATATCAATCCTGACCCCGTGGGAAGCGTCCGGAGAAGATCCTGGTCCTTGCGGAACACGGCTAATGTCAATCCTGACCCCGTGGGAAGCATCCAGAGTAAATCCTGGTCTAGTGGAACACGGTTAATGTCAATCCTGACCCCGTGGGAAGCGTCTACAGCGGATCCTGGTCCTAGCGGAACTCGGCTAATGTCAATCCTGACCCCGTGGGAAGCATCCAGAGCAAATCCTGGTCTAGTGGAACACGGCAAATGTCAATCCTGACCCCGTGGGAAGCGTCCAGAGCAGATCCTGGTCCTAGCGGAACACGGCTAATGTCAATCCTGACCCCGTGGGAAACATCCAGAGCAAATCCTGGTCTAGTGGAACACGGCTAATGTCAATCCTGACCCGCGGGAAGCGTCCAGAGCGGATCCTGGTCCTTGCGGAACACGGCTAATGTGAATCCTTACCCCGTGGGAATCATCAAGAGCAGATCCTGGTCCTTGCGGAACACGGCTAATGTCAATCCTGACCCCGTGGGAAGCATCCAGAGCAAATCCTTGTCTAGTGGAACAAGGCTAATGTCAATCATAACCCCGTGGGAAGCGTCCAGAGCGGATCCTGGTCCTTACGGAACACGGCTAATGTCAATCCTGACCCCGTGGGAAGCATTCAGAGCAAATCCCGGTCCCGTGGAACACAGCTAAAGTCAATCCTGACCCCGTGGGAAATGCCCAGAACAACCCCTGACTCCGTGAAATGCGGATAATGTCAACCCCATCAATCACTTACGGGTCCTCTCGACTCGTAAGGAAGAAAACTCTCCTGTAAGATCCTTACGACTTATAAGAGAATACATACTTAGGAATCCTCACGATTCCTAAGGAGAAAATACACCTGCGAGATCCTCTCGACTCGTAGGGAGAAAATACTTTATGAGACCCTCACGGCTCATAAAGTTGAAAAGCCTTAGGCAGTAGATCTGAACATGCTTCCTAAGCCATCACTACCTCTCGAAGAGTTCAAGACGGGATGTTCTCTATCAACTACAGGCTACACTTACTAAAGTAACATGCCGGCAACAAAGAAAAGAGAAGAAAGTAAGAGATAACACAAGATTGTACGAAAGAAATGTATCTTTTATTCATAAATTCAATTGGGTACAAGATACATCATATGAATGAATAAAAGATGGATACATGTTATTCAAACTTTACAAATTGGTACAAAAACAACTATTGGGAGGGAGGCATTTTCAATAAACCAATCAGTTGCTCGCGCACTCCCCTCAGCCCCTTTTCACGGTCAGCTGCCGCGGCAAACTCTGCTTCAACCTGAGCCCGTTGCTGCAGATAAGATGAAAGTTGCTCATCAATGACCCACTGAGCTGCCTCACGACTTTGCGTGTCTCGCTCGACGGGGTCGAGCTTCTGCCTCAGCGTTAGCCCGTCGGAAATACATCGTAGAAGGTCTTCAAAGATAGTTTTCAGCTGTACAACATTTGCGTCAACCTGAGCGTGCAGATGGGCTACTTACGCTTTAAGGCCTCTTCTTGTTCAAGATGGCGGAAGTAGGGAGTGCTCTGCTCGACCCATGTAGCCCGTTGGGAGTTCACAGCCAGGACCTCGGGAACAGGACGTCCGAACTCAAGCTCATGTAGGCAGGCCTCAATTTTCCTGCAGTGATTAACCCAAGACTCAACGACGCCCTCGCTATGGAAGTTCACAAGGGTCGCCAGCATTGGATTAACCTTGGCAGCAAAATCTGCAGCGAATGTAGAAGCCTCCGCGTCAAGCTCCTCGATATAATCGCTCAACATACGCAGACTGGTCACAACGCCTTTTGAGATGGACGTCTGGAAAAAGAGCCTGCTGGCATTATGATTCGAGACTCGAACGGAGTTGAAGTCAGTGTCACCGCTGCAAAAAAAATCATAGTCAAATGACGGTTCAAGATATAGAGAAGGTGCCCCCCACTACTTTGCCCACGTAAGTATATACGTGGGTGAAGTAGTGCAGAGTAATAAATGGTGTATGACCAGTTTCGGATTGGTATATAACTTTCAGGATCTTGATCTGAGAAGATAACGAGCGGACACAAGCGTCGTCATTTATCATTGACTCAAATCTTGACTCTTAAGAGATATAGTTCCAAACCCTTAACTCCATGAGCCGCACCCTTTTATCTCTTTATGTCTTACTCTGGCGTGGAGTAGTTTATACGCTTATGAGTAAGTTCTCCATTTCAGTGGCATGTAGCTTTGGCAAGTGTGGCTCATAGATGGTCCATCTTGACCTCTTTGCAGGGCAGTGATGGCTTAGGAGACAGGGTTAGGATCTGCCACTTAAGACTTTTCAACTTTATGAGCCGTGAGGGTCTCATAAATACTTTTCTCCCTACGGATCGAGAGGATCTCGTAGGTGTATTTTCTCCTTAGGAGTCGTGAGGATTCCTAAGTGTGTTTCTCTTATAAGTCGTAAGGATCTTGTAAGAGAATTTTTCCCTCTTACGAGTCGAGAGGACCCGTAAGCGGTTGTTCCCCTCCTTGTCGAAATTCGACTTCGGAGAGTGAGACCCATGGATAGTATGCAAGAGACCATTTTGGGCCGACTTGCAGGATCCCAGTGCTTAAGAAACAGGTTTTTTAATCCCTACTGCCTAAGGCTTTATCTCACGAGTCGAGACGAATCGAGAAGTTCTCGCAAAGACATCAATTTCCTCACGAGTCGAAACGAATCGAGCAGATCTCGCAAGAATATCCTAACGTCACAGTTAACCTCTGCTCTTTACGACAGAAGTCCGTTAGGGTCTGTGGTACTTAAGGTTTTGGCCGTCGTACCGTCGCATGAGCTGATGTATTCCTCGATGGGCAATCGTGCTGTTCGAGTAGCCCTGCGACTGCCGTGTCTCTGATCCCTTCGGGGGCTGGACAAGACGTCTTCAAGCAATCCTCCTTGGCAGTTTGACCGTCGGAAGAGCAAGCGCTAGGAATTTGCCATGCCGCTTTTTACTTGAGGTTAGGCTCATTTTGGAGAGCCCCGATGAGTCATAACCACTCCGCGCTGGTGTAGGATGATCTCCGATAGTCTTTCAGGCTTTATATGACTTGCCGTTAAGACCCTGAAGCTAGGAATTTGGCCTTTGCTTCGTTTGCTGGCATTGCGTCCTCTGTATCGAGACGAATGTCGTGGTTGTCTCTAGGTTGCTGATGAACCGTCGAGATTTGGAACTAGGGATTTTGCCGTGGCTCCTTTTGGTGATGTTGCGTCTGCTTTATCGAGACGAACGTCGAGGTGGTGACCACTCCATGTGGGATGATCTCCGGTGGTCTTTCAGGCTTTATATGACTTGCCGTTAAGACCCTGAAGCTAGGAATTTGGCCTTCGCTTCATTCGCTGGCATCGCGTCCTCTGTATCGAGACGAATGTCGCGGTTGTCTCTAGGTTGCTGGTGAACCGTCGAGGTTTGGAACTAGCGATTTTGCCGTGACTCCTTTTGGTGATGTTGCGTCTGCTGTGTCGAGACGAACGTCGAGGTGGTGACCACTCCGTGCTGGTGCGAGATGATCTCCAATTGTCTTTGAGGCTTTATATGACTTGCCGTCAAGACCCTGAAGCTAGGAATTTGGCCTTCGCTTCATTTGCTGGCATCGCGTCCTCTGTATCGAGATGAATGTCGCGGTTGTCTCTAGGTTGCAGGTGAACCGTCGAGGTTTGGAACCAGGGATTTTGCCGTGACTCCTTTTGGTGATGTTGCGTCTGCTGTGTCGAGACGAACGTCGAGGTGGTGACCACTCCGTGCTGGTGCGAGATGATCTCCAATTGTCTTTGAGGCTTTATATGACTTGCCGTCAAGACCCTGAAGCTAGGAATTTGGCCTTCGCTTCATTTGCTTTGGTGTGTCCGAATCCTGTTGGAGGAAGGACGCTGTAGTTGACATCCCGTCTGCTGTATCGAGATGGATGTCGTGGTGGTGACCACTCCATGTGGGATGATCTCTGATTGTCTTTTCGGTTTTATATGAGTTACCGTCAAGACGTTGAAGCTAGGAATTTGGCCTTCGCTTCGTTTGCTTTGGTGTGTCCTAATCCTGTTGGAGGAAGAACGTTGTTGTTAACATCTCGTCTGCTGTATCGAGACGAATGTCGTGGTGGTGACTACTCCATATTGGATGATCTCTGATTGTATTTTCGGTTTTATATGAGTTACCGTCAAGACGTTGAAGCTAGGAATTTGGCATTCGCTTCGTTTTCTTTGGCGCGTCCGAATCCTGCTGGGGGAAGAACGCTAGGGTGACATTTCATCCGCTGTATCGAGACGAACGTCGAGGTGGTGACCACTCCGCTTTACTGATCATGGGGTCTTTGGTTGACGTTGCATCTACATCCTGCTGGACTGCGAAGGAACGCCGTTGTTGACATTGCGTCTGCTGTAACGAGACGAACGCTGAGGTGAAGCTGGGATTTTGCCATCGCTTCGCTTGATGGTGTAACATCTGTGTCCTGCTGGAATGAGGAGGCACGCCGTTGTTGGTCTCCAGGCTGTAGATGTGGCCTTTGAGATTTGGAACTAGAGACTTTGCCATGGTTCCGTTTCGTTGCGACTCTGAGGTCGATTGTTGACGTCACGTCTGCATCTGGCTGGAGTGAGGAGAAACGCCGTTGGTGATCTCTAGGTTGTCGATGTTGACGTCGAGACCCTGAAGCTCGGGATCTTCCTTTTGCTTCGTCTGTTGACATTATGTCTACGATATTGCGACAGATGTCGAGGTTGTCTCTGGGTTGTCTATGAACCGTCGAGATTTGGCCTCGCTTTCTGGCGGAGCCTGTTGGGAAGGTATGGTTCCCTTTTTATTTGTGCCCCTGGATTGTATACAGGGATCGATGTGATCTCACCTGTAGGGCAAAAAGTTTCATTCTTTCATCATTTTTTTTATTCTTTCCGCGATGCTCTATCATTTCAGCTTTTATATCGCGAAGGTCGCGATTGCCCCATCATTTCGACTATTTTTCGCGGTGCCCAATCATTTCGGCTATTTATTTTATTTTTACTCGCTGCTTTTTATTGCGAGTTGCCCAATCATTTTGGCTATTTATTTCATCTTTACTCGCTGCTTTTTATTGCGAGTTGCCCCATCATTTCGGCTATTTTTCATGCATACATTTTTACTTGCTGCTTTTTATTGCAAGTTGCCCCATCATTTCGGCTATTTCGTATGCACGTGTGGCTCGCTGATTTTTTTATCACGAGTGTAGAACTTGGAATCTGGTGCCAATCTCAGCATCAGTATCGCTATAACTGGAATATTGCTAGGAGCGAATCATCATTTGCCATGAAAGGACTCGGAATTTGATACCGGTTCAGGCATCAACATCGCTACCACTGGGATATTTCCAGGAGCGAATCATCATTTGCCTCTGTCGATGTCGAACAAAGGTGGCTTAGCGAACAGGGTTAAGATGCTGTCGACTAAGGCTTTTGACTTCATGAGCCGTAAGGGTCTCACAAAGGTATTTCTCCCTACAAGTCGTGAGGATCTCGTAGGTGTGTTTTCTCCTTGGGAATCGTGAGGATTCCTAAGTGCATGTTCTCTTGTAAGTCATAAGGATCTTACAAAAGGGTTTTCTCCTTATAAGTCGAGAGGACTTACAAGGGTTGCTCACCATATAAACATATCCCTAGTCACGGATGAGACTTTTTTAGGGAAATGTTTATTCGCGCCCGTGGATTGTATACAAGGGTCAGTATTGAGCCACTTGTAGGGCAATATCGAAGGCTGTGGGGGTTGCTTAAGAACAGGTTCAGGTCTGGGTAACTTAAGACTTTCAAATCTTATGAGCCGTGAGGGTCCCATAAGAGAGTTCTCCTTACGAGTCGTGAGGATCTCGCAAGTGTAATTTCTCCTTAGGAATCGTGAGGATCCCTAAGTGTGTTGCTCCCTTGTGAGTCGTAAGGATCTCACACGGGTGGTTTCTCCTTACAAGGTCGAGAGGACCCTGTAAGTGTTTTAACGAGGTTGCGCCCTTTCGGGTTTTCACAAACACTCGCCGGTAGCCCTGCTGTTTTTACTCACGGAGCCCTTTCGGGTTTTCATCCGTGCCCATTTTGCTTATGGACATACCGTTTTCCTTTTTTTTTTATTCTTTTTATTCTTTTTTTTTTAACGAGGTTGCGCCCTTTCGGGTTTTCACAAACACTCGCCGGTAGCCTTGCTGTTTTTACTCACGGAGCCCTTTCGGGTTTTCGTCCGTGCCCATTTTGCTTATGGACATACCGTTTTTTTTTGTTTTTTTTGTTTTTTTTTACCACGCCAGCCTGAGGATATCGCGGGTTGATAGTAGTTTAACGATGTTTCGGTCATTTGCAAGTTTTAGGACATTGCGGTTCGTCGTTAGTTTAGGGACGTTTCGGTCCGACGCCAGTTTTAGGACATAATGGTCCATCGTTAGTTTAACGACGTTTCGGTCTATCGTTGCCATATTTGAGGCGAGTTTCTAGTTTATGGACTTTTCGGTCCATGGGGCTTTCTCTATGAAAGAGCACGATGCCCCCGGCATGTCCATCTTTTTCAGAGCATGTGGTTGTGGCGGGCTCACCTTCCAGTTGTCAAACAACGCGAATTTGCCCTGTTGGTATTCATCCTTAATCCAACCTTTGAAGACATAGCAATTTTCGAGTGGGTGACCCATTACTCTGTGGTAGGGACAATAGTTAGGATTGTCAATGTCACCTGGCTGCAACGGACGTTTTGGATCCGACAGAGTGATGAGCCCGCTGCGCACCGCTAGCTCGAACAGTCTCTTTGTTTTATCTCTGGGAAACGAGTAAGGACGTTTCAACTTCTCATTGAGGTATCGCGGCTTGTTGTTTTGACGACCAAACGGTTTCGGGTCACTCGGCTGTTGTTGAGCATTGGCGACGGAGGTCGCTTTTCCATTACCCTTATCCCTTTTGTTCGATCCCTTGTTTGCGGGTCCGAGATTCTTTTCGGGTAGCGTGCGATTGCGCAGCTGAACGTTCTCGCAGCTCTTCTTTTCTTCCTCTTTTCCTGAGGTGGATTCTTTGAAAGGAGGGCTGAGAGTCATTTCTTCTTCAGAATTGCTCCCGAAGGTGAGGACCTGCGATCTTCTGCCGTCAACCATGTAACCGTTGCCGGCAGTTTTCATATGCTCATTTGTCGTGTTCTGTTTTCGACGAGCTTCGCGCTTCAATCGTTGAACGTGCTGCCGGTGAGCAACGTATCCCTGCCACCAGTTTTTAAAGGCATTGCATTCTTTAGTAGGGTGTGCAATCTTCTGATGATATAAGCAGAAGTTAAGATGCATGTCTGCTTCATCAAGATATATATCGGTGGGAGAATTTCCTCTGAAAGAGGGGAGCTTCATTCCCATCGATATGGCTTTGGCGAATCTTTTCCTCATCTTGAATCTGCTTTTATTTGTGGCGGATGTACTTTGATCCGGTGGGAGTGTTTCGACCCTTTCATCTAGTCGCCGGCGTTTGGCTTTCTCGAATATGGCCATCTCGCGCTCTCGATCAGCTTTGCTTTTAAGACGGGCTTCGTTCAGGAAGGCATCGATCATTTCGTCTGATGGTCCTAGAAGTTCTGGCTCAGGTTCTGCCCCCAGCTTCTCTGTGTAAGGAGCTCCTTCGTCGTTTATCAACGAGTGAGAGATCACATGGCAGCTCGCCACATAATCTTCAGATTCATCCGACGAGTCTTCTCTATTGTCATCATCTCCGTCCTTAATGACGTGGCTGAGAAATTCTTGGCGTGTGATTGGAGTCCGCGCTTTTTGATTGTATTCTTCCAACGCGTCAATCTGCTTTTGCATGTCCGTGCACTTTTCACTAGGCTCCACGGGCTTTTTGGTCTTCTTCTTCGACGACTTTGACGGTTGAGTGTGAGCGCTTTGGCTATCATCACCGATCTTTAGAATTGGGCGCGGTTTCAGCATCCCGTCGATGATTTGAGGTTCGAGTGGGTTCTTCCATCTGACCGCCGGGCGCGTATGAATATCACTCGGCATCCTTTTGGTTTTGGATGAAAGCACGACCTCCCATGGGGCTTCTTTAACAAAAGAACAAGTTGCCCCCGGTGTGTCTGTCTTCTTAGGAGTGTGCGGTTGTGGTGGGTTTACTTTCTACTTCTCAGACAGCGCAAACTTGCCTTGTAGGTACCGATTCTCGATCCATCCCTTAAAAACGAAGCAATCCTCGATCGGGTGGCTTACCGTTTGGTGGTAAGGGCAATAATTGGGATTGTTGACATCGCCTGGCTGCAACGGACGTTTTGGATCCGGCAGATTGATGAGTCTGTTGCCCACTGCCAGTTCGAACAGTTTCCTCGTTTTATCCTGGGGAAACGAGTAAGGGCGTCCCAGTCTCTCCTCGAGGGATGGGCGTGGACGCACGTTGTTTTGGATAACAACCGGCTTTAAGTTGCTCGGCCGCTGCTGAGTATTGGCAACGAAAGTTGCTTTCTCTTTGCCCTTTTCATTCCAAGGCTCTGTCTTTGAAGAGGAAGGCCTATGGCCCATCTGGTCCATTTGGGCCAGCTTGTCAATCAAGGCCTGGAAGGTGGTCGGCTTGAAGAACATTATGAACTGTGAGATGGTCGCTTGCGGATCAAGGGTACCCACAAACATGCCTACTGCAGGAGCCTCTTCTATGCGTTGTTCGTATTTCGACCATAGGTTCCGCCATCGTGTTGCGTATTGGACCTATGTTTCGCCTGACCTTATCCTGGCATTAATCAGTGCTGTTATCGGGGTGCGTCCACTAGCACTCGCGAATCTCTGTGTAAACAGCAGCTCCATCTCCGTAAATGTCTTGATAGAGTCATTTGGGAGTTCAGAGTACCACTCAAATGCCGTTTCCGACAGGCTGCCAACAAACTGGCGGAGCAGCAATTTATCATCACCTCCAGTGTTGCCGCACATGGCTCTAAATTGAGCGACGTGCTGATGCGGATTTCCCGTTCCCTTATATACGTGGAACTTAGGGATCGTATATCCCGGCGGGTAACTAATTTGGTCATACCATCCCGGGTAGGGTCGTCCGGTTCTAGCAATTTGCCCAGCCGCTTCATTTTCCTGGTAAGCTCGTATTTGCTGAGCTATTTGGTCATCCAGTGCGGCCTTGGAAATGGTTTCTTCCTTGGCTGCTGAAAGAGCCGGAGGAGGATTCGATGTCTCTCCTTTGTCATCTTCAAGGACAATCGGAGGATCTTCAGCAGGAGGATCTTGCTGGATCATCATCCCTACCATATCTTGGAAGAGAAGCGCCATTTGTTTTATGTTAGCCGCTTGCTCTGCGGCTTCTTTGTCCTTCTTTTCGAGGACTCTGCGTAAGAAGTCAGCATCAGTTTCTTGTTCGTGACGCTGCTCTGATGATGCCTCTGGTCTTTCTTTTGGCTCGGTAAGTGCGGCCATTGTAGTCAGCATCTCTTGAAGCTTCTGCTGTTGCTGTTCTTGAGCTTTTGTCATGGATCGGGTGAGCGGTCGGTGACCCGTCGAAGCACGGCTTTCCTCCTTTCCGGAAGCCATATAAACGGTGTGCAGCACCATGCCTCCAGACTTGGGGCGTTTGTGCTCTGCGCTTTTACGGTTCGCCATGTTCACAGGGGCCTTTTGCGGCCTCCTTTTCTTTTGAGTGATTGACGTTAAGGGAGCCGTCGCAGTGGGTACCCGAGTAGCTGTTGCTTTTTCTGGTCTGACAGAGTAGTCTTTCTCCTGCCGAACTTTCATCTTTTTCTGTCGGTGGAGATAGTCTTGATCCATCGTGGAGTCTTGGACTTGACGCCAGACCTTGTAAATTTCAGAGGATAGCCGTTGAGAGGACTGTTCTGGCTTGGCTTCTGCAACATTTCCCACCGGAGGAGGGGATCTTTTTAGTACGGCGGTAGGAGAGTTTCTGCGCACCGTGTTCAGCAATTCAAAGTTGTTCCCGATTGGAACAGTAGCATCGGTCTCCACCATTGGAGCGGATGGAGTAAGTCCAGACGGAGAGATGCCCCCAGCCTTTCTTACTTGGCGCCAGTGACGACGTCGAGCATGTCGTGCGGATGAGATCACCTCCGTTGTTGGATGAGCTTCTTCATGCCCCCTCTGAGCAGGGGAAGCAGCTTTGAGGACCTCGCCTGGAGCAGCAACCGGAACAGCCAGCCTTGTAAAAACTAACTTCTCGGAAGGAGAAACCCTTCCAATGATTTCGTCTGCTTGAGCCGGGATAGCTATCCTCCTTGGTATGGTAGCTTCGGGTATCGCAGGTTTGCAGACGTTCTGGCCCAGTCCGTTGAAAACTGAGGTATTGAAACTGGGCGACCCGTTGAGAGGGGTCGCGGCAGTGGTAAGCCGATCAAAGACCGACTTTTTTGGGGCTTCTTGCAATGTCATTGTGGCATTGAAGCTCAACGGTGGGAGCATGGTCCCGAAGAATAATCCAGTGGTGGCCTGAGTTACCTGCTCCACTGGCATCTTGAAAAGGGAGGCCGCTTGGGGCCCATAAGTCACTCCTCCAGCAAGGACCGAGCGAGAGTTGCAGTTGCAGGCAGTGCAGTTTGAAGCCATTGATCTTCTGTTTTCTGCACGGAGCAAGACACCAAATCTTAGTACCTCGAATTCACAGGCAACCACAATAAACCGCGATTCGTTCGCGAACACGACATACGAAGTGTGGAGTGGAAAGTGGAAAAGGTCCCACCGGGCGTGCCAGAATCTGTTCCCCTCCGAATGGCGGCCGAGACATGGGCGTCTTGCCTGAGGTTCGGGGCAGATGCTAATTGGTGTTATCCGTCTACCTCTCCGAAGATGCCAAGTTGATTTATGGCACCGTGTATCGAAGGTTGAACGGATGCGACCGATGTAGCAGACTTCGTCAGATTCCCCCTCGTTGAGGGGTTTTTGATTGTGGGGACACTCTTCCCTGCAGGCGCAAGCCCTTGCAGTTAATTACGCTACCGCATCGCGGTAACAACTTTCTCCTTCTCCAGCTGGTCACTTCGTGTCGGGGGTGTTTGTTTTATGTTTGTGCTTGCCCGTGGATTGTGTACGGAGACAAATTTATGTTGTCGCCCGTAGGACGTGGATTAGTCCAAATCCGTATTTTCTTAGATTTGGGTTTGGGGTTTTGGTTTGAGGATACGTTAGCCATATTTGAGACTAAGATCAACTCAAACGTTTGTTAAGGATACGTTAGTCTAATTTGAGACTAAGATCAACTTAACAGGATCGTTTAGATCCGACAAAAGAGCGTTTGGGCTCTATTGTTCCAGTTTAGGGACATAGTGGCCCATTGCATGTATGGTCGTCGGGACCCATCACCTCTCTGACGACGTTGAAGGATTACAACGACATATATCAGAGGAGTTCAGAGATGTACCCTTGAACCGAAATTGATTGGGGGATCTATAGTCCAATTTGGGACTAAAGTCTGTTTGAAAGGTTTAAGGATACGTTAGCCATATTTGAGGCTAAGATCAACTTAAACGGGATCGTTTAGATCCGACATTGCATGTATGGCCGTCGGGACCCGTCACCTCTCTGAGGACGTTGAAGGATTACAATGACAGATGTCAGAGGAGTTCAGAGATGTACCCTTGAACCAGAGTTAATTGGGAGACCTGTAGTCCAATTTGGGACTAAAGTCTGTTTGAGGGTTTAAGGATACGTTATCCATATTTGAGGCTAAGATCAACTTAAACGTTTGTTAAGGATACATTAGTCCAGTTTGAGACTAAGATCAACTTAACGGGATCGTTTAGATCCGACAAAAGAGCGTTTGGGCTCTATTGTTCCAGTTTAGGGACATGGTGGTCCATCTCCAGTTTAGGGACATGGTGGTCCAATACCAGTTTAAGGACATGGCGGTCCATTGGTAGTTTAAGGACATTGCGGTCCATGGGTAGTTTAAGGACTTATAAGTCCATGGGTTTAAGGACCCCACAGTCCATATGGGTGTGTTTAAGGACGCATTAGTCCGTTAGTTTAAGGACGCATAAGTCCGCGGGTTTAAGGACCCCACAGTCCGTATCTTGGTTTAAGGACGCATAAGTCCATGAGTTTAAGGACCCCACAGTCCGTGTTGATGTGTGGTTGTCGGGACCCGTCACCTCTCTGAAGACGTTGAAGGATTACAACGACAAATATCAGAGGAGTTCAGAGATGTACCCTTGAACCAATGAGTTGGTTGAAAAAGCATATGTGCTCAGTTCAAGATGATTTGAGGACTTATGGCCAGTTTGGGCTAAGTCCAATTATGTTTGAAATATTGGCCCTTTGTTGGCTCATTGAAGGAGAGGCTTTGCCTCTAGAAACTTAGCCAATTGGGCTAAAGCTAGTGTTAAACACTAAAGACCAACAGTGTTGAACACTGGAATTATGATTAGCAAGTTAGTGTTTAACACTAAAAGATAATCAGTGTTAAACACTAGCCACGGGCTTTCAAATTAATGTTAAACACTAAAGAAAATCAGTGTTAAACACTGGTAGCATAGATTTCAAATTAGTGTTAAACACCAAAGCAAATCAGTATTAAACACCGGGAACAGAGTTTTCACATTAGTGTTAATCACTAAGAAAATCAGTGTTAAACACTGCAAATAGAGTTTTCCAAATTAGTGTTAAACACTAAGAAAATCAGTGTTAAACACTGCAGATAGAGTTTTCCAATTAGTGTTAAACACTAAGGAAATCATTGTTAAACACTGCAGAGAGAGTTTTCCAAATAGTGTTAAACACTAAGGAGGGAGGGGTCACGTGCGGACACGTGAGAGCGCCCTGATTTCCCTTATTTTATTCTGCAGGTAAGTGTTTAACACTTTTAATTTCCTGGCCATCACGTGTGGGCACGTGATAGGCATCCATCCATTCGATATTAAAGGGATCTGTTAGGGGTCACGTGGGGACACGTGAGGGCGCCCTAAATGTGAAGCCAGATCTCCTTTGTTTTATCCTCAAATCTGTGAATAAGTGTTAAACACTTTTCATCTTTATTTTGGAGCATCACGTGTTGGCACGTGATGGGGGTTTATGCATCGATAATTACAGCACTTGCTGAGGGGTCACGTGGGGACACGTGAGAGCGCCCAAAACTTCTTTTCTTTTCTTTTGCCATTAAGTGTTAAACACTTTCATTTTTATTTTAGAGCATCACGTGTTGGCACGTGATGGGGATCTGTGATCCAATTGTTAAAGCATTTGCTGAGGGGTCACGTGATAACACGTGAGAGCGCCCAAAGCTTTCATTTCCTTTGCTTTTTCTTTCTGCGTTTTGGGAGTCACGTGGGAGCACGTGAGGTGATGCTTCAAAGTTCTTTGCAGGGGATCTTTTCAAGAGTCACGTGGGGGCACGTGACCCTAGTTCTTTTCATGAACAGAGATCTTTTAAGAATTGAATTCTTTGTAGGGTTACTAATTATGATTTTGGAGGAATTAAATTCCTATCGTGAAAGAATTAAATTCTTATTTAGGATGAAACCCTGATTTCTTTTCAAAGGAATTAAATTCCTAAATATGTAAAAGAATTAAATTCTTGATTAGGGTTAAACCCTAGTTTCATTTTAGGAGGAATTAAATTCCTGTGAGTTTGGGAGAATTAAATTCTCAAAACTCAATTCCTCCTCTGTGTTTTAGATCTGCATGGCAGGATCTCAACCCAATGAGAATTAAATTCTCAATTCATGGGGAGATGTGCACTTTGCAGATCCTTAACCAGAGAAAGAACTAAGTTCTTTTCTTTAAATAAGAGTTAAACTCTTTTGAGAATTAAATTCTCTTTTGAAGCCTCTCTTTTCTTACCTAGGGTTTTTCTTTTGCGGAGAATTAAATTCTCCTCTCTTTGCTTTTTTTCCTCTTGAGAATTAAATTCTCCTCCCTCTGTTTTTCTCTCAAAAAAGTAGATCCCTCCCTCTTCTCTTCTTGGCTCCTATTTATAGGAGAAGGAAAAGAATCAATTTGTTTAACAAATCTCTCATTGAAAGATTTGATTTGATTGTTGAGAGATTTGATTTATATTTATCATTAATCTGGGCCTTTAGATCATTCAGTGAATTTTATTCATCGTGGATTTTAAATCCAAAAGATATTCTATTTGTTAATCTGGTGAGATTTTCAGGGAAATCTTTCCTTGTCCAAGATTTTTCCATAAATTGGTGATTTTTAATCACCCTTGGATCTTTAATCCAACGGTCCCCATAATCCTTTTCCATTTGGAAAGATTTAGAAGCTTTTAGAATTTTAATTCTATTTCGAAAGATTTAAATGATCTTTTTTTTAATTTAATTCTGTTGAACAGTAAGGCTTTTACAGCCAGTCACGTGTTGCCACGTGACCCCCAATTGAGTCCTTTTCTCAGTGTTTACTTACGCTTCAGTTGTAACCAGCACGTGTCAACACGTGACCATTGATCACGTGTGAGCACGTGACACCTCATTGAGGTATTTTCTTCAGCTGTTTGTTTACGCTTCAGTTTTAATCATCACGTGTCAACACGTGACCATTGGTCACGTGTGAGCACTTGATTCCTGATTTTTAATCAGGGAACAGATTTTAGAATTTAATTCTATTCATTATTTTAGAGGCCTTAAAAGCCCATCACGTGTCTGCACGTGACCCATGGTCACGTGTGAGCACGTGATGCCCCATTGGGGTCTTTTCTGAGTTTTTATTATATTTTTTAACTCCTCCAGCGGGTTCTTAAAAGTCCATCACGTGTGGACACGTAATTCCTCATAACTTTTGATCCCGGATGAATTACGATGCCCATAATATATCAAATCGAAGGGTTTTTCGAGCCGCTTTCGATACCATCAGAATTTATCTGTTTCTCATTCGGGAGTTTGTCAAAAAACAGCCCGGAAGATAATGGTTCGCATTTACTTAAGCATATCGCTGCCATTTGATACCTTGGACTCTTTTGCGCAGAAATTTTTGGCGAGAACAGAAGGTACATGAACAATGGAGTTTACTATATCGGCTGCGGCAGGTGGCAAGGCCGGGAGTATCGGTGGCACAACTATTCTTTCATCTTCTCCTTCAATCTGTAGTGCTGCAGTCAAAACAAAGAAGAATTAGCAATGACTTGGCTACCCATAATAGAAAAGAGAAGATATTAGCTAGAGGCTGTACTCACGAACGCCACTAGATGAAGCAATCTCCGACTGGAAGGAGAAATGTGGGTGCAGCACCTGATACAGATGATCAAAATGAACTCATGCAAGGGTGTAATGATGCAATGTCAGCACATAAAATATATCGCTTACAATGAAAATGGTAAGTCACCAACCCGTACCTTCTAGCATTTGGGAAGACACGGGAGTAGGCAAAGGGGCGGCCACCGTCAAAGCAGCAATTGGTGATACTTCCTCGGGTGGGACAACCTCAACGCTCACCACACCTGCTTCAGAAACGAGCGAAATACTGTCAAAAGAGATTGAAAGGGATTGCAGAATGAAAAGAAAAGCAATGACCCAAAATCTACATGATGAGTCGCCGGTCGAAACCGCAACAAGGGCGTCACTAGGTGCAGCGACTGCTTCACCTTCCTCCGTTGGAATGGTTTCGCCGCCCATAGTTTCATCCCCTGACTCCACGAGAGCCGTCGTGACACTCGAGATGCCAGGCGATGGCAGGGAACCGTAGGCGGAAAGAGCGGCAATTGGAGCAGTCCCAGACTCCTGGGAAAGAGTAGTCGCTTCGGGCTCAGTAGTTGTCGTCATCTCACCCACTACCTCTTTACTAGGAATTGGCCCTGCAGGGTAAGATATATGAGGATCTAAAGATCAAAATTCGGACAGGAAGATCCAATGTTACGTTACCTTGGGACGGATTTTCAATTGCTTCTCGAGCAGCGCGTACCGTCTGTCTATGAGCGGTAGACAGGGCGGCCGGAGCACCCTCTGAGGAAGCAGGGATGGGGGAAGCAGCGCTCGAGCCTGCACCTATGGCCAAGGCGGCGTTACGTTCACTTTCTGCACGCCTTCTGCGCTTTCTTTCCGCCTGGGCCGTGAGAGTTGATCTTCTCAGGACCTCCGCCAAGGGGACGCCATCGTCCGCGCCAGGAGTTACCTCAGGAGCCTTTATGGCGTCCGTCATCGGTTGCTTAAGTAAGGCCTCCTTTGGCAACGCTGAGGAGGCCGGGACTTCGATAGCTGGCCCTGGAAGCATCTCCGCATCACCGTGTGGGATTGGCACTATACTAGGCATGACCTGAGTCGAGGTAATCCCTGCGATCAGATGAAAAAGGGTCAGATTATCCATAAGAAAGGCGAATGAAGGCACAATGAGCCAAAATATACTAACGCCCAACGAAGCGCGAATCCTCTCCTCCTCCTCAAAAGTCTTGAGAGAAGCTGCGAGAGCTTCTTCAGTGGAAATGGCTGTTGAAGGAATAGTGTCAGTCAAAACATGATAATAAAAGTGTAATGCAATGACAAAAGATACGGCTGAGGTTTACTTGACTGTGCAATGATGACCAGTCCCGCTTTGTGGCTTACTAATCGCTCGGAAGCTGCAATAGCATCCTCGAGGTCGGTATCATCCGGCGCAATGAATAGGCCTTCGATGGTCCCATACTCGCTCAGGCCCTCGCTATAAGGAGCATGAGGCTCCTGGCCAAGTACAACATTGGCAGAAAGAATCAAATTCTTCTTCTTCTTATGCGAGCGAGTACCAGTCGCCGCTAGCACAAGCTTACGCTTAGTGGGCACCTTGGGACGATGAGTCTCGATATCTAAACCCACGCCAGACTCGGGAGATGCCACAGTCACCGTTTCCACGGGAGCACGCGGTACCGGTAGCTCAGGCATATCATGCGGGACCTCGACCGCAACAACTTCTCTTAAGGGATGACGGACAATGGTCCGTCGCTTCAGAGGAACATTTGGGTTACCAGTCGGCGCTGCACCCTTGCGATCAAGAAGCAATCTTTTTTCCTCTCTAATGACGGCGCCCATCGAATGTTGATACCAGGCCACATACACATTCAGGGCCTTCGGAACACAGCTCAGTTCGCTGATAAAGAAGTTGGACCCTGTGTTCAGGCGCATAAAATGGTTCAGAGCACTTCGTATACCCTCTTCGGTAGCAGCAGGCTTTGCCAAGAAAGCCTCAAGCGGGATGCCCTGGTTATAGCTTAGCTGCTGGGCGAAACGATGCGGGTTGTATCTCATGAACAATGTCGCATCATTCTGCCTAAATACGAGAAAGCCCGGCCTGATGGAGTACAGATGAAGAATCTCCCGAGCTTTCAACACAGAGGCCCCGTCTTTAAAGATGTCCTGCAATGGAAGCACCGTCTTCGCGGATTTCTGGCCGACGGTCAAAATTTTATCATTAAAAGACATACCTTCTCCAACCGTGCATGGACGAATGAGCAAACCCTTAGCTTCCCGTGGTGTCGGACCTACGATGGATGCGTCGACTAGCCGCATTATTCGAGGGAAGTTACATCTGTCATAAAAGGAGGGTCTTCTGTGGATACCGAAGACCCCAAGCACGTGCAACTCGAGCCATGAGGTGAAATAATGCATTGAGAAGTTGGCAGGCTGCACCCCTGGCTCAGTAGTATCCGCTGCCAAGCTGAGGCCATGATACAGGTGGGATAACTTAGCAATCCCGATGGCCACTTATATCCCGGCAACCATTCGATGCACGGGGTAGAAGACAGTCGGCCTCATGTAGCGAGGGTGCATGGAAAGCGCGAACCAGCTTAACCATAAACCGAGGAACCATAGAAAGAACGCTTCCTCATCGATACCCGGAGCGGCAATTTCTGAAAAGGGGACGATCGCGATGTTTGGAAGAAAGAAATCCTTTTAATCGACTTCCAATATTGGCCGGCGATCCAAGCCAAAGCCGAAGGGATCATCAAGTTTGGCAAACTTTTCACCTTGTCGCGATAAAACTTCCGTACGGAGAGAACGAGCGATAAAATCCGTAAAAGTAACCCCGCGGCCTCCAGATTCGAGAAAGAGGCTCTCATACATATTCAACACCTTTATCAAACTTGGGAACTTGTGTTGAATGACGTTCTCTGGGGTAAGACCCATTACCACTGATTTGGTGGCAAAAATATACTCATCCGGAGGAAGCAACTCCTCGCAATGCTCTCCCCTAACGGGTAAACCAGAGACCTCGGCAAATTCCTCTAAGGAAATGGAGACTTCTCGATCCAATAAGTGGAAGGTGTGGGTCGGGATGTTCCATTGCTCTAGAAACGCCTTGATCCACCATGTAGGAGGTGCGGAATACTGGAACAAGGAAGCGTAGATCGTAGGGTACAATCCGAGCTTCAACGGCTGTGACTTCTTCGCCGATAAAATATATCGAGCCCACTGCAGGTATCCGGCCGGATGACGCGGAGTTAGTCCTATGTTGTATGGCTGTCCCCACGGGCGCGATTCACTCTGGCATATGCGCCACCCTAGAATGTCCAAAGCTACCGGCGGCTGCACGGGTATTGCAGCCATAGAAGGCCGAAAGAGACCTTCTAAAGTCCAATTTACCTCCTCCACAGTATAATTGATCGAGGGTGCATCTGCATAAAGGATCGCAGAGATAGGCTCCGAGGGTGTCGCACAAGAAAAGCTCCGGCGGCCTCTGATAATTTGATCGTACCATCTACCCCATAGATGAAGACTCTTGTGCTCTAGGTCATGGTCTTTGATCAGCGCAAGAACCTCTCGGTCTACGGGCGCTTCGGTGAATCCGCCTTCTGAGCGGAAGAACGGGAAAGAAGTGTCGAAAGACATAGTACCTGCGCGGAAAAGAACAAATTTTCAGCCGCCAATGCTACAATTTAAGTTCTGTAACTAGGTATTTTAAATCGGTACCATACTGCAATACAGTGAAAAGGGACCAAAGGGGACCCACATAATCCAGATGACATTGCATCATTAATAAAACAGTCTCATCATTTGATGAGGCTGTCAATTAAATGAGGAAATCCCCAATTGATTCTTATTTAATGAGAATTCATCGGGCCAGGGAGTAAATCTCCCTTTGAGAGCAGTGCTCTGTGACAAAGTGACATCTGTCAAACTCTAATGATGAAGGAATAAAAATTCCTCAAGAGTCTTGCTCTATAAAAACGATGGAATAACCATCAGAAAATTTAAAATAAGAGTTTTAATGAATTAAAAATTCTGAGATCTTCAAGATCTATGAACAAACTCTAAGAGTTCTTTATGAGCAAAGCTCTGTTCATGGGCTAAGAAACCCCAAGAAAAGATCTCTTTAGATCTATGGGTTCAAGATAGCAAAGATCCGCTGATGAAACCCTAAAAGGGTTTTCTTTAGATCAAAAATCTATGAAGAGCAAAGCTCTGTTAATGGGTGAAACCCTAGATTATTAAAAGGTCCTTTAAAAGATTTAACTTTTACCTAAGATTTTGACAGAGTTCTGTCCTTAAGAAAGTTCTTAAACCAAAGAGCTATGCTCTGCTAGAGAATAAAAATTCTCAGAAAGAAGAAGATGAACAGAAATCATCTCAAGGGCCAAGGGTCCTATTTATAGGCACTGAGATGTCGTTTCAACTTCTGAGTTGATCCAAGGGCGCAGATGCTGCCACTGCTGCAATCACGTGTGGGCCATATGAGCGCAACGGCGGGGGGAATTTGTTTCCCCTAATCAGAGCAAAGCTCTGTTCAAAATTCAAATTTTGAAATGAAGAAACGCTTCAGAAGCAGCGCCAAGTACGCTGCACCCTAAGCAGCGCACCACGTGCAAAGCAGGTGTGCGCTAGCGCTAAGAGTGCTGCACTTAAGCAGTGCACCAAGTGCAAAGCACATGTGCGCTAACGCTAAGTGCGCTGTGCTCTGAGCAGCATACCACGTGCAAAGCACGGGTGCGCTAGCGCTGGAACTAAAAGCTCCCCACCGTCAGATCTAAGATCCAATAATAATGATAAATCATTAATTAATCATAATCAAATTCTGTTAAGGAAAGATTCCTCAAAATCTTTCCAAACAATAAGATTGTGCTCTGTAAATCAGAGCACCGTTGGATCAATGATCCAAGGGTGATTAAAAATCACCAATGTATAGAATAAATTCTGTATGGAAAGATTTCCCAATCTTGTTAAAAACAAGAAGATTGCCTTCTGTAAATCAGAAGCCCTTGGATCAAAGATCCAACGGTGGGGAAATCCCCAAATCAATTGGAGAAAAGATCTCCTTAACTGATTGAACAAATCAGCTTGCCCTATATAAAGGCCCCAAGACTTCAAGTCGAGATATAGAGAAGCATATAGAGAAACCCCCCATAAGCTTTGAAGAAATCTCAGAAAGAAGAGCCAAGCTCTCAATAGAAGAACTTCTTTTCTTCAAGGTAAAAGAACAGAGAGATGAAATCATCTCATAATTAAAAAGAAGAATTCACTTCTTTAAAGATCATAGATCTACAAGACCAAGGTCTTTTCACAAAGAGATCAAAGGATCTCATCATAAAATAAAAGGAAAAATATAATTCTTCTCACAGATCTTAGATCTATAAGATAAAAGGTCTTTTATACAAAGAGATCATGAACATCTCATCATAAAAAGGGGGGAGAATAATTCAATTCACTTAAGGATCACAGATCCATAAAGGCAAAGCCTTTCGTCAGTATAAGAGATCGAAGCATCTCCTATAAAGTAAGAACTTTTGTTCTTAGAATCTTGAGACAAAATCTCTTATAAATAAGAATTTAATTTTCAGATCATAAAATTGATCAGATAGCGCTTTGCGCTCTTGGTCTGGCGCTCAGGGCCAAGTGCACACGTGCTCCTCACGTGTGCGCCACTTAACAGCTGGCGCTCCGCGCTCTCGAACTAGCGCTTTGCGCTTATAGTCTGGCTCTTAGCGCCAAGCGCACCACGTGTCCCTCACGTGAGCGCTACTCGGCAGAAGTGCACTGCGCTCTTTGACTGGCGCAAAGCGCGCCACGTGCTCCTCACGTGCGCGCTAAAAGAACATAAATTGTTCTATAAATAAAGTCCCAGAGCTATGATGAATGCTCAGTATTCAATAAAAGACAAAAATATTGTCAGAACTCAAATCAATGCTCAGCATTGTCAAATGTTTAACATTTTTAAACTGAGTGGGACGAGCCCAAGTTGGCTATAAACCCCCCATTCAGATTAATTGAGCCCATATACTCATAAATCTTTTAACAGATCTTAGTCCCAAATTGGACTACATATCTCTCAACCAAAATTGGTTCAAGGGTACATCTCTTCACTCTTTTGATATTTGTCTTTGTAATCCTTCAATGTCCTCAGAGAGGTGACGGTTCTCAATAACCAAACGTTCCATGGACTGTAAGGTCCTTAAACTCATCGACTATGATGTCCTTAAACTTTATAGACTATAATGTCTTTAACCTCGGACTGTGGGGTCCTTAAACTCATGGACTGTGGGGTCTTTAAACCCATGGATTATGATGTCCTTAACCTCGGACTGTGGGGTCCTTAAACTCATGGACTATGATGTCCTTAACCTTGGACCGTAATGCCCTTAAACTAATCGACCGCATTGTCCCTAAACTAAACAATAGAGCCCAAATGCTCTCTTGTTGGATCTAAATGATCCCGTTAAATTAATCTTAGTCTAAAATTAGACTAACATATCCTTAACAAACATATAAGTTGATCTTAATCTCAAATGAGACTAACGTATCCTTAAACCCAACCCCAAACCCAAATCTAAGAAAGTACGGATTTGGACTAATCCACGCCTTATGGGCGACAACATAAATTAGTCTCCGTATACAATCCACGGGCAACCAAAAACAAAATAAACACCCACGACACGAAGCGACCATATGGAGAAGGAGAAAGTGGTTACCATGAAGCGGTAGCGTAATTAACTGCAGGGGCTTGCGCCTGCAAAGAAGAGCGTCCCCATAATAAAAAAAACCCCTCAAACGAGGGGGAATCTAACGAAGTCTGCTACATCGGTCGCATCCGTTTAAACCTTCGATATATGGTGTCATAAATCAACTTGGCATCTTCGGAGAGGTGGACGGATAGCACCAATTAGCATCTGCCCCCAAATTCAGGCAAGACGGACCTGCGCGTTTGCGTCTCTGTGTTCGGAGGGGAACAGCTTCATTTGAAATGGACTCTGTACAATCAGGTAAATCAAACACTACAAAGTCACACAACTCATCAGACATTCTATTTTTAATTGGTGAATCATTTGGTGTACTCGATAGATACATGAAACTGGAGTTGTGGATTTCAATTTGGGATGGGGAGGTTTGATTTGGAAGGGTGTACCGCTCTCTCTCACTACCAAAATTCTCAATTTGTCCAATGGCCATATCATACTTTGGAAAATTTTGAGCTGGTTTGAAACTAGTTGCTATTTTGTTTTGTTTATTGAGGAAGGCCATGCACTCTTTCAATTCGTTTCTGGTGCGGCGTGACGCTACCACATATTCTTCGAGTGTCCACTCAAGTCTAGACATGGGTCGGTAAGGGGTTTCAGCATAAGATTGAAATTTTTGTGGATAAGTAAAACTCCCAAATGACTGATTAGAAGGACTGTCTAGAGAAGGTGTAAAAGTCGGGTAGGATTGATAGGAATTGAATGGTTGTGAAAATTGGGCAGGAGTAGGATCAACATTGTGAGAAGAAGAATATTGATATTGGTTGGTTGGTTGGCGATTTTCAACAGACATCATATACGCCACAAACCGAGTATGAAAATCTTCTTTAGAAAGTGGTGGTGTTTGTTGTCCTAATGGTTTGACTGGATTGAAACTTTGGCCGTTCGCCCTCGCTATATGCTCAGCGATGGACATGCGTTTACGAGTTCCTTCACTCGGAGTATCAACATAAGAAGATGTAGAATTTGGATGCGGTTGATAGGACCTGGAGTGAGATGGCCAACTGTTTCTTTCCGTTTGCTCTATCCGATCTCTTAAAGACATGGTAGAGTCGGATGGTATACCAGAGCGATTACGATAACAAGAAATATATGGTTCTGGATAGCAAAGCTCCGCAAGAGTTCTTTTATTTGGATTACCTATTATAATAAGGTGAAAAGAAAAAAGCGTGAAAAGATTTAAGCTCTATTTGGATTGTTTTTTTTGAAAGTGGGACTTGATGGTTGACTCAACAAATCACAAAATGCACAAGCAAACCCTAGAACTAAGGTTATCTTGGTCAAGCACTAGAACACTCTTAGATTTCTAAAGGATAAGCTGCAGGATCAATTCTCTACCACCTCTTTATAACTCTTATGGCCAGGTAAGTGCCAGGTAAGTAGGAGGTATCCTCCAAACGAATCGCCGAAAATAGCGGGCCTAATTAAGTAACCACTTGCCTTAGACACACTTGCCTAGACATCACAAAAGAAATGCGGATAAGCGATAGATTACACATGACCTTCCTCTGTCCTATTTGAACGCAACGGTCCTTAGAGTCTTGATCTAGATATTTTTTAATTAATATAGGGTTATGCGGATGCTCGTTTTATGATTTGTGAGGCCTAGGAAGGGTGATGAAATCCCCACCTAATTTGAATTGTGGTCTTGCCCTTAAAGTCCGTATTATAATATGCAAAAACAACCCGCAAAAAAATATACGCAAAAACATTTTTGAGCGGCGATATTCTACAAAGAATCCTGCAGAAAATATATTATTGGTTTTTTCAGAGGAGAGTGAAAGCTGTAGAAAAGATACCAGAAAAGTTTGAAGGAAAAAATTCTCAAGACCGCCGCGGTTCCGCCGCGCTTTAGGGGGTTCTTTGTTTAATTTTTTTCACTGTGGCTTCCTTTGCTCTTCTGGGTTGTGATGAATGTCTCTGAATCTTTATCTCCTCGTTAAAGTGACTCTAGATTCTCTCGCAAAAATCGCACACTAATCGTTAAATATGTAAGATGCGGTTTTGTTTTATTTTTATGATATAGATCGAATAAGAATTCAACACAAATAGTAAGAATAAAAAAATTATGCACGTATCCTCGGCAACGATGTCATTTGATTGACCTCTATTTTAGAGAAGTGTAGTAACCGCAATCAATAACGGTGTCGCGTGTAGCTAGCCGAGATGAGTACGGGTCGTCCTCAGGGATATGTGCAATCTTTCAATCTTACTTTAGACGTGTTGAAAAAGAGGAAGAATAGAAGAATAAATAATAGTGAAGAATAGTTTCTAGATCTACGTCAAACACGTATGTAGAATACAGATCTAGTTTAAATACGGATGTAGATTTTATAAGAAGAGGGCTTGTAGGGTTCGTTAGGATTTAGTAGTAATGGATGACTAATAAAGATTACTCATTTTATCTATTGATAGATTTAAAACTAGATTGATAGTGATGAATGAGGATTAGGCTTCTTGGAAGAAACTAGGGTTTCCCCACTATTGACCCTTGTCCTTTTTTTTTATCTCTATTCATGTCTAGCCCTTAACAAAACAATTCTTAATCCGATCTCAAATCGCGGTCGAGACTAGCAATAAATTGGTAGCGCGTTCGATAAGAATGTTAACATTTATTTTGCTAAAGTTTATAAACTTCATAAGACTTAAAAGAAGTTAGAACATTTTTCATCCATTGATCTACCCTAATCTTACGAATCCTATCAAGCGGAGAATTACTCGCGCATGATGGAGATAGAAGAAGAATGGATAGAGAAAGAATTCATAATTTAAATGCAGAAAATAAATGCTAAATAATGATTTACCTTTCTTAATCAACTTCACAATTACAAAGCCTTCAAGTTTAGATTACAAGAGGAAGAAGAAATTACTCTCGATCTCTGCCTTGTAGAAAGTAGATGCTCCGTCGAATCTCACGTCGCTCTATCACGTCGAATTTTGGACCTGTCGTGGATCTTGTGTTCTTTAACGGTGATTTGCTTCTTGTAAAAGGTTGATGGGTTCTAACTTTAGCCCTCGGTCCTTTATATAACCCTCAAAGAAGAAAACCTAGTTACCATATATGATGATTTCTTAATATGGTGAATTTCCAGATATGGTGATTTCCTAATATGGTGATTTTCCATATATGGATTCTTCAAATATTTACCGAGTCTCTGCTAGTATTGATTTTACAATTTTGGTAGATTTTTTATCCTGACATCTTGAAAATCTTGATCTCTTGACCTGAGCTAAATTTGCACAATATCTCCATGAATAATGTTAGTAATATTTAAATTAGAGAGAGAGATACTATCCTAACCATTTTATATGATACAATATTTTAAGAATCTTGATTAGAATATTTGATATGATATGCATATTTAAATTACTAAAATATTATATAAATATTATATGCATATATTTTCCTTCATAATGTTAATTATAATATAGAAACATATGATAATAGATATTTTGCAGATAAATTCTCTTATGTTTCATATTTATAATAAACACCTTTAAATATTTATCAAGAGTAAGGAAAATGCCTTATCAAATGT
Source organism: Agapanthus africanus (assembly GCA_030015575.1). Classification (NCBI taxonomy): domain Eukaryota; kingdom Viridiplantae; phylum Streptophyta; class Magnoliopsida; order Asparagales; family Amaryllidaceae; genus Agapanthus; species Agapanthus africanus. The sequence continues at coordinate 43,013 of JASDDO010000310.1, forward strand.
GCAATATTTTCGACTGAACAGCTATCCCAACTCTTGCTGCAGGTGAAGTCGTCCAAACTACTTCCCCTACTCGAAAGTCGGCATTCGATAGGTTGACCATTCCTTCCCGGCGGATGTCAGTCTTTGACAGGCTGGCGCCAATAACAGCCTCTCCTCAAAGCAGGGGCATGAAGAAGCTACATCGACGATAGAGGTGATCCCGGCTACAAGAAATGCTCGACGTCGTCACTGGCGCCGAGTAAGAAAAACTGGGGGCAGTTCCCCTTCTGGACTTACCCCACCAGCTCCAATGGTTGAAGTTGATGCTGCTGTTCCAACTGGGAACGACTTTGAGCCGCTCAGGAGGGTGCGCAAGAATTCTCCAATTGCCGTACTAAAAAGGTCTCTTTTACCCGCTGAAAATCTTACTAAGGTGAAGTCGGAGCAGCCCCCTCAGCGGCTGTCGTCCAAAATCCACAGGGTCTGGCGAAGAGTCCAAGATTCTGTAACCGACAAATACTACTCTCGCCAATCGAAGAAAATAAAGGTCCGGCAAGAGGAAGATCATCCCGTCATCGTACCACGGAAAGTATCGTTTGCCACAGCCCCCTCAACTTCGAACGCCTATAAAAGGAGAAGGCCGGAGAAGATCCCCGTGCCTACGACAAATCTCAAGGGCACTGAACCTAAACCCCCCAAGTCTAGGGGCATGGTAGTGCACACCATTTACATGTCTTCCGGAAAAGAGGAAAGCTGTGCTTCTGGGGGTCATCGACCACTTACACGATCAGTAACTAAAGCTCATGAGAAACAACAGAAACTCCAGGAGATGCTAACAAAGATGGCCGCACTTACTAGGTAGAAAGAAAGCCTGGAAGCACCGTCGGATCAACGCCAGGAGCAGGAAACCGACACCGAGTTCCTCCGAAGAATGCTCGAAAAGAAAGATAAAGAAGCTGCCGAACAAGCGGCTAACATAAAACAAATGGCGCTCATATTCCAAGATATGGTAGGCATGATGATCCAGCCTGACCCTCAAACCGAAGATCCCCCGATAATCATCGCAGACGACAGATGGGAGACATCAAATCCTCTTCCGGCGTTATCAGCAGCCATGGAGGAAACGATCTCGAAAGCAGCGCTTGATGACTACATAGCTCAAAAAATATGAGCTCATCAGGTAAGTGAAACTGCGGGCCATGTCGTCAGAACTGGACGACCCCATCTAAGCTGGTACGATCAAATTAAGTACCCGTTGGGATATACGATCCCTAAATTTCACGTGTATAAGGGAACAGGAAACCCCCATCAGCACGTCGCTCAGTTCAGGGCTCTCTGCGGCAATACTAGAGGCGATGACAAATTGCTACTTCGCCAGGTCGTCGGTAGCTTAGCGGAAACGGCATTTGAATGGTACTCGGAGCTTCCGAATGACTCCATCAAAACATTCACAGAAATGGAGTTGCTATTCACCCAGCGTTTCGCAAGCGCCAGCGAACGCACCCCGATCACAGCATTGATGAATGCCAGAGTGAAGCCAGGAGAGACTTGGGTTCAATATGCAATTCGGTGGCGGAACCTATGGTCGAGATGCGAACAACGCATAAAAGAAGCTCCTACCGTGGGCATGTTCGTGGGGACCCTTGATCCGCAGGCAACTATATCCTACTTTATGATGTTTTTCAAGCCCACTACTTTCCAAGCCTTGGTCGAAAAGCTGGCCCAAATGGACCAGATGGGCCATAAACCGTCCTCCTAAAAAACGGAGCTTCGAAATGAAAAGGGTAAAGGGAAAGCTACCTTCGTCGCCAACGCTCGGCAGCAGCTAAGTGATCCAAAACCAGCTGCTCGCCAAAACGATAAACAACGATCACTCGGAGAAAAGATGAGACGTCCTTACTCATTCCCTCGGGATAAAACGAGAAGACCGTTTGAACTGGCGGTGCGCAACAAGCTTATCACTCTGTCGGATCTGAGACGCCCGCTGCAACCGGTTGACGTCAACAATCCTAATTACTGCCCCTACCACCGAATTGTGGGCCACCCAATCGAAGATTGCTTCGTCTTCAAAATCTGGATTGATGATCAGTACCAATAAGGCAAATTCGCGCTGTCTGAAAACTGGAAGGTAAACCCGCCACAACCGCACGCTCTTAAAAAGGTGGACACGCCGGGGGCGTCATGCTCATTTATAGAGTAAGCTCCATGGGAAGTTGTTCTTTCGGACAAGACATAGAGAATGCTGAAAGATCTTCAATCATGTCTGGCGATTAGGTGGAAAAGCCCGCTAGAGCCCGAGTCATGGAGGGGATGCTAAAACCGCGCCCAACACCGAGAATTGGTAACGATGGGCAAAACACCCAGGCCCAGCCGTCGAAGTCTTCGAAGAAGAAGAAGAAGACCAAAAAGCCCGCGCAGTCTGACGAAAAACGCACGGACCTGCAAAAGCATATTGACGCGCTGGAAGAATATAACCAGAAGGCGCGAACCCCGGTCACACTACAAGAGTTTCTCAACCATATCCTTGAGGGCGGAGATAATGAAAATGATGAGGGAGAAGAATCGTCAGAAGAACCCGAGGATCATGTGGCAAGTTGTCACATGATCTCTCATTCGTCAGTAAATGACAAAGAAGCTCACTCGGCGTCAGAAGATAATATAGAGGAGCTGAGGGCAGAATCGGTGCTAAAACCCTTGGAACAGTTAGACGAGATGATTGATATGCTGCTGAACGAAGCCCGTCAGAAGAGTAAAGTTGATCAAGAGCATGAAATTTCCATATTCGAAAGGGCCAGGCGACGGCATCAAGTTGAAGAAGTCATAGTAAGGATAAGTCACAAAGCACTCCAACAAGATCAAAATACGCCCGCGGCATACAAAAACAGGCTTAAGACAAGGAAACGGTTTGCTAAAGCCCTGTCCATAGAAATGAAGCCGCCATCTTTCAAAGGAGATACTCCTGGCAGTATACACTTTGACGAAGCGGATGTACATCCAAGCTACTGCTTGTACCATCAGAGGATTGCACACCCTACCGAAGAATGCATGGCCTTTAAAAAGTGGTGGCAGGGATACACTCACCGACAACATTTCAAGCGGATGAAGCGCAAAACTCGTTGGGAGCAGAGAAGCATGACAGATGAACACAAAAGAACTGTCGGCAACTGTCACATGGTTGATACCAGGGGATCACAAGTTCTCACCTTCGGAAGTGATTCTGATGAAGAAGTAGCCCTCGGCCCTCTCTTCAAGGAATCCACCTCAGAAAAAGAAGATGAGATAAAGAATTGTGAAAACATTCAGCTGCGTAATCGTACGTTTCCCGAAAAGAATCTTGGACCTACAAACAAGGGATCAAATAAAAAGGATAAGGGGAAGGAAAAAGACCGTGAGGATATCGCCCTCGATGATCGAGTCGTCGAAGAGCTGGCAGCCAAAGACCCGCCCAAGAAAAACAAAGTGGATTACAATGTCCTGGAACACCTGAGGAGGATGCCCTCACAGATAAGCGTTTTGGATGCCCTTCTGTTGTCTAAAGAGGCACGAGATTCTCTGATCAGGGCATTACAAGAGCCCGAGCAGTTTTAGGCTTTCCTTGCCGAAGAAAAGATGAAAGATGAGCTGGAAGAAGTGCACAAAGCTGACATCACTTTCGGCGATGAAGATCTCCTCCTCAGAACGTGCGAGCACAACCGTCCCATGTATGTCATCGGGTACTGCCATGACATAATGATAGGGAAGATCTTAGTTAACAATGGGTCCTCTGTCAACCTCCTAAATGTGAGGGTGCTAAAAGAAATCTGCATGAGCGTTCGACTCCCAGTCATCATGAATGTTCGGGTCTGTAATACTGACGTTATGCTTTGGGTTGCTCGTCACTGGTATCAAATTTCATGTCATTGATGCCAAAACTTGCTACAATGCTTTGCTCGGCCGGCCTTGGTTACACGAGTACAACATCATCCCTTCTACACAACATTAGTGTATGAAGTATTTCAAAGACGGTCTCGAGTACACCGTAATGGGGGTACTAAACCCATTCTCCGTAAATGAATTCTGAAAGTACGAGGATGCAAAGTATTTCCTACCAGACTTTAAAGATATAGAAAGATGCCATAAACCGGAGAATACGCAAAAAGCTATCACCACTATTCCGGTCTTCGGGAGAGATACCGAGGAGGAAGAAGAGATGGTCTATTCGGGGCTGCCCCAATGCAATAGGCCGGGACCATCTACCCCTATTTTGGTCTTTGGCAATGACTCTTACGATGAAGTCAACGCAGTGTTCTCAGTCCGTCCATCAATGCAGGTCTTCACTAGAGATGATCAGAGTTTGCAAATCACCATGGTTCCGCGGCAGCACTAAAGAGAGCTTGATGCGCTTGAGACATATAGTGTGCAAGAGCTGCAGCCATTCTAAGTCCCTCCCAGGCGAATATGTGAAAAGGCGATCCTATTCTATCGATCCACGGAGACTAAAGTCGAAATAGAAGTCTGGCATGGTGCCGATTTTGTGCTCGACGGTCTCCAACCCATCCGACTGCCCAGATACAACACGGAAGGATTGAGAAGATTATTAAGATGCCAAGGCGTACCTTTCAAGCAGACTCCTTGACAAGCTCAGTTCTACAACAACATTTGGAACGTCCCCGGAATCTCGGCACCCCGATCAAGCAAACGAGGTTCATCACCCGGATTATTGCTCCTATCACCTAGCGATATGACATCCTCTTGAAGATTGCTTCACCTTCAGAAACTAGGTTGAAGACCAGTATCAGCTCGGCAGGTTCTTTCTATCCAATAGTTGGAAGGCAGCCCCACCACAAAAGCTTGTGCCAAAAGCGACGTATATAGCGAGAGTAGAACCAGATCAACATCGTCTTGGAAACGATCCCGTACCTGTCACGTGATAACACTGTCGGTAGATGGAGTGCACAAGAATATGGATGACCTCTCCCGGTGTTTCGAAAATGAGGATAAAGATGAGTTGATCTCAGAATTTCCACCGGTGCCCAAAGAATTGGAAGATGGGATACACACCATGGCGGACAACCTAAAAAAAATCAACTTGGGGACGGCAAACGACCCGCGGCCAATGTTCGTCAGTGAGCTACTATCTAAAGAACAGGTGGCCATGCTTAAAGATGTGCTCATGCAGTATAAAGACTTCTTCGCATGGAACTACTCCGAGATGCCGAGACTAGATCCAGAAATAGTTGTGCATAAACTAGCAATATCTCCGGATGTCAAGCCAGTCAAACAAGCGCTGAGAAGAATGCGGCTCGAACTTGAAATGAGCATCAACGCCGAAGTGAAAAAGCTAATCGACTCCGGCTTCATCCAAGAAGTTCAATACCCTGACTGGATCGCCAACATTGTCCCAGTGATGAAGAAAAATGGGATGGTGTGCATCTGTGTGGACTTTCGGGATCTCAACAAAGCTTGTCCGAAGGATGACTTTCCTGTACCAGTTACCGAGCTGATGATAGATAATACGTCCACTCATGAAGTCTTCTCCTTCATGGACGGATCATCAAGGTACAATCAAATAAAGATGCATCCCGAAGACCAAAAGTATACCGATTTTCAGACTTCTCTGGGCATATTTTGCTATAAAGTGATGCCTTTCGGTCTGAAGAATGCAGGCGCTACCTACCAGAGGGCCATGATAAAGATCTTCGATGACCTCATACATGAGATTGTCGAATGTTATATTGACGACCTCGTGGTGAAAAGCAAATCGTACGAGGAGCACTGGGAGCATCTGAAGATAGTGTTTCAGCGCCTTCAGAAATATAACCTGAAGATGAACCCTCTGAAATGCACGTTCGGAGTTTCCTCAGGAAAATTCCTAGGATTCATCGTACGACATCGAGGTATCGAAATAGACCCGTAAAAGATCAAGGCGATCATAGAAATGCCCACTCCAAGAACTTTGAAACAATAGCGGTCTCTACAAGGAAAGCTCGCATATATCCGACAGTTCATAGCCAACCTTTCCGGAAAATGTCGTCCCTACAATCACCTGATGAACAAGGGAACACCGTTCGTTTGGGATCATAAATACCAAAGCGCGCTGGACGAAATCAAGCAATATCTGCAGAACCCACCGGTACTGACCGCTCCAGTTAAGGGAAAGCCCCTCATCCTATACACAACAACTCTTGAAGGTTCTTTAGGCGCGCTATGGGCACAGGAGAGCGACCCAGGGAAAGAGAGAGCCCTATACTATTTGATTCGAGTTCTCCTAGGGGCAGAAAACAACTACTCCCCTATCGAAAACACTGACTGGCGTTAATCTTCGCGATAACGAAACTTCGGCATTATGCTTTGGCGCATGAGGTCCATCTCATATCAAAAGTGGATCCTCTCAAATATTTTATGTCAAGAGCCATACTAACGGGACGGCTCGCTAAATGGGCCCTACTCTTAATGGAATTCTTGATAACATACCAATCTCTCACGGCAGTGAAAGGCCAGGCCATCACCGACTTCTTCGCTGAGCATCCGATACCTGCCGATTCACCCTTAAACTGCGAATTGCCAGACGAGTACGCGTTTGACACGATCAACGGGGAGAGAGGAGAGAGTGATACCCGATGGGAACTCTACTTTGATGGGGCATCTTCTGTGAAGAAGCGAAAGCATAGCTCCCCCATAATCAAATCCGGAGTAGGCCTCATCTTCATGACTCCACAAGGAGGGATAATACGCTTTGCCTTTTCCTTAACAGAGCCTGTAAGTGCACGGCGGCGCCCCGGCCGTCAATCCGACGCCGGAATACGGAAACGATACTTTTACAGAACTTGTAAACCGGCACCACCGCGCACTTTAAACCCAGATCGGGCCATTAATCTAATCCTAGCTAACTAGAAAAGGGGTAGAGAGATATACCAAGCGATCCGTGTCCTTCGGTCTTCTCGTCGTCATCCCGATCTCCCCGCGGAATCTCCGGTCTTCATCTCCTCGTCGGAAGGGCACCACATCGCCGGGTTCGTTTACGAGCTCCCACCTCTGGACCGAGGCAACTCGGGCACGAAGTTGGCGAGTCAACGTGTCCACGAAATGCTTTAGGCTAGTGTAGACTCTTTGTCTCAAGGGGCTGTGGAGAAGTTGCCTTTTGGTTGAGGAAATGAACCAAACTTTTGGAGATGGAGAAATGGGAATTTTACGAAGCCAAAGAGATCAAAATTCCCCCAAAACAATTTTGGAGAGCCCCTCCTCTTCTCTTGGCCGGCCATAGCTTGAGGAATTAGAGAAAATGGAGAGAGTGAGTGAACAATAATCCAAGAGAGAGAAAAGGTGATGATGAGAAGAAATGATCACAAACCAAATCCAACACTCCATCAACCATCATCACTCCAAAAGTCAAGCAATCATGAAGTAAAGAAGTCACGGGATGGTGCACCATCATGATGCAACAATATACAAAGACCACCCTCCATAATGCTAATTTGCACAATTGCAAATAAGCCCTTCTCCATCAATTTTCAGCCAAGGAAAGAAACAAAGGAAAATGGCCGAAACGGAAAGCAAACTGGCAACTTCAAAAAACAAATCATGTAATAAATTATAGGAAACCCCGCTACTGTATACACATACCCGCATTTGTATTCCGACCGAATACAAATGCAATGAGACAAAATCTACACTGTACAATACTAGGATCCGGCTTAAACCAAAGCCCGCTAGTATTATCCGTCCGATCATGATCCGTGCAATACCGCACGTATCTGATCGAACCCTGCCATATCTCCATACGGCCTCTACAGCGTTTCGCCCGAAACTTGAGAAAACGGTCTGTGGGGGACTCTAAAGACTCGTCAATACTTTTGTTGTGGATTTAACCACTAGCATGTCAGAGGTATTAGCCATACGTAACGGGCTACCAGGTATTGACCAAAAGGGACGTCGATGAGCAAACTCATCCTGACACCCTACTGAGCCTGTCAGTGACAATATCCGTACAGTCCGGTCCGTTCGTCTATGAGTATCGCATGGCAGGCCTAGGGGGTTGGTAAAAGTCAGACCCCAAAAGCGGTATAAGTCGTATCGGAGTGTAGCTCAGAACACCCTGAGATACTACTGGAATACCTACCAGTAAATCTCCTGCCTTGGCCAAGGACTTCGTGTAATGGGTCTCCTAGACACAGCGCGACCTCACCCCCAATACCGGGAGAGACGAACCCCTGCAGATCCGCTCACTGCCTCCATGTGGCTCGGGACTGTACCCAACTAAAACCTGTTTGCACGTCTCCTTTGAGCGTGGTAGGGTAGTAATCAAAGTACAGTGGGAACTCACACGAGACAAATGACGATCTCAGGTCGATGAACTAACCTGTACACAAGTCACCAGGGAACTGTTATTTGACGTCAGGTATAAGACCAACTAGCATGTTCCCGACGAGTCCTGTCCGGTGTACTCATAACCCAATGCGCACCTGTATACATCTTAGGTGAACCAAATGACATCAGTGGCTTGTGAGACCGGCCACCGCCCCTCGTCGGGGTCCCGACTGTATACACTAGTCTACTTTGGAGTATCGATGCCCTGTCTCGAAACTCCCACGACTATGGACCTTTTAAGGATGTGCTTATAGACTACCAGCTCCCACATATATGATCGCCCTTATACTGCTGGTCGTCAAGCAAGAATCCTAAGGGCTCTATCAACGTGTAATAGTTACCTGTAAGGTCACCTGAAACAGTACACGATGATAAAGGTAAACCAGATAGCATACTATCATCTTGAGTAAAACTGTCCTACCGGCATAGGTCCTCCATCAATCATTGCAATCATGTGCCTATGATCCAATAATTGACTCTGAGGGCACTATCTCCAACAATCTCCCACTTGCACTCAAGGCTAATTATTGCGATGTCGCATACTCACAGCCCGTGTGATACCGAACACCCAACTCCTCTACTAATCAGTCTCATAAAACCAGTTTGCGAAACTAATGTGTACGAGGAATAGCCTCACTGAGTGGATCCGCCTTGATGTTTCTTCCTATATCTCTCTTTATCTCAAGTTCGCGGAGAAAGCCATCTCCCGAAATAAGCAATACCTGTCTTAGAATATGTCTGGATATCTGATGGGACCTAGCTCATAAATGAACTCGAAATCCAAACCTTTTAGACTGTATCGTCAACTGAACTTAATCAGTATCCTGCGTCATGCCTCCCTCAGTATCCGCCTGGACCACCTGTCCATTGTACTGCCCCTCGTCAGAGGGAAAACTATAACTCTGACAGTCACTCTGCCGTCCAGGTCACCTTGGAAGCCTGGAATGATAACCGTCTCCTGAATGAGGCTGATGTTATCATATCCCTATAACATCCTCTTTTGTTCTAAAACTGCTTCCGAATGTTTCTCCAGGATATGATCAATATCAACTTATTGCATCTACTGCAAAAACAACATCTGGTGTGGTACTTGACATCTCATGATTGACTCAATTGCCTAAGCAGGTGATCTGCCAATCATGCACATCCCTCTCCACTTTAGTCTGTAAGACACCTTTAGAGAGGGTAACTCCATCACCTGCAGGTACACTACCGTGCCTGGAGTCTTCCATTCTAAAACACCTTCAGAATGCTGTCTAAGTATCCTGATTAGGAAACTACCCAAATCTAGATCTAAAACCATAGATCCAGTAACCAGAATGTCTTGATATTATATCCAAGTCCCATATGGAGAAACCACTGTGTGACAACCAAAGTATAACCGATCGTAGTATATGAATATCACTTCCTACTCTGTGTATGTCATCCAAATACCAGGACATCACATCCTACTACCTTCTTAACAGATCCATCCCCTATTCTGATGAAGTCAAACCTATGACTGTCACATCAGAAATAGATGATCTATCTCCGCTATATCTGCTTTAGTCCATAAATAGACATAAGCCACTTGTCCACCAATGCTTCCGCTGCTCTCACTGACTACGATAACCCTCTGGCAGAGTCATATACACGTGCACTTCTAAAGCCAATTCAGAACGACGCTATACTCATCCTCCTGCCGGGTCTCATAGCCTGGAACAACAGCAATGGCAAGTCTGGGTAAACAAGAACCTCCCTATCACCGTCCTTGAGGCTACCGGAGTACCTCTCGGGTGCCTGAGGTTACCCACCGTATCTGCGGAGTGGCCAATGGAATGCCAAACCAGATTGAATCTTTAGGTTCTTATCAAATTTTCAGTAATCGTTTGCGGTTCTGGAATCACTTCCAGTTCTACCATACTCCCACTACTGTTTTCTGAAAAAATCCATTTTTATTAAAACTGTGGCGGGTCTAGAATAATATCACTATTGATCTTCCAGATGGTAGAAAATCAACCCTCATCATAGCCTGGGTCAACCCACAAATAGCCATTACAGAAACGTGCCTTGAGTTATCCAGAGTCTGGTTTTAAGCATAAGCCGGACAACTCCTCGTACCTTAACATCGTTAAGGTTTGAACTGTTCTATATCCAATACAGAAACAGAGGCACTGATTTAATTGAACCAGATTCAAATCATGCAACTGTCTCCAGTGCATGCCAACTAAATGGAAGGAGGCCGATCAGCGTTACTCAACTTAGGAATGCTTCCAATTATGAGTAACCTGAAAGAGAAGCAAGTTCTCTTAATCATTACTATCAACTGAATACCATTCACAAGTATCTACATCTTCGATCATCTTGAAGAATCCCGATACTTGCAATACCTGGTTCTCTACTTTATTCACATACCTATAACTTCTCAAACTTAGACCTTGTGTTTCCACAAAACACATGTCTAAGAACTAGAGAAGTCACAAGTAAACAGAATATAGTGCGAGGACCAACCCCTCTGTCCTAATGGACACTGGACAACATACAATACTCTGTATAAGTCCTTTGAGTCTAATAACTCATTCCTTGTGTGTCGTAGGTTGAAAACTGTACTTATGGTTAAGAAGAATTACACCGTTGTTCAATGCTCCTTACCTAACCATCCACTGATATAGGTAAATGTCATAGACATAATTTCAAAAAGGTATATCTCATTCTATAAAAATAGACGTACAGATATATCAATTTGAAATTGGTGCATAGCAACGGATATTCAAAACCAAATATTTGCCGTCCGGCAAACTACCCAGGTGATTTCCTCAAATATCACCAATTACAACGAATTCCGATATAATGAGGTCAATCAACTAATTCCCAATAACTTACTCCCACTCATCATCTGTAAAACCATACAGATGTGAGAATCATACTTGGTAAATACATACCCTAGAGCAAGGGCTAATTGGGAAATCAGTTTTCTTTTAACAGTACACAGTGAAACTGAAACATTGAAATGTTTCGATGGGGTATCCGGGTATTCCTAGTAATGCCTCTTCCATTATCCAGATTCACAACCGTAACCGTATATTTCTATGTCATCTCTCCACATCCCTTCATATGTCTTTAGTCATTACCTTCTGTACACCCTCTTAGGCTAAATGGTTTTCTTCCTTCCCTACCGTTCGACACCAGCCTATGGTTTGGAAGAATGCTATCCAATAAGCATAATGGGTGTACTGTCCTAATCCTAGGAGCACTCGCAATGCGAGAGAAGGTGAAGATAAAAGACACCTGAATAAACCTTATTCCTATTTCTCCTGAACCAGAATCCATCCCCGAACTGGAACAAGTTCCTTTCGAGTTTGTACATAACCATACGATGGAGTATCCAATAAACTGTGGATCTTTGTAGTGATACGGAGTGTCCTGGAGAAATACAAAGGTGAAGTGGGAGTGGTAATGAAATACTTGGTTTGGTCGTGAATAGCAGTCGCAATTTACTTTTCCCTCCTTCTAATCCCTTTATATGTCTTTACTTAATACCTTTTGTACACCATCGTTATGCTAATTGGTTTTCTTCATTCCCCACTGTTCGGCACCAGCCTAAGGTTTGGAAGAAGACTATCCAATTTGCGTAATAGGTGTACTATCTCCTAAACCAAGGAGTACTCGCAACCTAAGAGAAGGTAAAAGGAAAAGACAACTGAATAGTCCTATTCGTTTTCTCCAGAACCGGAAACCATCCTCGAATAAATTCCTTCGAGTTCGTATATAACCATACGATGGTTTTATCCAATGGAAGTGGACGTTCGTAGTAATACGGGGTGTCCTGGAGAAAAGGGTAAAAATAGGAGTGGCAATTAGGTTTGCAACTTTGACAATCCAAAAGTCAGTGTTTTAAGAAGGTTCGGTCAACTTGGTCATTGATTCATAGTCAAGGGTCGGGTCATGGTTGCTGCCAAAGAGAGAGAGAGAAAAGAAACACTCAGCGTGCACTCTAACCTAGATCAGAATGGTTACCAATTTATCTAATCTGGAAACCTCCCACTGTAACATCAAATTCTCCTCCAAACCTGAAAGAAGAATTAGTCGGGGTCACCCGAGGAGTAAACCAACTCATCAGTGGGAATCGGGATCCAACTATCATCGCATGATAACGTGACGGAATCCGCTCAAGTTATCACACTCCAGAAGGCATGCGCATATCTGGCAAGTTTCAGATTCTTTAGAAACTCCCGATGTGATTTTTACCCCATGCTCTTATGACCTTGACTTTGGCCAACAAATCATAAGTCACATGTCAAGTTCTACCCGTCATTCTCCAGGTTGATTTGTACCCACCCGTACCTACCCTTGACTTTGGCCAAAAAGGCAGTACGACTGTCCCAAACCAACGCATCTATCTATGTTGCATATGAATACCCAATAGCTACCAAACACTGTGCCTTGACTTTGGCCAACAAACACAGCTTGAATACTATTGATTATCCATATGAAACGACGGAGGGCTACGAATGGTTTTTGGCGAAAAACCTTTAACTTAATGAACTTGATATCGTTGAAGGAACCGGATAGCTTTTATAAAAATATAGTGACGAAAACCTTTGCTAAAGAGGTCACTCCCGGTGAAGGGATCTCGGCACTTTCCCCGTAGAATGAGGTGCAGGATATTCCAACTGAATACCACGATGCAAAGCAAAAGTAAACGACTATAGTGAAGTTATTGCCCTGACGCAAACTTCTGTCCAAAGGGTCACTCCCGGTGAAGGGATCTCGGCCCTTGCCTCGTCGACTGAGTTGCTGCATATTCATAACCGAATACCACTGTGCAAAACAAAAGAGAACGTCCTTGCAATAACAGCTTTTTGAAAAATTGTTCCAACAACATCAGAATAAGTTTGTTTAGCTTGCATTGATCCGAATCAACGCAGTCCCATCAATTGATCACACCAATAAAGAACGAAAATAATGATGTACGTATATGCCATCCGCATTCACCACTGGGTCCCGTCATTACCCGTTAGGTTACTTAACTAACGACAGAGCGGGGACTGGACTAGCGCGGATGCAAAATATATACAACATCTACTAGTATATATATCAATATATAATATTCGCTCAAGGCGTGATAAAATGCAACATCACAGAAATGTAATAAGTATCACAGAATAATACAGATATTTGGGATCGCCGGGTTTTATAGAGCCGCTACTGAAACCCGACGTTCCCCTGGTCGTGTGGATAGCCTGTGCAATGAAATCCTAGACCCTTACGGGCGCGACAAGTTACCCGCCAAAACCTGAAGTGAGGAAGCCCCCTTCAGCAACGTGAATGGACCACCCAGCACTTCACGGAATCCGGTAACTTGGGCACCCCTCCTGGGTCAACCTGTACCCCCTATGAGTGCGGCGAATAGCCCGCCAATTCTAGAGTAAAGCCCCCTCCGTCTCAATGCCATGAGATGCGGGCTCATTGCCCTCTAGAACCCGGCTATCCGTTCACCCCTCCTTGGCGTAATCCTAGTACATAAAGTAAAATATACATACAACGGGTACATCGACCTCAGCCCGGTCGTGCCCCAAAAGAATAATACACAAACAGGCAGTGACGGCAGTCCACATGTCGGACGCTCTCCCCGCAATATCAAATGTGCATAAATAACCAAACTGTACTAACATTGCATCCAGGCTATCCCCCACGACCAATCCGCAACATCACAGCACAACACAGAACATCAACGTGAATGTCACGTTCGCAAATCCGTCTAAAAGGGCTATAGCAGTTAGACAGGATTTACTGATCAAGTGACATTCACGGTCGCAGATATAATGTAAATACTGTGAACTAACATGTTTAAAATTTTCGATCGACTAAATTTTCCCGAAATGAGCCCCAAGCACAACTGTAGCACTCAAAGAAATCTGGGTCCAAACAGAACATTCCAAAAACCCCAAAAACCACTAGCACGTCAGAGGTATTAGCCATACGTAACGGACTACCAGGTATTGACCAAAAGGGACGTCGATGAGCAAACTCATCCCGACACCCTACTGAGCCTGTCAGTGACAATATCCGTACAGTCCGGTCCGTTTGTCTATGAGTATCGTATGGCGGGCCTAGGGGGTTGGTAAAAGTCAGACCCCCAAAAGCGGTACAAGTCGTGTCGGAGTGTAGCTCAGAACACCCTGAGATACTACTGGAATACCTACCAGTAAATCTCCTGCCTTGGCCAAGGACTTCGTGTAATGGCTCTCCTAGACACAGCGCGACCTCACCCCCAATACCGGGAGAGACGAACCCCTGCAGATCCGCTCACTGCCTCCATGTGGCTCGGGACTGTACCCAACTAAAACCTGTTTGCACGTCTCCTTTGAGCGTGGTAGGGTAGTAATCAAAGTACAGTGGGAACTCACACGAGACAAATGACGATCTCAGGTCGATGAACTAACCTGTACACATGTCACCAGGGAACTGCTATCTGACGTCAGGTATAAGACTAAGTAGCATGTTCCCGGCGAGTCCTGTCCGGTGTACTCATAACCCAATGAGCACCTGTATACATCTTAGGTGAACCAACTGACACCAGTGGCTTGTGAGACTGGCCACCGCCCCTCGTCGGGGTCTCGACTGTATACACTAGTCTACTCTGGAGTATCGATGCCCTGTCTCGAAACTCCTACGACTAGGGACCTTTTAAGGATGTGCTTATAGACTACCAGCTCCCACGTATATGATCGCCCTCATACTGCTGATCGTCAAGCAAGAATCCTAAGGGCTCTATCAACGTGTAATAGTGACCTGTAAGGTCACCTGAAGCAGTACACGATAATAAAGGTAAACCAGATAGCATAGTATCATCTTGAGTAAGACTGTCCTACCGGCATAGGTCCTCCATCAATCATTGCAATCATGTGTCTGTGATCCAATAATTGACTCTGAGGTCACTATCTTCAACAGAGCCGAGGACAAACAATGAAGCAGAATATGAGGCTTTGATAGTAGGTCTTGAGATCGCTGTCGGCATGGGAATCGAAAACCTCCTCATATACGGAGACTCCCAGCTGGTCGTTAGCCAAGTAAACCGTGACTATCGGACGTGCAAGCTATAGTTAGTAAAATATGGCAAAAGAGTGCAACGGTTACTAACTCAAATTCCCACATACGCTCGGGAAAGCATACCGCGTACAAAAAATAGCAAAGCGGATGCATTAGCCAAACTCGCCAAAGAATTGGCTGATGAAACCTCGATGACGTAAGGATCATTATACAAAGCCGTCGGGTTCTTGCACCAGCAAAAATATCTCAGGAGTCGTCCGAAGAAAAGGAAGCGACCAAGCAAACAACCCTACAAATAGAGGACCAAGAAAAGGCTAAGGATTGGAGAGAAGTTTTTATAGACTACTTCAAATCCCGTCGAACACATGAAGATGCATCCTCAAGACATCAGCTCATGAAACGAGCTCTGTCTTTCGCCTTCGTTTATGATACTCTGTATAAGAGATCGTTCGACTCTCTGTGGTTGAGATGCCTGAGACCAGAAGAAGCAAGGAGAGTCGTCCAAGAAACTCACGATGGATTCTGCGGTTCTCATCAAGCCGGGCCAAAGATGAAGTTGAAGATCAAAAGGAGGGGCTACTATCGGCCCACGATGATTCAGGACTGCCTCGAACATGCGAAGCAATGCCACTCGTGCCAAATTCATGGAGACTTCATCCACCAGCATCCAATCCCGCTACACCCAACAGTGGCTAGCTGGCCGTTCGAAATGTGGGGAACCGACATAATTGGGCCTATCGAACCACCGTCATCCAAAGGACATCGGTTCATATTGGCGACAACTGATTACTTCTCTAAGTGGGCAGAAGCCATACCGTTAAGAGAAGTGAAGGCCCAGAACATCTTCCATTTCTTCAAGACACACGTCATCTATCGGTTCGGCACTCCGCGACGGGTTATCTTCGATAACGGGCCAGCCTATAGAAGTCACAGAATCAGCCGCTTCACACACCAGCATAACATAGATTGGAGATACTCTTCGGTCTATAATCCTCGAGCTAACGGTCTAGCTGAGGCTTTCAACAAAACCTTGACAAAGATCATAAAGAAGACGGTGTCCAAGAATAAAAAGGACTGGCACGAAAGACTGCATGAAGCTCTCTGGGCGTATCGAACTACGTTCAAAATGGCTACGAATACAACGCCGTATGCATTGGTATTCGGCATGGAAGCAGTACTTCCCTTGGAGTGGCGGTTCATTACGAACTAACAGATGAAGAGAATGCTCATCTTCGGCTTGAGGAGCTCGACGCCCTCGATAAAACTCGTCTCATGGTGCAGCAAAACTTGGAGGCTTACAAAGCAAAGATGACACGCTCATACGAAAGATTAACTAGGCTGAGAACATTCCGCCAAGACGAACTTGTGCTAGTTGTCAAAATACCTATGATCCCCAATCGTGCCAAACGGGGGAAATTCGAGCCAAACTATGAGGGCCAGCACATCATAGACAAAGTCTACTAAGGTGGGGCTTACTTGCTCATGGATATGCATGGCGAAAGACCTTTCCGGCCAATAAACGGCCGATTTCTTAAGAAATACTACGCCTGAAGAGCCACAGCCCAGGTTAATGATAGATGACGACGCTTGTGCCCGCTCGCTGTCTTCCTGAGTACCAAACTCTGTAAGTGCTATCCTGCAAAACTTCGCCGCAGAAAACTAGCTACGGACCGAAACGTCCCTAAACTAACAATGGACCGCAATGTCCTGAAACTAGCTACGGACCGAAACGTCCCTAAACTAACAATAGACCATAATGTCCTGAAACTAGTTACGGACCGTAACGTGTTGGAGATAGTGCCCTCAGAGTCAATTATTAGGTCACAGGTACGTGATTGCAATGATTGATGGAGGACCTATCCCGGTAGGACAGTCTTACTCGAGATGATAGTATGCTATCTGGTTTGCCTTTATCATCGTGTACTGCTTTAGGTGACCTGACAAGTCGCTATTACACGTTGATAGAGCCCCTAGGATTCTTGCTTGACCACCAGCAGTATGAGGGCGATCATATAAGTGGGAGCTGGGGTCTATAAGCGTATCCTTAAATGGTCCCTAGTCGTGAGAGTTTCGAGACAGGGCATCGATACTCCAGAGTAGACTAGTGTATACAGTCGAGACCCCGACGAGGGGCGGTGGCCGGTCTCACAAGCCACTGGTGTCAGTTGGATCACCTAAGATGTATACAGGTGCTCATTGGGTTATGAGTACACCGGACAGGACTCGCCGGGAACATGCTAGTTGGTCATATACCAGACGTCAGATGGCAGTTCCCTGGTGACATGTGTGCAGGTTAGTTCATCGACCTGGGGATCATCATTTGTCTCGTGTGAGTTCCCACTGTACTTTGATTACTACCCTACCACGGCTCAAAGGAGTCGTGCAAACAGGTTTTAGTTGGGTACAGTCCCGAGCCACATGGAGGCAGTGAGCGCATCTTCAGGGGTTCGTCTCTCCCGGTATTGGGGGTGAGGTCGCGCTGTGTCTAGGAGAGCCATTACACGAAGCCCTCGGCCGAGGCAAGGAGATTTACTGGTAGGTATTCCAGTAGTATCTCAGGGTGTTCTGGGCTACACTCCGACACGACTTGTACCGCTTTTGGGGGTCTGACTTTTACCAACCCCCTAGGCCCGCCATGCGATACTCATAGACGAACGGACCGGACTGTACGGATATTGTCACTGACAGGCTCAGTAGGGTGTCAGGCTGAGTTCGCTCACAGACGTCCCTTTTAGTCAATGCCTGGTAGCCCGTTACGTATTGGCTTATACCTCTGACGTGCTAGTGGTTAAATCCACAACCAAGGTGTTGACGAGTCTTTAGAGTCCCCCACATTCAGTTACTCAGCTTTCGGGCGAAAGGTTGTAGAGGTCGTATGGAGATATGGCAAGGTCCGATCAGATACGTGCGGTATTGCACGCATCAGGATCTGACAGTTTGTACTATAGGCCGTATGGTTATATGGCAGGGTTCGATCAGATACGTGCGGTATTGCACGGATCAGGATCGAACAGATATTACTACCCGTTTTGGTATAAGCCGGATCCTAGTATAGTACAGTGTAGATTTTATCTCATTGCATTTGTATTTCGGTCGGAATACAAATGCGGGTGTGTATGCACAGTATCGGGGTTTTCCTGTAATTTATTACGGTACCAGTTTTCTGGAGTTGCCAGTTTGCTTTCAGTTTCGGCCGATTTCCCTTGTTCCGTTCATTGGCCGAAGATTGGTGGAGGAGGGCTTATTTGCATTGTTGCAAATAAGTGGTTGTGGAGGGGGTCTTTGCATTTTTGTTTTATCATGATGGTTTCATGATGGAGCCCATCCCTTGACCTTCCATACTTCATGATGGCTTGACTTTTGCTTTCATGGTTGTTGATTGAGTGTTGGGTTTTTGTGGTGATCATTTGACTTTTCATCATCACTCACTTTCCACCCACCCCCTTGTCTTTGTTCTTTCTCTCTCCAATCACACATGAAGGGGGGGCCGGCCATTCCTTGAGAATGGATGGGGTTCATTTCATTGTGTGGGATTTTTTGTATCTTGAGCTTTGAGAAATCCCTACAACTCCCTCTCCAAAAGTTCACTTCAATTCCTCCACAAAAAGGCAACTCCATAATCCCAAATGAGACATGTAATCCACATTATATTCTACAGCAAATCTTGGGCACGTCGACTAGCCAGCTTCGTGCCCGAGTTGCCTCGGCATTGAGGTGGGAGCCCGTAAAAGAAGTAGGCGATGTGGTGCACTTCCGGCGATGAGGAGGAGACGGGACATTCCGCAGGAGATTGGGACGACGACGAGAAGACCGGAGGACTCGGATCTGTCGGTATATCTCTCTTCCCTTTCTTGTTGATAGCTAGGACTAGTTAGTGGTTCGATCCGGGTATTAGTGCGCGGCGGTTTGCCAGTTCAAGAAAATTTAAAGTTTATCACCGCTTCCGTATTTGGCCGTCGGATCGACGGCCGGGGCGCCGCCGTGCACTTACAGTGGTATCAGAGCCTCGTCATTAACTTAGTCTAGCTTGGTGTAGTGTGTTTTTCAGTTTCGATCGATCAAATGTTCCAAAACCGCATTTTTGCTTGAACAGTTTTCTGTTGAAATTTTTTGGTCTCTAAAATTTTTTCAGGTTGTAAAATATTGATGTACTGGAAAATCTAAGAGCTCTGTAAAAATTCGATGAAGTGACTCCACAGTGGGAGAGCGGAACCGCCGCAAAAACCCCCTTCCCGCCGCTGTTCCGCCGCGCACTGTGGAGATCCCTGCACCAAATTTCTACAGTGTCTTTATGGGCTTTAAATTGGGGTTTTGGAATATTAATATTGGGCCCAGAATTTCTTGATCTGCTACAGTATTGTTTGGGGGCCCACTTGTTAAATTTTGATTGATCGGATATTTTAAACACATTTTTCACAGTATTTACATTATATCTGTGACCGTGAATGTCACTTGATCGGTAAATCCGGTCTAACTGCTATAGCCCGGTTATACGGATTTGCGAACGTGACTTTCACGTTGATGTTCTGTTTTTGCTGTGATGTTGCGGATCGGTCGTGGGGGATAGCCTGGATGCAATGCTAGTACAGTTGTGGTTGTATTATGTACATTTGATATTGCGGGGCGAGCGTCCGACATGTGGACTGCCGTCACTGCCTGTTTGTATTATTATTTTGGGGCACGACCAGGTTGCGGTCGATGTACCCGTTGTATGTATATTTTACTTTCTGTACTAGGATTAACCCGCGGAGGGGTGCACGGATAGCCGGGTTCTGGAGGGCAACAAGCCCGCATCTCATGGCATTGAGACGGAGGGGGCTTCACTCTAGGATTGGCGGGCTATTCGCCGCACTCGTAAGGGGTACAGGTTGACCCAGGAGGGGTGCCCAAGTTACCGGATTCCGTGAAGTGCTGGGTGGTCCATTCACGTCGCTGAAGGGGGCTGCCTCGCTTCAGGTTTTGGCGGGTAACTTGCCGCGCCCGTAGGGGTCTAGGATTTCATTGCACAGGCTATCCACACGACCAGGGGAACGTCGGGTTTCAGTAGTGGCTCTGTGAAACCCGGGGATCCCAGATATCTGTATTGTTTCTGTGATGCTGTTCATTCTCTGTGATGTTGCATTTCTTTCACGCCTTGAGCGAAATATAATATATTGGTATATATATTAGTAGATGTTGTATATGTTTTTCATCCGCGCTAGTCCAGTCCCCGCTCTGTCGTTAGTTAGCTAACCTAACGGGTAATGACGGGACCCAGTGGCGAATGCGGATGGCATATACGTACATCAGTATATTTTCGTTCTTTTTGGTGTGATCAATTGATGGGACTGCATTGATTCGGATCAATGCAAGTTTAAAAACAAACCTAATCTGATGTTGTTGGAACACTTTTCAAAAAGCTGTTATTGCAAGGACGTTCACTTTTGTTTTGCATCGTGATATTCAGTTGGAATATCTTGCTCCTCAGTCGACGAGGCAAGGGCCGAGATCCCTTCACCGGGAGTGACCCCTTGGACAGAAGTTTGCGTCAGGGCATTAACTTCACTATAGCCGATTACTTTTGCTTTGCACCGTGGTATTCATTTGGAATATCCTGCACCCCATTCTACGGGGAAAGAGCCGAGATCCCTTCACCGGGAGTGACCTCTTTAGCAACGGTTTTCATCACTATATTTTTAAAAAGCTATCCGTTCCTTCAACGATATCAAGTTCATTACGTTAAAGGTTTTCGCCAGAAACCATTCGTAGCCCTCCATCATTTCAGTTAAATATTCAGTAGTATTCAAGCTATGTATTTTGACCTCACGCCAAGGCATAGTGTTTGGTAGCTGCCGGGTATTTATCTGTTGCATAGATAGATGCGTTGGTTTGGGACAGTCGTACTACTATTTTGGCCTACGTCAAGGGTATGTACGGGTGGGTTCAAATTAACCTGGATAATGATGGGCAGAACTTGACATGTGACTTATGATATTTTGACCTCACGCCAAGGTCATAAGAGCATGGGGCAGAAATCACATCGGGAGTTTCAAAAGTACTGAAACTTGCCAGATATGCGCATACCTTCTGGAGTGTGATAGCGTGAGCGGATTCCGTCACGTTATCATGCAATGATAGTTGGATCCCGATTCCCACTGATGAGTTAGTTTACTCCTCGGGTGACCCCGACTAATTCTTCTTTCAGGTTTGGAGGAGAATTTGACGGTACAGTGGGAGGATTCCAGATTAGATAAATTGGTAACCATTCTGATCTAGGTTAGAGTGCACGCTGAGTGTTTCTTTTCTCTCTCTCTTTGGCAGCGACCATTGACCCGACCCTAAGACTATGACTCAGTGACCAAGTTGACCGAACCTTCTTAAACACTGGCTTTTGGATTGTCAGAGTTGCGAACCTCAATGCCACTCCTACTTTTACCCTTTTCTCCAGGACACCCCGTATTAATACGAACGTCCACTTCCATTGGACAAAACCATCGTATGGTTAGATACGAACTCGAAAGAATTTATTCGAGGATGGTTTCCGGTTCTGGAGAAAACGGATAGGATTATTCAGTTGTCTTTTCCTTTTACCCTCTCTCAGGTTACGAGTACTCCTTGGTTTAGGGGTAGTACACCTATTACGCAAATTGGATTGTCTTCTTCCAAACCTTAGGCTGGTGCCGACCGGTAGGGAATGAAGAAAACCAATTAGCATAACGATGGTGTGTAGAAGGTATTAAGTTAAGACAAAGCAAGGGATTAGTAAGAGGGCAAAGTAAATTGCAACAGATATTCACGACCAAACCAAGTATTCCTTCGCCAATCCTAAATCACCTTTGTATTTCTCCAGGACACTCCGTATCACTACGAAGATCCACAGTTTATTGGATACTCCATCGTATGGTTATATACGAACTCGAAAGGAACTTGTTCCAGTTCGGGGATGGATTCTGGTTCAGGAGAAATAGGAATAAGATTTATTCGGTTGTCTTTTATCTTCACCCTCTCTCATTGCGAGTGTTCCTAGGATTGGGACAGTACACCCATTATGCTTATTGGATAGTCTTCTTCCAAACCATAGGCTGGTGCCGAACGGTAGGGAAGGGAGAAACCCATTTGGCCTAAAGGGGTGTGCAGAAGGTAAAGACTAAAGACATATGAAGGGATTTGGAGAGGTGGCAAAGAATTATACGGCTACAGTCGTGAATCTGGAAGAGGCATTACTAGGAATACCAGGATACCCCATCGAAACATTTCAATGTTTCAGTCTCACTGTGTACTGTTAAAAGAAAACTGATTTCCCGACTAGATACTTACTCCAGGGTATGTATTTACCAGGTATGATTCTCACATCTGTATGGTTTTACAGATGATGAGTGGGAGTAAGTTATTGAGAATTAGGTGATCATCCTCATTATATCGGGATTCGTTGTAATCGGTGATATTTGAGGAAGTCACCTGGCCTGTTTGCCGGTTGGCAAATATTTGGTTTTGAATATCCGCTGTTATGCACCAATTTCAAATTGATATATCTGTACGTCTATTTTCATAGAGTGAGATATACCTTTATGAAATTATGTTTACGACATTTACCTATATCAGTGGATGGTTAGGTAAGGAGCATTAAGCAGCGGTGTAATTCTTCTTAACCATAAGTACAGTTTTCAACCTACGACACACAGTGAATGAGTTATCAGACTCAAGGGACTTATACAGAGTATTGTATGTTGTCCAGGGTCCATCAGGACAGAGGGGTTGGTCCTCGTACTATATTCGGTTTACTTATGACTTCTCTAGTTTTTAGACAGGTGTTTCGTGGAAACACAGGGTCCGAATTTTGAGAAGTTATAGGTATTTGAATAGAGTAGAGAACCAGGTGTAGCAAGTATCGGGATTCTTCATAGAGATCGAAGATGTAGATACTTGTGTATGGTATTCAGTTGATAGTAATGATAAAGAGATTTTCCTTCTCTTTCAGGTTACTCATAATTGGAAGTGTTCCTAAGTTGAGTAACGCTGATCCGCCTCCTTCCATTTAGTTGACATGCGCTGGAGACAGCTGCATGATTTGAATCTGGTTCAATTAAATCAGTGCCTCTGTTTCTATATTGGATATAGTACAGTTCATATCTTAACATTGTTAAGGTACGGGGAGTTGTCCGGCTTATGATTGAAACCAGACACTGGACAACTCGAGGCACGTTTCTGTAATGGCTGTTTGTGGGTTGACCCAGGCTAAGACGATGGTTGACTTTCTACCATCTGGATGAACAATAGCGATATTGTTCTATACTCGCCACAGTTTTATTAAAAATGGATTTTTTTTCAGAAAACAGTAGTGGGAGTATGGTAGAACTGGAAGTGATTCCAAAACCACAAACGATTACTGAAGATTTGACAAGGAACCTAAAGATTCAATCTGGATTGACATTCCATTGGCCACTCCGCAGATAAGGTGGGTAACTTCAGGCACCCGAGAGGTACTACGGTAGCCTCAAGGACGGTGACAGGGAAGTTCTTGTTTACCCACACTTGCCATTGCTGTTGTTCCAGACTGTGAGACCCGGCAGGAGGATGAGTATAGCGTCGTTCTAAACTAGTATTTAGAAGTGTACGTCTATATGACTCTGCCAGAGGGTTATCGTAGTCAGTGAGAGCAGCGGAAGCATTGGTGGACAGGTAGCTTATGTCTATTTATAGACTAAAGCACCAGTAGCGGAGATAGATCATCTATTTCTGATGTGACAGTCATAGGTTTGACTTCATCAGAATAGGGGATGGATCTGTTGAGAAGGTAGTAGGGTATGATATCCTGGTATTTAGATGACATACACAGAGTAGGAAGAGAAACTCCTATACTACAATCGGTTATACTTTGGTCGTCACACAGTGGTTTCTCCACAAAGGAAATGGATTTTATATCAGACATACTGGTTACTAGATCTACGGTTTTAGATCTAGATTTGGGTGGTTTCCCAATCAGGGTACTTTGACAGCATTCTAAGAGTATTTAGAATGGACGACTCCATGCACGGTAGTGTACCTGCAGAAGATGGAGTCACCCTCTCCAAAGGTGTCTTACAGACTAAAGGGGAGAGGGACGTACATGATTGGCAGATCACTTGCTCAGGCAATTGAGTCAATCGTGAGATGTCAAGTTCCACACCAGATGTTGTTCTTGCACTAGATGCAATAAGTTGACATTTGATCCAATCCTGGAGAAACAGTCGGAAGCAGTTTTAGAACATAAGTGGATGTTCTAAGGATATGATAATGATAGCCTCATGAAGGAGACAGTTATCATTTCAGGCTTCCAAGGTGACATAGACGACAAGGAGGTTGTCAGAGTTATAGTTTTTCCTTCTGATGAGGGGCAGTATTTTGGACAGGTGGTCCAAGGCAATACTGAGGGAGGCATGGCGCAGGATACTGATTAAGTTCAGTTGACGATACAGTCTAAGAAGTTTGGATTTGGGGTTCATTTATGAGCTATGTCCCATCAGACATCCAGACACATTCTAAGACAGGTATTGCTCATTTCGGGAGATGGCTTTCTCCGCGAACTTGAGATATAGAGAGACATAGAAAGAAACTACAAAGCGGATCCACTCACTTAGGCTATTCCTCGAACGCAATAGTTTTGCAAACGAGCTTTGTGAGACTGACTAGTAAAGGAGTTGGGTGTTCGGTATCACACGGGCTGTGAGTATGCGACATCGCAATAATTAGCCTTGAGTGCAAGTGGGAGATTGTTGGAGATAGTGCCCTCAGAGTCAATTATTAGGTCACAGGTACGTGATTGCAATGATTGATGGAGGACCTATCCCGGTAGGACAGTCTTACTCGAGATGATAGTATGCTATCTGGTTTGCCTTTATCATCGTGTACTGCTTTAGGTGACCTGACAAGTCGCTATTACACGTTGATAGAGCCCCTAGGATTCTTGCTTGACCACCAGCAGTATGAGGGCGATCATATAAGTGGGAGCTGGGGTCTATAAGCGTATCCTTAAATGGTCCCTAGTCGTGAGAGTTTCGAGACAGGGCATCGATACTCCAGAGTAGACTAGTGTATACAGTCGAGACCCCGACGAGGGGCGGTGGCCGGTCTCACAAGCCACTGGTGTCAGTTGGATCACCTAAGATGTATACAGGTGCTCATTGGGTTATGAGTACACCGGACAGGACTCGCCGGGAACATGCTAGTTGGTCATATACCAGACGTCAGATGGCAGTTCCCTGGTGACATGTGTGCAGGTTAGTTCATCGACCTGGGGATCGTCATTTGTCTCGTGTGAGTTCCCACTGTACTTTGATTACTACCCTACCACGGCTCAAAGGAGTCGTGCAAACAGGTTTTAGTTGGGTACAGTCCCGAGCCACATGGAGGCAGTGAGCGCATCTTCAGGGGTTCGTCTCTCCCGGTATTGGGGGTGAGGTCGCGCTGTGTCTAGGAGAGCCATTACACGAAGCCCTCGACCGAGGCAAGGAGATTTACTGGTAGGTATTCCAGTAGTATCTCAGGGTGTTCTGGGCTACACTCCGACACGACTTGTACCGCTTTTGGGGGTCTGACTTTTACCAACCCTCTAGGCCCGCCATGCGATACTCATAGACGAACGGACCGGACTGTACGGATATTGTCACTGACAGGCTCAGTAGGGTGTCAGGCTGAGTTCGCTCACAGACGTCCCTTTTAGTCAATGCCTGGTATCCCGTTACGTATTGGCTTATACCTCTGACGTGCTAGTGGTTAAATCCACAACCAAGGTGTTGACGAGTCTTTAGAGTCCCCCACATTCAGTTACTCAGCTTTCGGGCGAAAGGTTGTAGAGGCCGTATGGAGATATGGCAAGGTCCGATCAGATACGTGCGGTATTGCACGCATCAGGATCTGACAGTTTGTACTATAGGCCGTATGGTTATATGGCAGGGTTCGATCAGATACGTGCGGTATTGCACGGATCAGGATCGAACAGATATTACTAGCCGGTTTTGGTATAAGCTGGATCCTAGTATAGTACAGTGTAGATTTTGTCTCATTGCATTTGTATTTCGGTCGGAATACAAATGCGGGTGTGTATGCACAGTATCGGGGTTTTCCTGTAATTTATTACGGGACCAGTTTTCTGGAGTTGCCAGTTTGCTTTCAGTTTCGGCCGATTTCCCTTGTTCCGTTCATTGGCCGAAGATTGATGGAGGAGGGCTTATTTGCATTGTTGCAAATAAGTGGTTGTGGAGGGGGTCTTTGCATTTTTGTTTTATCATGATGGTTTCATGATGGAGCCCATCCCTTGACCTTCCATACTTCATGATGGCTTGACTTTTGCTTTCATGGTTGTTGATTGAGTGTTGGGTTTTTGTGGTGATCATTTGACTTTTCATCATCACTCACTTTCCACCCACCCCCTTGTCTTTGTTCTTTCTCTCTCCAATCACACATGAAGGGGGGGCCGGCCATTCCTTGAGAATGGATGGGGTTCATTTCATTGTGTGGGATTTTTTGTATCTTGAGCTTTGAGAAATCCCTACAACTCCCTCTCCAAAAGTTCACTTCAATTCCTCCACAAAAAGGCAACTCCATAATCCTAAATGAGACATGTAATCCACATTATATTCTACAGCAAATCTTGGGCACGTCGACTAGCCAGCTTCGTGCCCGAGTTGCCTCGGCATTGAGGTGGGAGCCCGTAAAAGAAGTAGGCGATGTGGTGCACTTCCGGCGACGAGGAGGAGACGGGACATTCCGCAGGAGATTGGGACGACGACGAGAAGACCGGAGGACTCGGATCTGTCGGTATATCTCTCTTCCCTTTCTTGTTGATAGCTAGGACTAGTTAGTGGTTCGATCCGGGTATTAGTGCGCGGCGGTTTGCCGGTTCAAGAAAATTTAAAGTTTATCACCGCTTCCGCATTTGGCCGTCGGATCGACGGCCGGGGCGCCGCCGTGCACTTACATAACGTCCTTAAACTACTACGAACAGCAGCATCCTTAGGCTAACTCAAAAAAAAAACGGTACGTCCATAAGCAAAATGGGCACAGATGAAAACCCGAAAGGGCTCCGTGAGTAAAAACAGTAGGGCTACCGGCGAGTTTGTGAAAACCCGAAAGGGCGCAGACTCGTAAAACATTTCCTGTGCACTTGCTGGGTCCTCTCAACCTTGTAAGGAGAAAATACCCGCGTGAGATCTTTACGACTCACAAGGAAGCAAAACACTTAGGAGTCCTTACGATCCCTAAGGAGAAATTACACTTACGAGATTCTCACGACTCATAAGAAGAATTCCCCTTATGAGACCCTCACAACTCATAAGAGTCAAAAGCATTAAGCTACAGGGATCTGAACCTGTTCTTAAGCCATCACATTCCCCAAATTTCCCTACAAACGGTTCAATATTGACGCTTGTATACAATCCATAGGCACGAATAGATGTTTTCCTCACCGAGTCTCACCAACGACGAGGAATGCCCTCATGTGGTGAACGGCACTTGTAGGTTTTCTCGAGTTGCAAGGAGAAAATGCTCTCGTGAGATCCTTACGACTCTCAAGAGAAAACGCACTTAGGAGTCCTCATGACCCCTGACGAGAAATTACACCTACGAGATCCTCATGACTCGTAGGGATAAATACCTTTATGAGACCCTTAAAACTCACGAAGTCAAAAGCCTTAGTCGTCAGGTCCCTAACCCTGTCTACTAAGCCATCTTTGTTCGATAGCGGCGAAGGCAAATGATGATTCGCTCCTGGCAACGCTCCAGTAGTAGCGATACCGATGCCTAAATCGGTAACAGATTCCAAGTCCTTCCATAACAAGTGATGATTTTCTCCTGGCAATATTCCAGTCGCAGCGATACTGATGCTAAGATTGGTATCAGATCTTAAGTCCATACTCGTAAAAAAATCGGCGAGTCAAAAATACATATATAAATAGCCGAAATGATTGGGCAACTCGCAATAAAAAGCAGCGAGTAAAAATAAAAATATCCGAAATTATTGGACACCGCGAAAAATAGCCGAAATAATTGGGCAATCGTGACTTTCGCGATATAAAATGCTGAAATGATAGAGCATCACGGAAAGAAATAAAAAAATGAAAGAATGAAACTTTTGCCCTACAGGCGAGTCCATACTGACCCCTGTATACAATCATCGGCATAAACGAAAAGGGAACCACATTTCCCAACAGACTCTGTCAAAGGGAGAGTCAGATCTCGACGGCAACATCTGCATCCCAGAAGATCAACGCGGCGTTCCTTCTCAACCCTGCAGAAAGCGGAGCAAGTCAACCCCGACACCGCAGAAAGCGGAGCAAGTCAACCAATGACCTCCCCGCCGGAACAACAACGCTCCGTCTCGGAAACAAGTCAACCAATGACCTCCCCGCCGGAACAACGCTCCGTCTCAGAAACAAGTCAACTAATGCCCCGCCGGAACAATGCTCCATCTCGGAAACAAGTCAACCAATGACCTCCCCGCCGAAACAATGCACCGTCTCGGAAACAAGTCAACCAATGACCTCCCCGCCGGAACAACGCTCCACTTCGGAAACAAGTCAACCAATGACCTCTCCGTCGGAACAACGCTCCATCTCGGAAATAAGTCAACCAATGACCTCATCACCGGAACACCAAAGCTCCGTCTCGGAAAGAAGTCAACCAATGACCTCCCCGCCGGAACAATGCGCCGTCTCGAAAACAAGTCAACCAATGAACTCCCCGCCGGAACAATGCTCCATCTCGGAAACAAGTCAACTAATGACCTCCCCGCCGAAACAACGCTCCGTCTCGGAAACAAGTCAACCAATGACCTCCCCACCGGAACAACAACGCTCCGTCTCGGAAACAAGTCAACCAATGACCTCCCCGCCGAAACAACAACGCTCCGTCTCAGAAACAAGTCAGCCAACGACCTCCCCGCCGGAACAACGCTCCGTCTCGGAAACAAGTCAGGCAACGACCTCCCCGCCGAAACAACGCTCCGTCTCGGAAATAAGTCAGCCAACGACCTCCCCGCCGAAACAACGCTCCGTCTCGGAAACAAGTCAGCCAACGACCTCCCAGTCGGAACAATGCCCCGTCTCAGGAACAAGTCAGCAAATAACCCCCCCCCCCGCCAGAACAACGCTTCGTCTCGGAAACAAGTAAGCCAATGACCTCCCTGCCGGAATAATGCACCGTCTCGGAAACAAGTCAGCCAATGACCTCCCCGCCGGAACAACACTCCGTCTCGGAAACAAGTCAACAAATGACCTTCCCGCCGGAACAACGCTCCATCTCGGAAACAAATCAACCAATGACCTCACAGCCGGAACAACGCTCCGTCTCGAAAACAAGTCAACCAATGACCTCTTGATTTGTCTCGACCCCCACGGAGATCGGTGTCCCTACGCAAATCTTTCAACCGGTAAAAAAGAAAACTCTCGTGTGAGGTCCTTACGACTCTCAAGAGAAAATGCACTTAGGAGTCATCACGACCCCTAAGGAGAAATTACACCTACAAGATCCTCTTGACTTGTGGGGAGAAACGTCTTTATGAGACCCTCACGGCTCATAAGGTTGAAAAGTCTTAGGCAACAGACCTGAACCTGCTCCCTAAGCCATCGCTACCCTATAAGGAGTTCAAGATGAACCATTATCTACCATTTACTGGCCACATTTTCTAAAGTCGCATACCAATGACATGACAAAGAAAAGAAAGCGCCAACACGTCAGCTCGTCGGTCTTCTGCTGGACCTCGGCCTCAAGCTCCGTTATGGATGTGAGATGAGTCCCTACCTGAGCCTGTTGAGTCCGATAAGAAGCAAACCCGCTCTCAATCTCCCTTTCAACAACTTTGTGAGCTTCATACATCTCGTGGGTAAAGATGACGGATTCATCAAGAGCGATCGCTTCGGTAATAGCTTCTTAAAGCACTCGCCAAATTTCGTACGCACGAGCGGCCTTGGTTGGCGGCGTACCATTCGATCAACCCTCGCGGGCTCGTCTTTCCAGTCAAGAGCTCAGAAGGAAAACGTATGCACTCAATACCATGTAGGCAAGCCTCCACTTGACGACAATACTCAATCCAAAACATGTACAGACCATGTGCTATGTAAGGCAATAAGGAGAGTCTCTGGTGTACACCCCATTAAGCATGCATTTGCGACTGTATGCCTGCATAAATGGAAATGGTGTCCAAAACGCGCTGATTCGCGGGCAACACGAGAATAGCGCTCGCACTTAGAGAAAATTCTTAGGGGTAAAGTATAAAGCTCATGTACACAAGTGGGATGCACGTACGAATATATGACAAACAGAAAACATTCAACACTCAATAATAAGGGAAATACGTCGATAAATATACTACTCTACAGGGAAAAGATCACCAAATATGGGATCAGAGATACATGGGTTAACAAAATAAAATACAACGTTCTCCAATTCCCTCTCTGCCTTTTCCACCATGTCGAAGCGCCGGTCTTCGCGAGGAGTTGCTCCCCACCGATTAGCACCGTGCTCATCAGCGAAAGCGGACATGATGGCCCTTCGGGCTCTTATCTGACTCAGTAAATGCACCGATCGTTCCCTCAAAGACTGGGTAATCAAGCGTGCCTCGCGAAAGAACTCGATCTTGTCCTCCGCCGCATCGAGAATCGCCAGAGTCATCTCTGTCGGATGAGGGGGGATGTCGACGAGCACGGATAGTAAGATCATCCGAAGCCAAATGCAGCCCATAAGAAGAGGAGAGCCCCTACAAGTCAGGAGCTCATACATCACCGTGTCACATTGAGCGTCGGTGAGAAGGGGATCTACTAGCCGTGCAGCAAAGCGAGGAATCGTTTCCTCGATGGATACCTCCCATTGTTGCCAACAAGCGTAAGGGCGATTGCAGGACATAGCTCCTGGTTTGTTTGAGTTCTGTTAATGAAAGATGGGTTTCTCTTTGAAGAGAAGAAGGAAAAGGTAGTCTCGGGTTATAAAGAGACGCATTCAAAGCTATGCACAAAAACATTGTGCATGCTGGAGCTATTCTCAAGGATGGAAAAAGGGGGGTATGGGGAACGAAATAGTTGGCCCATAGGAAATAGAGAAGGAAGGAGAAAAGACTTCTTCAATAATGAGGCAGCGCCTCACGTGCCTCGCAGTGGTGAGGCAGCGCCCCACGTGCCTTGCACGAGGGCGCCAGCATCGAGAGTCAAAAGCTCTATGGCGGCACCTCACGTGCCTTGCACGTATAACACAGGGGCCCGACATTCTATATACAAGTAACTACTATTTAACATGAGGCATCTATGAGCAGTGGTATAAAAGAAAAGGAAATTTTGCCATTCATACTTGAGGAAATTTTGCCATTCATACTTGAGGAAATTTATACATCAGCGGTGGCAACAAAAAAAATCATAAAAAAATGTTTACAATGGCAAAACACTAAATCCGGGACATGGATCGAGAAATTCAGAAGTGAGACCGTCTAAAATGCTTCTAACTTTTCTCACCATTTTCGTGTGCACTTTCTCACGAATGCAAGCGTCAGGATCCTCGCTGATGTCATCCATCTTCTGGTAGGCAGATATTATCGTCGTTTGTTGGAAAAATTGATGCAAGATATCAACAAGATTATCTCGCCGTCTTTTCGAGATCAGGCCCATCAGATATAGTGAGTGCACCTTGTCTTCGGCATCATCAAGTGCCTTAAACGGCATGGCCTCGTAAAATCCAAGAAGTGCTTCCCAAATCGCTCCCACGATGATCTTCAAAAGGGCGGAATGACGGGGAAGTAGTTGACCGTTGTACTCGTCGAAGTGAAGCATAATCTCAGCGCATTGGGCGTTTGTAAACTCCTGGTTTTGACAGTGACCTTGGACGTGAACTTCTTCATAAGAAATAATTTCGCCGAGATCATACAGGTGAGCGGCCATAGTATCTGAAAAGAAAAACCAGTGAAAGTTTAGTGATCAAACTGATCAAGAAAATTCTCATTAAACAGACACGGGGTTTTAAACGATTCTTGACACCCATGTAGAGAAAACAAGTTCTGTTAAAACACCCAACAAATTTTGAATTGTGCAACCCTATGAAAACGTTCAATAACACCATGGAATGAAATTTCTGAAGGGCCCTTTGATTTTTCGGAGCTAAGCTCTTCGGTAAGGAATTAAATTACTTTTATGCGATGGAATTAAATCCCCAAAACCCCCATGATAAGGAAATGAAAAATAAAACCCCCATGAATCCTCAAGAATCGGAGGGGAATGCCCAAGACATTGAGGTTTACTACTCCAAGATCATGTCTGTGGATCTCTAAGAGATGGGCTTCAGAAAAAAAAACAAAGCTTTTTGCAGAGTAAAAACTCTAAGATCTTTAAAATCTACAAAACGAACTCTAAGAGTTCTTCATTGAGATGAATAGGGTTCTAATTAATGGGTTAATCAACCCTAAAAAAATCCATTTTAAGATCCGCGATCTGAGAAGAGCAAAGCTCTGTTAGTAGGTTCGATCCATACCAAATTTGGGTAACTCTAAAAGGAATTTTCAACTCTAAAAGGAATTTTCTTGGACAGAGATCTAAGCTCTGAAGGGGGAATTAAATTCTCAGAAATAAGAAAGGAAGAAAATGAAT
Source organism: Agapanthus africanus (assembly GCA_030015575.1). Classification (NCBI taxonomy): domain Eukaryota; kingdom Viridiplantae; phylum Streptophyta; class Magnoliopsida; order Asparagales; family Amaryllidaceae; genus Agapanthus; species Agapanthus africanus. Next base: position 75,949 of record JASDDO010000310.1, read on the forward strand.
AGAAGCCATCCCGAGGGTCAAAGGCCCTACTTATAGGCGCTGGAAGACGGTCCAACTTCCAAGATGATCCAACGGTAGAAAGGTTGCCACCGCTGCACTCACGTGTGAGCCACGTGAGCGCAACGGTGGAGGGGGCATTTATTTCCCCCCAATGAGAGGGCAAGGCTCTGTTCAAAATTTAAACTGAGGCAACGCCTCACGTGCAAAGAACGAGGGCGCCAGCGCCCAGAGTTAAAATCTCTGAGGCAGCACCTCACGTGCAAAGCACGAGAGCGCCAGCGTCAAGAGTTAAAAACTCTGAGGCAGCGTCTCACGTGCAAAGCATGAAAACGCCAGCGCCAGAACTAAAAATTCTCCACCCTTGGATCAAAGGTCCGACGAAGATGATAAATCATCAGAGCACAGAATTAAATTCTGATTGAGGAAATATTCCTTAAATCTTTATAAACAAGAAAGATTGTGCTCTGTAAATCAAAGTACCGTTAGATTAAAGATTCAATGGTGATGGTGATTAAAAATCACCAAGATACAAAATAAGCTCTGTATGGAAAAATATTTTCCCAATCTTTCTAAAACAAGAAAGATCGTGTTCTGTAAATCAGAGCACCGTTGGATCAAAGATCCAAGGGTGATTAAAAATCACCAAGCAACTGAATAAGCTATCTTCCCAATCATTCTAAATAAGAAGGATTACCGCTGGATCACAGATCCAATGGGGATTAAAAATCACCAAGATACAGAATAAGCTCTGTATGGGAAAATATTTTCCCAACCTTGTTAAAAACAAGAAAAATGTCTTCTGTAAAACAGAAGCCCTTGGATCAAAGATCCAATAGTGGGAAATATCCCCAAATCAATTTAGAAACCTCTTAATGAGAGATTTCCTTAACTGAATCAACAAATCCGTCTCCACTATATAAAGGCCCCAAGACTTCAAGTCTTGTAGAGAAGAATCCCCCCATAAACTTCAAACTTCAAGACGAGAACAGGTTCTCCTCAAGATAAATAAAAATAAGAGAGATCAAAGTATATTCTCCATATCTAAGAGTTTTAACTCTCATATCAGAAGAACTTAGTTCTTTTTCCAAATCTCAGATGTATAAGACAAAATCTTTCACAAGTGAGAATCTAATTCTCAGAGAATTGAATTGAGCAGAACAGAAAACTCAGTGCTTAGCACTCAAAATCCTGTGTCGGTAGGACGAGCACAGGAGCAGTCTGGTCGGCCCCTGTAAGTACTTTCTTGCATGCTCTAGGACACGTCATCTGCCACGTGTCATGATCTGGGAGATCACTGATATCGAGCATTATCAGATAATGATTAAGATCTTTTCGTTTCCGCAAGCACAAAATTTGTTGACCAATTATAGGAAACCAAATACAAGACAGGCCAGACCAAGGCTTAAATGAATGGATTAAATGGATCCAAGGAAGAATTAAAATGAAAGATAACAAATGTTACATGAGTAGAGAATATTTCGTAAAATTCAGGTTTCCTGATCGCGAAGCATAAGATTGTTTGACAACATACTTTTCAAAACTAAGTTTATGTTAATATGTATAAATGCAAAAGAGATTAAAAAGAAATAAAGAGACGACGTGAAACCTTGTGGAACTCCAATTTGTTTTGTAGCCTTTTCAGAGTTTTTGAAGGAAAAAAGTACGAGCTTTTGAGCTCTAAAATTTTTTTGAAGCCGACGTTCTGGTAAAATTTTACTGTAGTTACCAAAGGTTATTCGGGCAAGCAACAGTCTTTAGTTCTTAGGTCCAAAAAATTGTCCAGGTATAGATAAATTAATAGTTTGACTAATAAATATAGCAGTTTTATTAATAAATATAACAGTTTCGGATTAAATATCGTATTTTAACGTAATCTAGCAGTTTCAGCAGCAATACACTACTTTATACAATAAATATAGTATTCTATAAGATAAAAAATAGTACTTTGAAGTAATTGTAGTGCTTTATCTGAAGAGGCAATTTGTAGAAAATTTGATATTAGATAATGTACAAAAAAAGAGTGAAACAAAGGAACCTATTAGTTTATGGAGCTTTGGGTAAGATTTTATTTTGGACTAAATTCTATTTGCTTTTGGGCCTTGAGTACCAGAATAACAAATTTTTCTTTCAATTTTTCAAATTTAGCATCGAAAATCGTGACAAAACCAGGATTTCCGAAATCATAACCTTATTTCCTAGCAAGGCCTCATATCATAATGAGTTCGGGTCCGTGCCATCATTTCGCCCATATTATTGCATACTATTAGATCTAACAATGAGTGAGGTGTAAAATAACGAGGGCTGATAGGTCTCTGTCTTCTTTATCCGTGATATAAGGTTATGATCTAATAATAATATGGAACCGGTAGCACATCGCAATCCTATTATTAGGAAGTTAAATGAATAACAGGACAAAAGTCATAATAATATTTCCATCCAAGAAAAGAAAAACAAACCTTGCGATCTCACATTGAAGAGGAAAATGATACCAATTAAGCTAACCCAGTTGGTTACTAAATTATTCTGTCGGTTGCATGAAATGGTAAGCAGTGTTAATTTTTTTTTTAAATTGAAAGAGAGAGAAGAGAAAGAGAGATGAGCCATTATGAACAAGATCCCTGGTCCCCATAAATAATTTGTCTTGGTATACTTACCCATTGCAATTATCTCATAACTACCACCAACTTCTTCAAGAAGATAGTTAAGGGCCTACCTTAGCTACCAGTCACAAAAGTTTATAAGATCACAACATATATACAGCATGTGCAAAAATTCTAGTAAAGGAAAGAGAAAATAAGTATCCAATTTCCACGGTTGGATCCATCAAAAAGATTTAAGTTCTAGGGACCCCATTGACTTGATAGTATGAGCACATCACACTTGCCACGTTACCATCAATCACACAACTCTTTAAAATGTGGGTGTGTGTGTGTGTTAATTAGCCAACAATTTTGTCACAATTAGTATAATTTTATTCGTATGGCGTATATATGTATCTTTTTTTTCTCTCTCAATCTTTCTTTTCTTAATTGAGTGCCGCACACGAATATTACAAAATTACCAAAACATCCTTCCTTTTTTTTTTCTGCAAATATAGTCTTTTTTATGGGTTAACAGCTAAATAATTTCTCAATGTTTCATCTACTTTGCACTTATATACATTTTTTTCGCTGCACTTAGATACCCTACAATACAAACCATATGGACTTTTTTTAAAATATTGATAGATTTGATAGTCAAGTGAAAGGTGCAAAGTATTAACGGCTTGTATTTTAAGCTATATAAGTGCGGCAAAAAAATCAATAAGATATATAAGTGCAAAGTGAGTGAAATATTTTGGTATTATGTAGCAATTAACCTCTTTTTTATCATATGAGGGGTATTTTGGTAATTTTGTAATTTTCCGTTAACTCCATTAGGATTTTCTTATACGTACTTCTGAAAGTTCGTTGTATCAATCTATCATTTTGAAGATTTCTGGCATCATTTGAGAAAATTATCTATAGTTCATGGTAGCAAACAGAAATTTAGCTAAATATAAATATAATCAAGAGCTTATATTGAAAGTGGATAAACTCAAATTTAGGCAAATGAGTAAAAATAACATAATTAAGAGCTAATTATTAATATTCTCCTAATTATGTATCCCAACATAGCATTGAAGGGGTATCACTGAAAACCTTTACAGTTATCTTGCAACAAGCTAGCTGGACCTTATGCATGTTCGGTTCATCTGCATTCTGCAACCCTTTGACAAAGTCGACGGTGAACTTGCTTTCGAGCGTAGGGTCCTCGGCTCTCTTCTCTTGGCCCCGACCCCAGGGTCCCGAATTTAAATTCTATTTATACTTTATGCTGTAATTCCAAAACCAGATAAATCATGCTTAATCATGCAGAACAACAAAAATGTAATAAGATATATTTCTATTATAAATAAGATTTAAGAATTTTATCGTTCGTTCGAATAGAGAAGTCATGCAAAACAGTAGTTAATAACCCTTTTAGGATGCGCTTGGCAAGTGGTAATCCTACATTCTCATGAAATATTACCAAACTTGTTTTGATGCAAAAAATATTTCTAGGAATATAAGAGTAGCATGGTAATCTAATGCCCTAAATCATGGGAATCTTATTCCCACCCAAGTCACTGCCTATCACAAAATATCCCAAATTATTCCCATCTAACACAATTTTCCACAACTGTCTCCGCCTGTCTATCTCAGCCTAGCCATCGCCTTGCTGCCCCACGCTTATCGGCCATCTGACGTCGACCTCCCCATTTGCTGTCTTCCGCTCGACCGTAGACACATTACCCGCTGGCCGTCTTTCGCCATCCATCCGCACTGATGAGATTTATGGAATACACCAATCCACAATGACAAGAAAAATGATAACATATCCTGTAATTGTTGAGATTTTAAAGCATCGTTAGAACTTGAAAATATATGTAATTTTGTTAATATACAAATAAATGTACATGATGAGAATAATAACTTACAATCTCTTTGTAATACCCAGCCCCCTTTTGTACGCTTATATTTGTATTTCTTTTCACCTATGATTTGTATTTATAATTATTGTTTATTTTAAAATTTCCCAAACTTATTTTAGTTTATTCGCTTCCCTTCCTCAAACCCAAAATCCCCACACCATAACACTCCCTATATTTTTCCATTTGGATTTCCTTTAAATTCTCTAATCCGTTCTTTTTCCATTCCCTTATATTCTCTTTCCCAATTAAATCAAATTCCCTTTTCCTTTTAATTTATTTGGACCAGCCCTCTTAGCAGCCCACTCCTTTCTCATCAAATTTATTCCTCATTAAATCCCACAACCCAAACTGTTACTTCCCTCAGCTCACTAAAAATTTTCTTAATATATTTCCTTATAAAAATTTCCTCAGCCCGTTTTAATTCTCAGCCCACACATTTTTCCTAAATGAAATTCCTTTCTTTTTCCCCTTTTTCCTTAAATTTTCCCGGCCCCTTTCTCTTTCGTTTCCTATTTATTTTGGCCTTCCCTCACAGCCCATTCTCTGTTTGGCCCGGCCCTCTTCTCCCATTTCCCCTAATTCTCTTGTATTTTCTGGCCGAGCCCATCAAGCCATTCTGATTTTCCTATTAAAACTTATTTTTCTTGGCCCGTTTCCCCTCCAAGCCCACGACTGCATACCCAGGCCCGCTTCGCCTCAGCATCGCGCCCACTTCCTTCGACCCGACCCCACTCCTGTTCATCTTCTCCCCCTCCCTCTAATGGTAACCTCCCCTCTTCGCGCGCGATCCCTTTACCCCGCCGCGCCTCGCGCCACGCTCACGCCCCACTCCTGCCGTTACGCCCTCGACGTGCGCCTCTCTCTCTCCTCTCATAACTTCCTCCCATATCTCTCCCCTCGAGCCAAAACAATCCACCCCGCCTCACTTTCGACTCCGATCACTACACCCTCAATCACTCGCTCCCCTCCTTTCTTTTCTTCCTCCTCTCTCTCACCGCCCCTGCGACTGCTCCTCCACCGAGCCCCGACGCAACCACCTCCTTCTTCCCCCCCACACAACCCCACTCCCATCTCTGTCTCTGTCCCTCTCTCCTTCACTGCGTCTCTCTCTCTCTCCCTCGTTCTCTTTGTCCCTCACTCTCTCACGCTATCTCTTTCCCACTGCTCTCCCTCTCGCTCTGTCTCTCCCTCTCAGATTTCTCTCTCCCTCACTCTGTTTCCCTCTCTCTCTCACCCTGTTACCTCCCTCTCTCTCTCTCTCTCATACAGCCTTCTCCCTCTCTCTCACTGTACTCCCTCTCTCAAATTCTTCCAAACACTCTCTCAATCTCTCTCTCTCTCTCGCGATATCTCCCCCTCTGAAACCCCTCCACCAGCAGACCCTCACAACTCTATAGACGATCGCTACACCACCCTTCGCCACCCGCTGCCAAGCCGTCAAGACCGTGCCAGGTTGAGACGAGACTGGAATTCGAGCCAAGCCGAGTTGCCGTGCCGCGCGTGTGTCGCGCGTTCGTGACGTTACGATCACCATGCATCCCCGGGACTGATCCAGGCAAGTTCTTACTTGCTACATGCTATTTATTACTAATTTACAAATTAAAATCGTAGATATATCACATATTTTGCCTTATGTAAATATTGCCCCAAACTGTTCGATGCTTGTTCTCATAGAAAATCACTATCAAATTTGACGGAACTGGATATAATGCTTTGGCCCTTGCTGTGATGGATACCCTGCGCAAGTTTTGCTAGAAAATATGACCGTTCATGACTAAAACAACTACCCTCAAGTTTAACCGTAAAACTGGAATTTCCTTGCATCGGAAAATCGTTAAATTCACCATAAATCATATACATGATAGAATGGTGCGTTCAAGGGCTCAAAACGAAGCCGACTCGATGAACTTTAACCCTATACCAGTTTTAAGACATTTCTGTATTTAAACCGTGATGATATTTGGTTCGGAGTGCGACTCTGGACTGCAGTCCAGAGCGACTCCAGTTATTGGTTGCTGTTCCGTAATTGGTACCACAAGATCTCCTTAACTCGTGGATTGCGGAACTCCGCTGTTTATTCTAGATAAAACTGTTAGCTAGATAACACAATTGATTTCATACTATTTCGTTACCGTTTGATATTTAATCTGTAATTTAAAAGATCGGGACGCATAACAGTCCCAACAGAATCAAAATTGACATATTAGGGTTAAACATTGTATATCTCCTGACGTGCAGATGCGAATGAAGATCTATCTGTTGCGTTGAAAACCTTACTGAAAACCCTAGAATTCATCCAACTGTAGCGTCGCTAAAATCTGATCCCAACTGGGATTAAATTGCGTTGCGAAACGGACTCCTGATTCTGAAATTGGATTTCCAGCCGCGAGCGCTTAAAATGAAATGGTTATAACTAATGATCCTGGAACCCGATTGGTTTGAAACTAAATTCTATGGATGGACAACTGAACATACTAATTACTACCTGTTTATCATTTCGCCAAATCATATACGTATGTTTCATGATAAATCGTGCAAGTGAAAGAATGCTGTTTCATAACATCCTCATCATGTTTATATACTTGTTCACGCATCATATCATACCCATATCATCGTATTGATAACCTAGTGACATCGTGCATTTACCCAGTGTTAGATTTTAGTGATGATTGTGGCAAGTACGTCAGTGTTCGTGTGCTCGTGATTAAGTGAAAGTGACACGTACTTGTGCACAATCAGTGACCCTTTTATTCTATTGCATTGTCGACGTCTGTGGGATGCGTGCACGTGTGACTAATAAGTGGAATGGGACATTTATGGAAGCGTTTGCACGGGTGTCACAGATAAGACACCAGACACTGCCATTTCTCTTAGGTATTAGTCGGGACGTGCTTGATGGAGGTCCTGCCTCCAGTTCTCGCGCAGACTTGTCACGGATCGATTAGTATTTAGATTGATGGTTAGCGTTTGATGTAGACCTCGGGGTATGGGGTAGTTTAAGTGTGAGTTCAACAGAATCTCGGGAGTCCCATGCCGGCTTATATATTAGGGAGTTATATGGAGATTTACAGGGTATGTGATATATACACCGTGATACACTCGTTACATGTTGGGCCCGTGGTCCCTTGCCCTTGGGTCCTACCCTTGGGTGGAGGACACTCACGAGTGGTTGACTCTCACACTTGGACTGACGATAGGCTTAGTGACCTGTACAGTGAGACTTAGAGACTGATAGGGATACTGGCATTTTATTCATGATATACTGTGTGACATACGTGACATATCGTTATACAGCTTTACTGTTCCGATGCATTGATTACTGTGCATTCATATTCTTGCTATCGTTGATTTACTGTTATTCATTTCCATTACCACTGTTAGACTTATCACTTTATTTTATATATATATTATTGCTATTGTGTCGCTCTGACGACCTGAGTATGCATGCTCAGTGTGAGGAGAAGATTTAGCTTGGATCAGAACTAGACGTACTTCGCAGACTTCTTGACTTGCTACTCCGAGTTACTTTCGTTTGTTCCACTTCAGGTCAGTTTATATTATTGTATCTTTCAGTTACTGCATTTCTCATTACCTGCGCATCGTTTACTGTTTACCATGATAAACTAGAAGCCGAAGTGTGACTACGGCAGGACTTTTCCTTGACCGTAGGAGCAGGCTGGCCTTGTCTACCCCTCGTATCCCATATTTTGGGAAGCGGGGCGTGACACTCTCCGTTAACCAACATATTCTTAGGTATATTGTTGTGGTCGATACAAGAATCCACAAGCTATTTATAAGGATGCAAAAATAATAGCAGTTGTTGTAGGAGGCCGAGTAAAGTCACTCAATATCTTAAATACAGCACAGGACATACCAGAATTACATGTTGCAGTGAAGATCATTTTTACATCAACAAATAGTATGATTGTTGAAATTCTATGCTTACTTCACTGCACGTATTAAATTTATTTGTTCGTTTGCAATGTTCTTTCACTTCACTACACATAGTTTGGCATAAATTATTTTCCTTATTGAAATTCTATGCTTGCTTCACTGTACATATTAAATTCATTTGTTTGTTTGCAATATTATTTCACTTCACTATACATATTTTGACATAAATTATTGTCTTTATTGATGACTATGGTGGTTGAAATATTAAATTGAAGGTCATTTTTACATCAACAAATAGTATGCTTGTAGAAAATCTATGTTTGCTTCACTGTACATATTAAATTCATTTGTTTCTTTGCGATGTTCTTTCACTTCACTACAAATTGCTTAACATAAATTATTGTTCTTATTGATGACCATAGTAGTTGAAGCATGCAACTGAAGGTCATTTTTACATCAATAAATAGTATGCTTCTTGAAATTATATGCTTACTTCACTGCACTGTTTCCCCCCAATAAGAGGGTAAGGCTCTGTTCAAAATTTGAACGGAACCAACGCTTAACGTGCAAAGCACAAGGGCGCCAACGCCCAGAGTTAAAAACTCTGAGGTAGCGCCTCACGTGCAAAGCATGAAAGCGCCAGTGCCAGAACTAAAAGTTCTCCACCCTTTGATCAAAGATCCGACGGAGATGATAAATCATTAGAGCACAGAATTAAATTCTGATTAAGGAAATACTCCTCGAATTTTTCTAAACAAGAAAAATTGTGCTCTGTAAATCAAAGCACCATTGGATTAAAGATCCAATGGTGATTAAAAATCACCAAGATACAGAATAAACTCTGTATGGGAAAATATTTTCCCAATATTTCTAAAACAAGAAAGATTGTGCTCTGTAAATCAGAGCACCGTTGGATCAAAAATCCAATTGTGATTAAAAATCACCAAGCTACAGAATAAGCTCTGTAGGGGAAAATATCTTCTTAATCTTTCTAAACAAGAAGGATTACCGCTGGATCAAAGATCTAATGGTGATTAAAAATCACCAAGATACAGAATAAGCTCTGTATGGGAAAATATTTTCCCAAGCTTGTTAAAAACAAGAAAAATGTTTTCTGTAAAACAGAAGCTCTTGGATAAAAAATCTAATGGTGGGAAATATCCCCAAATCAATTAAGAAACCTCTCAATTAGAGATTTCCTTAACTGAAGCAACAAATCTGCCTCCACTATATAAAGGCCCCAAGACTTCAAGTCTTGTAGAGAAGAACCTCCCCATAAACTTCAAATTTCAAGACGAGAACAATTTCTCTTCAAGGTAAATAAAAATAAGAGAGATCATAGTATCTTCTCCATATCTAAGAGTTTATGTCACGCCCCGCTTCTCAGAGTATGCTAAGATGGGCACGTGACATAGCCAACCATGCTACCTGTGAATAGGAAAAATCCTTCCACAGTCACATTACGGCTGTAGAGATATCAAGAACAGGAAAGTAAACTAACTATCTAGTACATATCCATAAGCCAAGGTAAAAAAGTCAAGAAATAAAAATATGTGGAAGCCAAAAGATACAATAAATGAAACACCTGGAAGTGAAAACTACACACCGACAGGAACTTCACCGCTCGTCTAACAGCGGCAATACTCCTGATCAGTCTACAACAGGGTAGAAGAATCTGGGCCATGCAAAACCCAGACGTCAGCGCGTCATGTCATCAAGCAATAAAAATATAAACAGGGTAACAGGCAATACAAGTATAATCATGAATGAAATGCAGATGTAACAATAATGTAAATCAGGGCCGTAAAGGGTAGTGTGCAGTGAGTAAACTAACTGTTCTATCGGGTTATCTATTCTAAAGTCTTTGAAATCAATTTGATGAATCATCGATGTAACTCAATAGTATCCCGTGCATACCCGGGACCACGGTCCAGATTCTCGGGCTGAATCCCAGACATGCCGCTAGGCACTAAAACAGGGAACATGTACAGATGGATGACGTCAGCAGCATCATCCCAAGGCTGGCCTAGCCTCTAAAACTGATCAGTAAAGGTAGTACACTGTCGAGTTACAAGTCAGGTTTCATCATTGATTTCCCCATATCCCCAAGTTATATGTGTATGTCAAGTCAGGTATTCAGTAATCAAGAACTAATGCCAACACAGGATCAGGTAAGAGCAGATTTGTCTGGATAGACAACATGAACGGTCCGTGAGGACTACATGTCAGGTTCGTTGGCATTAGACACGAGATCAAGTAACGGGTTAAGCCATGGTACCTCAGGTCGAGTCAAGTAGTGTACGGTACCATGTCGGGTCAGGTAATATGTGTAGCACGTCACGTCAGGGTATACCAGATATCATGTGGGTGCTCATAATCAACTAGCATAATCATGGTTATAAATAGATAAGCATGGTTATCAACAACACAATCTAAGCAATGAATTAAACAATAAAGCAGATTCAATTAATTAGCAGTACAGTTTTATCAGTTGTGTTTAACAAACAGTGTCGGCATTATGTGAATACAGTATGATAGATGTGAATGCTAAAACCAGGTTGATAAGTATTGAGTGATCCATGGATGCGACGACATGTATAATCTGTTTAATGGATGCAGTTGTAATTAGACCGGTTAAAGTTGCACATGGATGTCTGATAGGCTAAACTGGATAAAAGGGGTACCATAGCAGTAAACAAATATGATCTATCATGTACAGGTGATTGTTAGTTATGAATAATCAGATGCAAGATTAAGCTTCAAGTTCGGAATTATAAAATGTGTAACGGAACTTTATACGGTTAATCTTGAAATCCATTTCTATCAATTCTATTTAGAGATTTAACAAGAAATAAATAATTTAGCATAGGAATAGTTTAAAATAGCATGTAGCAAGTATCACTTGCCTGAACGGATCCCAAAAGGAAGGCGTACGCAGCGTCCAAAGTCGGTAACAGTCTCGATGCACGCTCGCGCGTACGGAACAGAACCAGGCAATGCAAGAGAGTGACCAAGCTGATTAGGAACGTCCACAGGGTTGCTCGGATCGTTGGCAGCGGCACGGTTCCGGCGGTGATCACCGGAAAAGAACGGGATTAAGAAAGGGAAAGCAAAGAGAAAGGAAAAGAAAGAGGAAAAGAGGGCTTTGGTGGTTGAAGTGTACTGGAGATTGATCGGGGCAACTGGAACAGAGGACGGGAGAAGCGACGATGAGCCGTGGGTTTTCCGGCGATGGTTGGAAAACCAAAAAAACAAAAGAAGAGAAGAATAGGTAGGGGAAAAAGAAGAAGGAGGAGGAGAGATGAACATGCTGCCCTAGTGTTTCTGAGACAGAAGAGAAAGCGAGGAGGTGGTAGTGATGACGAGAGGCGACGGGGTCGGGCTCCGGCGAGGAAGCAGGTGAGGTCGTGCGTGTGCATGCTCGGGTTCTTGGGTGGAGTGGTCGGGCCAAGTGGAGGTGGGTGTGCAGGGGAGAAGAGGTTGAGGAGAGAGAGGAGAAGAATGTGGAGAAGATGGATGGTCGACGATGGGTTCTCCGGCGAGGGTCGCGGATGTGCAGGCGTGCCGGTGATGGGTTGCAGGGTTGATTAGGGACGGCTCTCGTGCGGGAAAAGTTTGCAGAGAGGGGAGAGGCGAGGATGAAGATGAGGATGACAGCGACAGCGAGGGGTCTCCGGCGACGACGATGCTGCAGCCGTCGTGGGTTGTAGTGGGTTCGAGTTTGGGTGCAGGGAAGGTGCGCGGAGAAGGTGATGTGGAGGAGGTGGTTGAGGCGATGCGGTTGGGAGGTCGAGGAGAAGAAGGGATCGAGGGATCGACGATGGAGGCGAAGGCATAGGCTAGGGTTAGGTTTTGCGTCGAGGACGAGAAGGGATGAAGGAGGGAGGTTACCATATGAGAGAGGGGGTGAGCGGATCCCTGATGAACAGGGATCGTGGGAGGAGTGAGAAACGCGAGAGGAGAGAGAGTCTTGGCGCGATGCGAGGGAGAGAGAAAGAGAGAGAAAGAAAAGAGAAGAGAGAGAGGAAGAAAGGCATGGGCCAGGGTTTTAGGGAAAAGGGTGAGAGAGCTCGGTGAGGGGGAGAGAGAAAAAGAAAGGAAAGAGAAACGGAAAAGGAATGGGAGAAAAGAATCTGATTGGTTATCTAGTTGTTAGGATTAAGATTTAGAATTTAAAAGATTTTAATTTAAAAAGATTTTACCATGTTAAGTAAATTTAGCCTGTCAATTAATTAAATTAAAATAATTGGGTTTTCAGGTAAAACAAATGTAGTCCAAAATACGCCCGGGTCGAGTCTAAAAGCTCAGATTTAAAATATGAAAATTATTGGCAAGTTCCAAAATTTAAAATGAAGGATTCTGTAACAGAAATGTATGCCCCCAAGAACGGACGCACGTACGTGCGCGTAGCTGTCCAAACACGTCCGTTTCACCGAACGGGACGAGAACACAATGTAAGGACGCTACCATAGGGTTAGGGTAAATAGCAGGCCATGAATGCAATATTTAAATATTTTATGTGACCAAAAAATTTTATATGTAAAAAAAATGCGATGCTAGATGAAATGCTAGTAGGTACTAAACATGGGATGCACGTGTCCATGCAACAAGTCAGGGTAGCCTATAAATATAATCAAACAAGTTCAAGCAAGCGGGTCGGGTCGAATGCAATGTAAAATACAACTAGCATTCGTACCCAAACACGATAAATCAAAAAAAGACCGTGGATAAGTAAATACGGAAACTGGAATTGGTATAAATGAACTCAGGTGTTACAGTTTAACTCTCACATCAGAAGAACTTAGTTCTTTTTCCAAATCTCGGATCTATAAAACAAAGTCTTTCACAAGTGAGAATCTAATTCTCAGAGAATTGAATTGAGCAGAACAGAAAACACAGTGCTTAGCACTCAAAGTCTGGTGCTCAGCACCGAGCGCTCCACGTGCTCCTCACGTGGGCGCTATTTAATAAGAAGCGTTTAGCACTCAAAGTCTGGCGCTCAGCGCCGAGCGCTCCACGTGCTCCTCACTTGGGCGCTATTTAATAAGAAACGCTTAACACTCAAAGTCTGCCTTTCGGCGCCGAGCGTTCCACGTGCCCCTCACGTGGGCACTATTTAATAAAAGGTGCTTAGCACTCAGTTCCTGGCGCTCAGCGCCGAGCGCCTCACGTGCTCTGCACGGGGGCGCCATAAATTGATTAACACTCCATATAAAAGAATATAAATAAAACAAAAGAAAATGGGATGTCAGAACCCAAATCAATGCTCAGCAGTGTTGATATAGAAAGGGGATCAAGCCCAAATAAGCAATCAAGAGGGCTGAGCCCAAGGTTGGACAAACCCCAAATCGACCGAGCCTATATATCTTCTTCTAAATTGGCCTTAGTCCCAAACAAGACTACCAAGTCCTTGATGAACATTCATTGGTTCAAGGGTATATCTCCTCACACCTCTGATACATGTTGTTGCAATTTTTCAACGTCTTTAGAGAGGTGGCGGGTCCCGAAAACCAGCAATAACGGACCGCAACACCTTTAAACAAATAACGGACAACAATGTCTTTAAACTAAAACGATAGAGCCCAAATGCTCTTCTGTTGGATCAAAAATGATCCTGAACCCCCGTTGAGTAGATTTTAGTCCAATATCGGATTAACGTATCCTTAACAAAAATTTGAGTTGATCTTAATCTTAAACAAGGTTAACGATCCTTAAATCAAATAAACCCAAATCTAAGAAAATACGGATTTTGACTAATCTACGCCCTATGGGCAACAATACAAATTATTCTCCGTATACAATCCACAAGCAACTAAAAATAAAACAAACACACACGACATGAAGTGACCTTCTGGAGAAGCAGAAGGTGGTTATCGCGATACGGTAACGTAATTAACTGCAGGGGCTTGCGCCTGCAGTGAAGAGCGTCCCCAAAATCAAAAACCCCTCGCCAATGAGGGGGAATCTGGTGAAGTCTGCTACAACGGCCGCATCCATCTAAATCATCGATACACGGTGCCATAAATCAACTTTGTATCTTCGGAGAGGTGGACGGATAAAACCAAATAGTATCTTCCCCCCAAATGCGGGCAAGACGTTTGTCTTCCCGGTTTTCAGCGGTAAACAGATTCCGGCATGCCCGGTGGGACCTTTTCCTCTTTCCACTCCACACTTCGTGTGTCGTGTTTCGCCCAAAAATCGCGATCTGCTATGGTTGCCTGTGGATTCGAGGTACTAAGATTTGGTGTCTTGCTCACGCGCAGAGAAAAGAAGATCAATGGCTTCCAGCTGTACCAACTGCAACACAACTCCCACTCCGCCCCGTTTGGAGGAGTAACTTACGGGCCCCAAGCGGCCTCCATCTTCGCAATGCCGGTGGAACAGGTGACACAGGCCACCACTGGATTGTTCTTCGGTACCATGCTCCCACCGATAAACTTCAACGCTCCAATGCCATCACAGGAAGCTCCAAAGAAGTCGGTCATCGATCGGCTTGCAACTACTGCGGCCCCTCTCAACGGGTCGTCCAAGTCTACCGCCTCAGTCTTCGACAGGCTGAGCCTAAGTTCAAATGGGACCGCGAAGAGACTCACAATACCGGTGAAGGCTATTGATTGATTTCTATTTTAGAGAAGTGTAGTAACCGCAATCAATAACGGTATCGCGTGTAGCTAGCCGAGATGAGTTCGGGTCGTCCTCAGAGATATATGGAATCTTTTAATCTTACTTTAGACGTGTTGAAAAAGAGGAAGAATAGAAGAATAAAGAATAGTGAAGAATAGTTTCTAGATTTAAGTCAAACACGGATGCAGAATACAGATCTAGTTTAAATACAGATGTAGATTTTATAAGAAGAGGGATTGTAGGGTTCGTTAGGATTTAGTAGTCATGGATGACTAATAAAAATTACTCATTTTATCTATTGATATATTTAAAACTAGATTGATAGTGATGAATGAGGATTAGGGTTCTTGGAAGAAACTACGGTTTCCCCACTATTGACCCTTGTCCTTTTATTGATCACTATTCATGTCTAGCCCTTAACAAAACAATTGTTAATCTGATCTCAAATCACGGTCGAGACTAGAAATAAATTTATAGCGCGCCCGATAAGGATGTTAACATTTATTTTGCTAAAGTTTATAAACTTCATAAGACTTAAAAGAAGTTAAAACATTTTTTTCATCCATTGATCTACCCTAATCTTATGAAACCTATCAAGCGGATAATTACTCGCGCATGATGGAGATAGAAGAAGAACGAATAGAGAAAGAATTCATAATTTAAATGCATAAAATAAATGCTAAATAATGATCTACCTTTATTAATCAACTTCACAATTACAAAGCCTTCAAGTTTAGATTACAAGAGGAAGAAAAAGTTTCTCTCGATCTCTGCCTTGTAGGAAGTAGATGCTCTGTCGAATCTCACGTCGCTCTATCACGTCGAATCTTGGACTTGTTGTGGATCTCGTGTTCTTTGACGGTGATTTGTTTCGTGTAAAAGGTTGATGAATTCTAACTTTAGCTCTCGTTCCTTTATATAGCCTTTAAAGAAGAAAACCTAGTTACCATATATGGTGATTTCCTAATATGGTGACTTTCCATATATGGTGATTTTCTAATATGGTGACTTTCCATATATGGCGATTTTCCATGTAATTTCCTAATATGGTGATTTTCCATGTCTGGATTCTTCAAATATTTACTGAGTCTTTGCCATTATTGATTTTACGATTTTGGAAGATTTTTTATCCCGACATCTTGAAAATCTTTATCTCTTGACCCGAGCTAAATTTGCACAATATCTCCATGAATACTGTTAGTAATATTTAAATTAAAGTGAGATATTATCTTAACCATTTTATATGATACAATATTTTAAGAATCTTGATTAGAATATTTGATATGATATGCATATTTAAATTACTAAAATATTATATAAATATTATATGCATATATTTTCCTTCATAATGTTAATTATAATATAGAAACATATGATAATAGATATTTTGCAGATAAACCCTCATTTGTTTCATATTTATAATAAACACATTTAAATATTTATCAAGAGTAAGGAAAATATCATATCAAATGTGCAATATTTTCGACTGAACAAATACCCACAAACTTAACTTTGATCGTCCCGAGCAAACTAGTTATTCAAGAGAGGGAGAAAGAAGAAAAAGAAAAACTAACCAGCACAAGTTCGTAGGCAACACGATTGCACTGGGCACGTGCAACAAGCCGTTAAACCTTTAGGTGTCCCTAGTAGGAGGAGTGTTGTCTTCTGAGGGTTTTCAGCAGATTACACCCACAAAATCCCATAATAAAAGAAAGAAGATGAAAGTTACATATAAAGATAAGGATTTATAAAAGAAAGAACTTGAAAATAAGAGTTTCCAACTACACTAGCTTTTCGGTTGTCATGAGCCCTATCTTAATGGTCATGAAAAGATGTCAGAAATCACATCATCCTTCAATAAAATATCGCCTTTATTCTTCCTCCCTACCTTTTATCCAAACATCGATCATATACCCCTACGTGTGTGTAAAAGACATCCCTACACTCGGAGAATTCAATTCAAGCCATCATACTCTTGTCTATCCGCCTTATTAATTTTTAGTTGGTGAATATTTTAGATGGAATTGCTCACACATTCTTCATGCGTCCGTTAATACTTCTTGAGGTACCAACCAAACGATTACAAAATGTGCTCTCATTATTAAGGTGTAATTCCTCGTCTTGCAACACCTAAGGCTTAGCAGTAGCTCTCAAACCAGTTGGTCTAAGGCACTAGGTGATAAAGCACCCTCGCTATATTTTTTTTATGCTACCTTAGTAATTATAAAATCAGTGTTCATTTTTCTTCACCATTTTATACTTTATGCCTTCATTTATATTTATTTTTCTTCATACCAAACCTTTTAGACAAGAGCATTTCAAGGTATCCACTACTATCCCAAGTTTCAAGATCTGTGTAAGTGCGTATAGTATGGTATCAACGTTCAGATGTTTGGACTCAAGAATAGAGACTATTTTTCAGACTTATTTTTATCCTCAGGTTAGTAATTTCCTTCATCTTACTAACCCTTGGGACAACGGTTCATAACTACTTATTACTAGTTTCGTTTAAGAAAATATCTAACTTTCTTGCTTTTCTCAAACTATTCCTATCTTTCATATGTAAATTTTCACTTTCAAACTTTCATTATCAATTTTTTTTGCTTATATATAGTATGATGCAAAATAATGCGTGAATAAGAACAAACCTCCTCTAAATCTGTTTACAACAGTGTCCTCACTGATGTCATCTGTTAATCTTAAAAAAACCTGTAGATTTGGAAGGAAAAGTTTGTAACGGGGACATGAAATAGTGAAAGTAAAATTCTCCCCCAAACTTATTTTTGGCTCATAATTTTATAAAAATTTTCTTTCAAGAGCCAAAATATCCTCCCCCCAAACTTGAGTAAAATAGCATTAAGCATTTAAAATTATTTGGGAGGGTTAAAGTTATTGGTCAAAGTAAAGCCTTATAAAGACCAAAAGTCGATACCAACCATTCAAAAATTTTATCGATGTAACACACTGGTTGGAGGAAAATCTGAGATTTGAAGAAATGGGGAGATAGGAGGCGGTATGGTTTACGTCTCGGTTGATAGAGACGAAATAATAATGGTGAACGGAAATGAGAATGTGGATGATTAGGAATGGGAAGAATGGTCACATTCTCGTATGTGATAAGAAGAAATGGTGGTGGTTCGACTTCTTTAGGTGGAGGTTGATTAATCACAAAATCCGTGTCGTTTAGGAATGCGAGTTCGTCGGTGAAAATATCTTTGAAACTTTCATTGATGGTCCGATTAAACGTTTCAATGTCAATAAGTGTCATGTCAGAATTCAACACACTTGATTTGTCAAAAATTATGGAGCTAGGAGACTCGTAAAGCTCATCTACCTCATTCTCAAAAGAGTCTAAATCAAGTTGTCTTTCTAGAATTATCGAACTCGAAATATCGGATTGTGATTCATCAACACTCGCTATCATTAAAGGAAGATTAGACGAAGTATCAGAGAAAGTGGAAGATGAAATAGGTAAATAAATTGGTGTGTCGAGTATTGCTGAATCAGATGTGGTAAATGAAGGCTGAATTTCGTTCTGCTTTTCGGTTATACATTTATCATCAACTTTAAGACGCATATGGGGTTCAGGAAGAACAGTTAAAGGTTCGAGATGATGACCACACGGGAGTGAAAGGACCTAATGAATTGGTAGGACAAACTCATCCAAAATTTTGGGTTCATCATACAATATATCCCCAACGTCACTATCCTCAATCAAGTGAAGGAAACAAGTCTCAGACACCTCATCAAAAGCAGGGTTTTCAATCAATTGTGGTTATAGAGTGGAGGTGTAGAGATCACAAGGATTGGGTGTGGCTTCTATTTCCCCCAATCAGAGCAAAGCACTGTTCAAAATTCAAATTTTGGAATGAAGCAACGCTTCAGAAGCAGCGCCAAGTGCGCTGCGCTCGGAGCAGCGTACCACGTGCAAAGCACGTGTGCGCTGCGCTCTGAGTAGCGCACCACGTGCAAAGCACGGGTGTGCTAGCGCTGGAACTAAAAGCTCCCCACCGTCAGATCTAAGATCCAATAATAATGATAAGTCATTAATTAATCAGAATCAAATTCTGTTAAGGAAAGATTTCTCAAAATCTTTCCAAACAACAAGATTGTGCTCTGTAAATCAGAGCACCGTTGGATCAATGATCCGAGGGTGATTAAAAATCACCAAAGTACAGAATAAATTCTGTATGGAAAGATTTCCCAATTTTGTTAAAAACAAGAAGATTGCCTTCTGTAAATCAGAAGCTCTTGGATCAATGATCCAACGGTGGGGAAATCCCCAAATCAATTGGAGAAAAAATCTCCTTAACTGATTAAACAAATCAGCTTGCCCTATATAAAGGCCCCATGACTTCAAGTCTAGATATAGAGAAGCATATAGAGGAACCCCCCATAAGCTTTGAGGAAATCTCAGAAAGAAGATCCAAGCTCTTAATAGAAGAACTTCTTTTCATTAAGGTAAAAGAACAGAGAGATGGAATCATCTTATAATTAAAAAGAAGAATTCTCTTCTTTAAATATCATAAATCTACAAGACCAAGGACTTTTCACAAAGAGATCAAAGGATCTCATCATAAAATAAAAAGAAGAATATAATTCTTCTCATAGATCATAGATCTATAAAACAAAAGGTCTTTTATTCAAAGAGATCATGAACATCTCATCATAAAAAGGGGGGGGAGAATAATTCAATTCTCTTAAGGATCACAGATCCATAAAGGCAAAGCCTTTCGTCAATATAAGAGATTGAAGTATCTCCTATAAACTAAGAACTTTTGTTCTTAGAATCTTGAGACAAAGTCTCTTATAAATAAGAATTTATTTCTCAGATCATAAAATTGATCAGATAGCGCTTTGCGCTCTTGGGCTGGCGCTCAGCGCTAAGCGCACCACGTGCTCCTCACGTGTGCGCCACTTAACAGCTAGCGCTCTGCGCTCTCGAACAAACGCTTTGCGCTCATAGTCTGGCGCTCAGCGCCAAGCGCACCACGTGTCCCTCACGTGTGCGCTACTCGGCAGAAGCGCACTGCGCTCTTTGACTGGTGCAAAGCGCCAAGCGCGCCACGTGCTCCTCACATGTACGCTAAAAGAACATAAATTGTTCTATAAATAAAACCCCAGAGCTATGATGAATGCTCAGCATTCAATAAAAAACAAAAATATTGTCAGAACTCAAATCAATGCTCAGCAATTTCAAATGTTTAACATTTTTAAACTGAGTGGGCCGAGCCCAAGTTGGCCATAAACACCCCATTCAGATTAATTGAGCCCATATGCTCATAATTTTTTTAACAGATCTTAGTCCAAAATTGGACTATAGATCTCTCAACCAAAATTGGTTCAAGGGTACATCTCTTCACTCCTTTGATATTTGTCGTTGTGATCCTTCAACGTCTTCAGAGAGGTGACGGGTCCCGATAACCAAACGTTCCATGGACTGTGGGGTCCTTAAACTCATGGACTATGATGTCCTTAAACTTTATAAACTATGATGTCTTTAACCTCGGACTGTGGGGTCCTATACTCATGGACTGTGGGGTCCTTAAACCCATGGACTATGATGTCCTTAACCTCGGACTGTGGGGTCCTTAAACCCATGGACTATGATGTCCTTAACTTTGGACCGTAATGTCCTTATACTAATCGATCGCAAAGTCCCTAAACTAAACAATAGAGTCCAAATGCTCTCTTGTTGGATCTAAATGATCCCGTTAAGTTGATCTTAGTCTAATTAGACTAACGTATCCTTACAAACGTTTAAGTTGATCTTAGTCTCAAATGAGACTAACGTACCCTTAAACCCAACCCCAAATCTAAGAAAGTACGGATTTGGACTAATCCACGCCCTACGGGCGACAACATAAATTATTCTCCGTATACAATCCACGGGCAACCAAAAACAAAACAAACACCCATGACACGAAGTGATCATCTGGAGAAGGAGAAAGTGGTTACCGCGATGCGGTAGCATAATTAACCGCAGGGGCTTGTGTCTGCTGGGAAGAGCGTCCCCACAATCAAAAACCCTTCAAACGAAGGGGAATCTGACGAAGTCTGCTACATCGGCCGCATCCGTTTAAACCTTCGATACATGGTATCATAAATCAACTTGGCATCTTCGGAGAGGCGGACAGATAGCACCAATTAGCATCTGCCCCTAAATTCAGGCAAGACGGACCTGCGCGGTCGCGTCTCTGTGTTCGGAGGGGAATAGATTCTGGCACGCCCGGTGGGACCTCTTCCTCTTTCTACTCCACACTTCGTGTGTCGTGTTTCGCGAACGAATCGCGGTTTAATATGGTTGCCCTTGGGTTCGAGGTACTAAGATTTGGTTTTGCTCTCGTGCAGAAAAAAGAACATCAATGGCCTCTAACTACTCCAGCTGCAACTGCAACTCCCGTTCCGCCTCATCTGGAGGTGTAACCTACGGGCCCCAAGCGGCCTCCCTTTTCAAGATGCCAGTGGAGCAAGTAACTCAGGACACTATTGGGCTGTTCTTTGGGACCATGATCCTACCGATGAGCTTCAATGCCACGCTGCTGTCGCAAGAAGCCCTAAAGAAGTCGGTCTTTGATCGACTTACAACTGCCGCGGCCCCTCTCAACGAGTCGCCCAAATCCACTGCCTCAGTTTTCAATAGACTGGGCCAGAACGCCAACAGGCCCGCAATACCTGAAGCAGCCATCCCAAAGCGGATTGCCATCCCGGCTCAAGCGGACAAAATCATCAAAGAGGCTTCTTCTGCCGAGAAGTCAGTCTTCACAAGGCTGGCCATTCCGGCTCCCGCTCCAGGCGAAGTCCTCAAAGCTGCTTCCCCTACCCGGAGGTCTATCATTGACAGATTGGACATTACTTCTCAACGGACATCGGTCTTTAAGAGGCTGATGCCGGCAACAACCCTTCGCCAAAACAGGGAGCATGATGAAGTCACCCCTACAGCTGAGACGATCACATCCACACGACATGCCTGCCGTTGTCACTGGCGCCGAGTAAGGAAAGCTGGGGGCATCTCCCCTTCTGGACTGACTCCCCCAGCTCCCATGGTGAAAATCGATGCTGTTGTTCCGACTGGGATCAGCTTCTAACCGCTTAGAAGGGTCCGCAAGAACTCTCCAACTGCCATGCTGAAAAGATCTTCTCTACCTGTGGAGAATACTACAGAAAAGAAGCCAGAGCAGCCCCTTCAGCGGCTGTCCTCCAAAATTTACAAAGTTTGGCGACAGGTTCAGGACTCGGTGATTGATCAAGATTACTCTCGTCGACAGAAAAAGGTGAAAGTTCAGCGAGAAGTGGACTATCCTATCAAGCTACAAAAGGCGACAGCTACTTGGGTGCCCACTGCAACGGCCCCCTCAACTTCGACCGCTCACAAGAGGAGAAGGCCGGAGAAAATCCCTGAGTCTGCGATGAATCGGAAGACCACTGAATCTAAACGCCCCAAGTCTGGAAGCATGGTAACACATACCATTTATATGGCTTCCGGAAAAGAGGAAAGCCGTGCTTCTACGGGGCATCGATCGCTTACCCGATCGATAACAATGGCTCAGGAGCAAGAGCAACAAAAACTTCAGGAGATGCTGACTGCAATGGCCGCACACACCGGGCCGAAAGAAAATCCAGAGACCTCAGAGAAGCGTCAGGAACAAGAAACTGATGCTGAATTCCTCCGAAGAATCCTCGAGAGGAAAGAAAAAGAGGCCACGGAACAGGCAGCCAACATAAAAAAATGGCTCTTTTGTTCCAAGACATGGCCGGGATGATGTTACAGCCGGAACCTCCAGCTGAAGACCCCCTGATTATCATTGAAGACGATAGAGGGGAGACATCGAACCCTCCTCAGGCTCTTTCAGCAGCCAAAGAGGAGACCATCTCCAAGGCCGCTCTAGATGATTACATCGCTCAGCAAATACGAGCTTATCATGCGAGCGAAACGGCCGGGCAGATCGTTAAGACTGGACGACCCTATCCGGGCTGGTATGACCAAATAAGGTACCCGCCGGGATATACGATCCCTAAATTCCATGTATATTAAGGGACGGGCAATCCCCACCAGCATGTCGCCCAGTTCAGGGCTCTATGTGGCAACACTGGAGGTGACGATAAACCGCTACTTCGCTAGTTCGTCGGCAGCTTGTCGGAGACGGTGTTCGAATGGTACTCTGAACACCCGAACGACTCTGTTAAGACATTTGCAGAAATAGAGCTGCTGTTCACGCAAAGATTCGCAAGCGCTAGCGAGCGTACTCCGATTACCGCACTAATTAACGCCAGGGTGAAGCCAGGCGAGACATAAGTTCAATACGCAATACGATAGCGAAATCTGTGGTCGAAATGTGAGCAGCGCATCGAAGAAGCGCCAGAAGTGGGCATGTTCGTGGGCACTCTTGACCCTCAAGCGACCATCTCCCAATTCATGATATTTTTCAAGATGACCACTTTCCAGTCCTTGATTGATAAGTTGGCCCAAATGGACCAGATGGGTCGCAGACCTTCTTCTTTAAAGATGGAACCTCGAAATGAAAAGGGAAAAGGGAAAGCGACCTTCGTCGCCAATACTCAACAGCAGCCCAGTGGTCCAAAATTAATCGATCGCCTAGACGAGAGATGACGATTCTATAATGAGAAAATAAAGTGCCCTTATTCGTTTCCCTGGGACAAAACGAAGAGATTGTTCGAGCTGGTGGTGCGCAACATGCTCATTAATTTGCCGAACCCAAAACGCCCATTATAACCCGGTGAGGCTAATGATCCCAATTATTTCCCCTACCACCAAGCGATAAGCCATCCAATTGAAGATTTCTTCGTCTTTAAAGGATGGATTGAAGACCAATACCAACAGGGCAAATTCGCCCTGTCCGAGAATTGGAAAGTAAGTCCGCCTCAACCGCACGCTCTTAAAAGGGGGAACACACCGGGGGCATCGTGCTCTTTTTTCGAAGAAGCTCCATAGGAGGTCGCTCTTTCAGCCAGAAGAAAAATAATGCTGAAAGATCTCAAAACATGCCCGGCGATCATACGGAAAAATCAACTAGAACCCAAGATCATCGAGGGAATGCTGAAGCCGTGCCCAACTCCAAAAATTGGTGGCGATAGTCAAAGCGCCCGCACCTAGCTGTCAAATTCTTCGAAGAAAAAGAAGAAGACCAAAAAGCCCGTGAAGCCTGATGACAAGCGCATGGAACTGCAAAAACTTATTGACGCGCTGAAAGAATATAACCAGAAAGCGCGAACCCCGGCCACGCTTCAGGAGTTTCTCAACCACATCCTTAAAACGGAGATAGCGACGACAACGAATCTGAGGATTATGTGGCAAGCTGTCATATAATTTCTTACTCGTTGATAGATGATGAAGAAGCTCCTTGCATAGAGAAACTAGGGGCAGATCCTGAGCCGGGGCTTCTAGGACCGTCAGGCGAGATGATTGATGCATTCCTTAACGAAGCTGTTCTTAAAAGCAAAGCTGATCGAGAGCGCGAGATGGCCATATCTGAAAAGGCCGAACGCAGGCTACTGGACGAAAGGGCTGAAACGTTACCACCAGATCAAAGCACATCCGCCGCCAGCAAAAGCAGGTTCAAGACGAGGAAAAGGTTCGCTATAGCCATATCAATGGGAATGAAGCTTCCACCTTCCGAAGAAAACACTCCTGATGAAGTGGATATACATCCTAGCTACTGCTTATATCATTGAAAGATTGCGCACCCCACCGAAGAGTGCAACGATTTTACAAACTGGTGGCAGGGATATGTTGCTCATCAACAACCTTTCAAGCGGATGAAACGTAAAACTCATCGGGTGAAAAGAAATATGACCGAGGAGCGCAAAAGAACTATCAGCAACTGTCACATGGTCGATGCTGGGGGATCGTAAGTTCTCACCTTCGGGAGCGACTCTGACGAAGAAATAGCCCTCGGCCCTCTCTTCAAAGAATCCACCTCAGGAAAGGAGGAAGAACCGAAGAGCTGTGAGAACATTCTACTGTGCAATCACACGCTACCTGAGAAGAATCTCGGACCTGAAAATAAGGGATCGAATAAAAAGGATAAGGGGAAAGAAAAGATCCCTGAAGATATCGCCCTCGATGATCGAGTCGTTGAAGTGCTGGAAGCCAAGGACCCGCCCAAGAAAAGTAAGGTGGATTACAACGTTCTGGCACACTTGAGGAAGCTACCTTTGCAGCTAAGCATTCTCGACGCCCTTCTGCTATCTAAAGAGGCGAGAGATTCGCTGATAAAGGCGCTACAAGAGCCCGAGCAGTTCCAAGCTTTCCTTGTCGAAGAAAAATGAAGGACGAGCTGGAAGAAGTGCACACAGCCGATATTACCTTCGGTGATGAAGATCTCCTTCTCGGGACATGCGAGCATAACCGTCCCCTTTATTTCTCTGGATACTGCCATGCCATTAACATAGGGAAGATCCTGGTTGACAATGGGTCCTCCGTCAACCTCCTCAATGTAAAAGTGTTGAAGGAAATCCATATGAGCGTTCAGCATCTCGCTCGTGATAAAATCACCATCTCCGGTTTTGACTCCCAGTCGTCACGAATGCTCGGGTCTGTGATACTAACGTTGCGCTTTGGACTGCTCGTCACAGACATTAAATTTCATGTCATTGATGCTAAGACCTGCTATAACGCCTTACTCGGCCGGCCTTGGTTACACGAGTACAACATTATTCCTTCTACACAACATCAGTGTATGAAGTACTTCAAAGATGGTCTCGAGTATACTGTGACAGGGGAACTAAACCCATTCTCCGTGAACGAAGTCCGCAAGTATGAGGATGCAAAGTACTTCCTGCCAGATTTCGAAGACACAGAAAGATATTGCAAACCGGAGGACAAGAACAAAGCTATCACTACTATTCCGGTCTTCGGGAGTGATACCGAGGAGGAAGAAGAAATAGTTTATTCAGGGCTGCCCCAATGCAACAAGCCGGGACCGTCCACCCCTATCCTGTTCTTTGGCAGCGACTCGGAAGATGAGGTCAATACCGTATTCTCTGTTCGGCCATCGATACAAGCCTTCGCTGATGAAGATCAAAGTTTGCAAGTCGACATGGTTCCGCAAGAGCATTACAAAGAGCTTAACGCACTTGAAACTTACAGTGTGCAAGAACTGTAGACGTTTTACGTCCTTCCTAGGAGAAAAGGTGAAAGGCGATCCTATTCTACCGATCCGGGGAAACCAAAGTGGAGAAAGAAATTTGGCATGGTGCAGATTCTATACTTGACAGGCTCCAGCCCATCCGTTTAATTAGATACTACACATACGGATTAAAAAGACTGTTGAGGAGCCAAGGCATACCCTTCAAACAGACTGCTTGACAAGCCCATTTCTATAACAGGATCTGGAACGTCCCCGGAACTCAACGGAAGTTACCCAACGGGAGAATGGAAACGATCGGGCTTGGATATGTTCAATCCAAGGAACGAGAGGGATTCCGCGGTGCTACGTCATACATGACTTTGATGAAGAAGGAGATGCTTTGTAGGAAGATGCTAACCCTGAACCAAAACGAGCTCCCATCGTGAAAATGCCAAGCCCGTCGTTCGAAGAACAAATGGAAAAGCTTATAAGGGAATCGGGTCAAAAGGTTCGAGATGCCCATAATCGCGAAATGGCTATCTATGAGAAAGCCAGAACGCAGCGCCTCCTTCAGCAGGCTGCAGAAAGTGACGATGCCCTTCGTCGCCAGCCCGTCATACAAAAGACCCGACGCAGAGGCAGAAATAAACCCAATAACAGAAAAAGCGTTCGACAGCGACAATAAGGGTCCAAGAAGCCACGCGATCGAGAATCGAGCAACCGGGATTCGTCTCTTATAAAGAAGATGGGTCGAGCGTACTCTTTTCCCCAAGACAAGACACATAAGATATTCGATCTTGTCATAAAACATCAGATGATTACCCTCCCAGAGTCTAGGCACCCCGAGCAAGAAGGCGAGATCTCTCACCCAGACTATTGCTCCTATCACCGAGTGATAGGAAATCCTCTCGAAGACTGCCTTACATTCAAAGACTGGGTCGAAGACCAGTATCAGCAAGGCAGGTTTGCTCTATCCAGCAGTTGGAGGGTAACCCCACCGCAGAAGCATGAACCGAAAACCATGAGAGTAGAACCAGATCAACATCGGTCTTGGAAGCGATCTCGTACCTGTCATGTGATAATGCTGTCAGAAGAAGGAACATGCGAAGATATGGCTGATCTCCTCTGGTGCTTCGAAAAAGATAATGATGAGGTGATCTCAGAATTTCCACCAGCGCCAAAAGAGCTGGAAGGTGGGATACATACTACTGCAGATAACCTCAGAAAAATCGACTTTGGGACAACAAGTGACCCACGGCCGACGTTCGTCAGAGAGCTGTTGTCTGAAGAAAGGATGACTACGCTCAAAGACGTGCTTATGCAATATAAAGATTGCCTCGCATGGAACTATTTCGAGATGCCGGGATTAGATCCAGAGATGTTGTGCACAAATTGGTGATATCTCCGGACGTCAAGTCGATCAAAAAAGCACCGAGAAGAATGCGGCTCGAACTTGAGATGAGCATCAACGCCGAATTCAAGAAGCTAATCGACTCTGGCATCATCCAAGAGGTTCAATATCCTGACTGGATCGCCAACATTGTCCCAGTAATGAAGAAAAATAGGGCGGTGCGCATATGTGTGGACTTTCAGGATCTCAACAAAGCTTGCCCAAAGGACGACTTTCCAGTACCGGTCACTGAGCTGATGATAGATAATAAGTCCACTCAAAAAGTTTTCTCCTTCATGGACGGCTCATCAGGATACAATCAGATAAAGATGCATCCCGAGGACCAGAAGCATACCGCTTTCCGGCCCCTTTGGGCATATTCTGCTACAAGGTGAACCCTTTCAGTCTAAAGAACGCCGGTGCCACCTATCAGAGGGCCATGACGAAGATCTTCGATGACCTCATACATGAAATCGTCGAATGCTATATTGACGACCTTGTAGTTAAAAGCAAATCATACGAGGAACATTTAGAGCATCTGAAGACCATATTTCAGCGCCTTCGGAAATATAACTTGAAGATGAACCCTCTCAAATGTGCGTTTGGAGTTTCCTAGGATTCATCGTACGGAACTGAGGCATCGAGATAGACCCGTTGAAGATCAAGGCGATCATGGAAATTCCTCCGCCAAGAACTCTCAAGCAACTGCGGTCTCTCCAAGGAAAGCTCACGTATATCCGGCGATTCATAGCCAACCTCTCCAGCAAATGCCTTCCTTACAGTCACCTGATGAAGAAGGGAACCCCTTTCGTCTGGGATCGCAAATGCCAAAACGTACTCGACGAAATCAAGCAATACCTGCA
Source organism: Agapanthus africanus (assembly GCA_030015575.1). Classification (NCBI taxonomy): domain Eukaryota; kingdom Viridiplantae; phylum Streptophyta; class Magnoliopsida; order Asparagales; family Amaryllidaceae; genus Agapanthus; species Agapanthus africanus. The sequence continues at coordinate 104,302 of JASDDO010000310.1, forward strand.
GAATCCTCCGGTGCTGACCGCTTCGGTCAAGAGAAAGCTCCTCATCCTGTGTACGACAACCCTTGAAGGTTCTCTAGGCACATTATGGGCATAAGAGAACGACCAAGGGAAGGAGATAGCCCTTTACTATTTGAGTCGAGTTCTCCTGGAGGCAGAAAACAATTACTCTCCCATTGAAAAACACTGCCTGGCGTTGATCTTCGTGATAACGAAGCTAAGGCACTATGTGTTAGCACATGAGGTCCATCTTATATCGCAAGTGGATCCTCTTAAATATTTGATGTCAAAGGCTATATTAACGGGACGGCTCGCTAAATGGGCCCTACTCTTGATGGATTTCTCGATAACTTATCGTCCCCTCAAGGCAGTGAAAGGTCAGGCCATCGCCGACTTCCTCGTTGAACATCCGATACCTGCCGACTCTCCCTTGAACTGCAAATTGCCAGACGAACATGTGTTTGACACGATCGACGGGGAGAGTAGAGAGAATGATACCCAATGGGAACTCTACTTTGATGGACCATCTTCCATGAAGAAGCGAAAGCAAAGCACCCCCATAATCAAATTCGGGGTGGGCCTCATCTTCGTGACTCCATAAGGAGGGATAATGCGCTTTGCCTTCTCCTTAACAGAGCCGAGGACAAACAACGAAGCCAAATACGAAGCTTTGATAGCAGGTCTTAAGATCGCCGTCGACATGGGAATCGAAAACCTCTTCATATGCGGAGACTCCCAACTGGTCGTTAGTCAAGTAAACGGTGACTATCAAACATGCAAGCCAGAGTTGGTGAAGTACGACGAGAGAGTGCAGCAATTGCTGACTCAAATTGTCTCCTACATGCTGGAAAGTATACCGCGTACGGAAAATAGTAAGGCGGATGCATTAGCCAAGCTCGCTAAAGTATTGGCCGACGAGAATCTCGATGACGTGAGAACCGTTGTACAAAGCCGTCGGGTTCTTGCACCGGCAGAAATATCTCTGGAGTCTTCCGAAGAAAAAGGAGCTACCGAGCAAATGGCTCTACAAATAAAAGACCAAGAAAAGGCTATGTATTGGAGAGAAGCCTTTATAGACTACTTCAAATCCCGTCGAACACCTGAAAATGCATCCTCGAGACATCAGCTCATGAAACGAGCTCTGTCTTTCGCCTTCATCAATGACACTTTATATAAGAGATCATTTGATTCTCTATAGCTAAGATGCCTGGGACTTGAAGAGGCAAAGAAAGTCGTCTAAGAAACTCACGACGGACTTTGCGGTTCTCACCAAGCCGGGCCGAAGATGAAACTAAAGATCAAAAAGATGGGTTACTATTGGCCCACGATGATCCAAGACTGCCCAAAATACGTGAAGCAGTGCCACTCGTGCCAAATTCACGGGGAATTTATCCACCAGCATCCGAACCCGCTATATCCGACGGTGGCTAGCTGTCCATTCGAAATGTGGGGAACTAACATAATCGGGCCCATCGAACCGACATCGTCCAGGGGACATCGGTTCATATTGGCTACAACGGACTACTTCTCCAAGTGGGCAGAAGCCATACCGCTAAGAGAAGTGAAGACGGAGAATATTCTCCATTTCTTCAAGACACATGTCACTTATCGGTTCGGCACTCCACGATGGATTATCTCCGATAACGGGCCAGCCTACAGAAGCCACAAAGTTAGCCGCTTCGCACAACAACATAATATAGACTGGCGATATTCTTCGGTCTATAATCCCCGAGCTAATGGTCTAGCTGAGGCTTTCAACAAGACCTTGACGAAGATCGTGAAAAAGACGGTGTCTCGAAATAAGAGGGACACGCACGAGAGACTGCATGAAGCTCTCTGGGCATATCGAACTACGTTCAAAACAGCCACGGACACAACGCTGTATGCATTGGTATTCGGTACAGAAGCAGTACCCCCCCTCGAGATAGATTTACCCTCTCTACGAGTGACAGTTCATTACGAGCTAACGGACGAAGAGAATACTCACCTTCGACTTGAGGAGCTCGACGCCCTTGATGAAACCCGACTCATGGCGCAACAAAACCTAGAGGCTTATAAAGCAAAGATGACGCGCTTATACGAGTGACTGACTATGCCGAGAACATTCCGCCAAGGAGAACTCATGCTAGTGGTCAAAAGACTTATGATCCCCAATCGTGACAAACGGGGGAAAATCGAGCCGAGCTATGAATGCCCGTACATCATAGACAAAGTTTACCAGGGTGGAGCCTATCTACTCATGGACATGCATGGTGAAAGACCTTTCAGGCCAATAAACGGTCGCTTCCGCCTGACGAGTCACGGCCTAGGTCAACGATAGATGACGACGCCTATGTCCGCTCGCTATCTTCCTAAGCCCAAACTCTATAAGTAGTAGCCGGCTATGGACTGAAATGTCCTAAAACTAACAACGGACTGAAACGTCCTTAAACTAATCATGGACCACTATATCCTAAAACTGGCTACTGACCGAGACGTCGATAAACTACTACGAACCGCAGCATCCCAAGGCTGACATAAAAAAATAATAATAAATAAAAAAAAGAAGAAAACGGTATGCCCGTAAGCAAAATGGGCACGAATGAAAACCCGAAAGGGCGCCGTGAGAAAAAATAGCAGAGCTACCGGCGAGTTTTGTGAAAACCCGAAAGGGAGCAATCTCGTTAAAAGACACTTGCAAGGTCCTCTCGACCTCTTAAGGAGAAAATACCTGCGTGAGATCCTTACGACTCATAAGGGAGCAACACACTTAGGGATCCCTACAATTCCTAAGGAGAAATTACACTTGCGAGATCCTTACAACTCGTAAGGAGAACCCTCCTTTGAGACCCTCACGGCTCATATGATTCAAAAGCCTTAAGTTACAGGGATCTGAACCTGTTCTTAAACCATCACAACCTCCAATGTTACCCTACAAGTGGTTCAGTATTGACCCTTGTATACAATCCACGGGTGCGAATAAACATTTCCCTAACAAAGTCCCACCATAGACTGGGGATATGCTCATATGGCAAAAGACACTTGTAAGTCCTCTCGACTTATAAGGAGAAACCACTCTTGTAAGATCCTTATGACTTATAAGGGACCATACACTTAAGACTCCTCACGATTCTTAAGGAGAAAATGCACCTACGAGATCCTCACGACTCGTAGGAAGAAGTACCTTAATGAGACCCTTACGGCTCATGAAGTCAAAAGCCTTAGTCGATATGATCTTAACCCGGTTTACTAAGCCACCTTTGATCGAACCGAGAAAGGCAAATGATGATTCACTCCTGAAAATATCCCAGTTGCAGCGATGCTGATGCCTAAATCGGTATCAAATCCTAAACTCGCAGCGAAAAGTCAGCGAGCCACAAATGCATACGAAATAGCCGAAATGACGGGGCAACTTGCAACAAAATCAGCAAGTAAAAATGTATGCATAAAAAATAGCCAAAATGATTAGTCAACTCGCAATAAAAAGCAGCGAGTAAATAAAAAAAATAGCCGAAATGATTGGGCACCGCCAAAAATAGCCTAAATGATTGGGCAATCACAACTTTCGCGATATAAAAGATGAAATGATAGAGTATCGCGGAAAGAAAAATATATAAAATGAAACTTTTTTCCCTACAGATGATATCACATCGATCCCTGTATACAATCCAGGGGTACAAACAAAGAGGGAACCATACCTTCCCACCAGGCTCCATTAAAAAAAGAAACCAAATCTCGACAGTTCATAGACACCCTGGAGATCATCTTAACATTCTTCTCATTACAACAGACGCAACATCAGCAAATCGGAGCTGCGGCAAAGTTCCCAGTTGCATGACTCGGCGGTGCACAGACAACCGAGAGTCAACCCCTCCTGGTCTAGTGGAACACGACTAATGTCAATCCTGACCTCGTGGGAAGCGTCCAGAGCGGATCTCGGTCCTTGTGAAACACGGTTAATGTCAATCCTGACTCGTGAAAAGCGTCCAGAGCAAATCCTAGTCTAGTGGAACACGGCTATTGTCAATCCTAATCTCGTGGGAAGCGTCCAGAGCAAATCCTGGTCTAGTGGAACACGGCTAATGTCAATTCAGACCCCGTAGGAAGCGTACAGAGCGCATCCTGGTCCTAGCGGAACACGGCTAATGTCAATCCTGACCCCGTGGGAAGCATCCAGAGCAAATCCGGGTCTAGAGGAACACGACTAATGTCAATCCTGACCCCGTGGGAAGCGTCTAGAGCGGATCCTGGTTCTTGCGGAATACAGCTAATGTCAATCTTGACCACGTGGGAAGCATCCAGAGTAAATCCTGGTCTAGTGGAACACGGCTAATGTCAATCTTGACCCCGTGGGAAGTGTCAAGAGCGGATCCTGGTCCTTGCGGAATACGGCAATTGTCAATCCTGACCCCGTTGGAAGCATCCAGAGCAAATCCTGGTCTAGTGGAACACGGCTAATGTCAATCCTGACCCCGTGGGAAGCGTCCAGAGCGGATCCTGGTCCTAGCGGAACACGGCTAATATCAATCCTTACCCCATGGGAAGCATCCAAAGCAAATCCTGGTCTAGTGGAACAGGGCTATTGTCAATCCTGACCCCGTGGGAAGCGTCCAGAGCGGATCCTGGTCCTAGTGGAACACGGATAATGTCATTCCTGACCCCGTGGGAAGCGTCCAGAGCGGATCCTGGTCCTAGCGGAACACGGCTAATGTCAATCCTGACCCCGTGGGAAGTATCCAGAGCAAATTCTAGTCTAGTGGAACACGGCTAATGTCAATCCTGACCCCGTGGGAAGCGTCCAGAATGGATCCTGGTCCTTTCGGAACACGGATAATGTCAATCCTGACCCCGTAGGAAGCATCCAGAGCAAATCCTGGTCTAGTGGAACACGGTTAATGTCAATCCTGACCCCGTGGGAAGCGTCCAGATTGGATCCTGGTCCTAGCGGAACTCGGCTAATGTCAATCCTGACCCCGTGGGAAGCATCTAGAGCAAATCCTGATATAGTGGAACACGACTAATGTCAATCCTGACCCCGTGGGAAGTGTCCAGAGCAGATCCTGGTCCTAGCGGAACACGGCTAATATCAATCCTGACCCCGTGGGAAGCATCCAGAGCAAATCCTGGTCTAGTGGAACACGGCTAATGTCAATCCTGACCCCATGGGAAGCGTCCAGAGCGGATCCTGGTCCTTGCGGAACACGGCTAATGTCAATCCTGACCCCGTGGGAAGCATCCAGAGCAGATCCTGGTCCTTGCGGAACACGGCTAATATCATTCCTGACCCCGTGGGAAGTATCCAGAGCAAATCCTGGTCTAGTGGAACACGACTAATGTCAATCTTGACCCCATAGGAAGCGTTTAGAGAGGATCCTGGTCCTTGCGGAACACGGCTAATGTCAATCCTGACCCCGTGGAAAGCATCCAGAGCAAATCCTGGTCCCGTGGAACACAGCTAAAGTCAATCCTGACCCCGTGGGAAATGCCCAGAATAACCCCCGACTCCGTGAAATGCGGATAATGTCAACCCCATCAATCACTTACGGGTCCTCTCGACCCGTAAGGAAGAAAACTCTCTTATAAGATCCTTACGACTTATAAGAGAACACATACTTAGGAATCCTCACGATTCCTAAGGAGAAAATACACTTACGAGATCCTCTCGACTCATAGGGAGAAAAGTCTTTATGAGACCCTCACGGCTTATAAAGTTGAAAAGCCATAGGCAGCAGATCTGAACATGCTTCCTAAGCCATCACTACCTCTTGAAGAGTTCAAGACAGAATGTTCTCTATCAACTACAGGCTACACTTACTAAAGTAACATGCCGGCAACAAAGAAAAGAGAAGAAAGCAGGAGATAACACAAGATAGTACGAAAGAAATGTATCTTTTATTCATAAATTCAATTGGGTACAAGATACATCATATGAATGAATAAAAGATGGATACATGTTATTCAAAATTTACAAATTGGTACAAAAGCAACTATTGGGAGGAAGGCATTTTCAATAAACCAATCAGTTGCTCGCGCACTCCCCTCAGCTCCTTTTCACGGTCAGCTGCCGCGGCAAACTCTGCTTCAACCTGAGCCCGTTGCTGCAGATAAGATGAAAGTTGCTCATCAATGACCCACTGAGCTTCCTCACGAATTTGCGTGTCTCGCTCGACGAGGTCGAACTTCTGCCTCAGCGTTAGCCCGTCGGAAATACATCGTAGAAGGCCTTCAAAGATAGTTTTCAGCTGTACACCATTTGCGTCAACCTGAGCGTGCAGCCGGGCTCCTTACGCTTTAAGGCCGCTTCTTGTTCAAGATGGCGGAAGTAGGGAGTGCTCTGCTCGACCCACGCAGCCCGTTGGGAGTTCACAGCCAGGACCTCGGGAACAGGACGTCCGAACTCAAGCTCATGTAGGCAGGCCTCAATTTTCCTGCAGTGATTAACCCAAGACTCAACGACGTCCTCGCTATGGAAGTTCACAAGGGTCGCCAGCATTGGATTAATCTTGGAAGCAAAATATGCAGCGAATGTAGGAGCCTCCGTGTCAAGCTCTTCGATATAATCGCTCAACATACGCAAACTGGTCACAACGCCTTTCGAAAATGGACGTCTGGAAAAGGGGCCTGCTGGCATTATGATTCGAGATTCGAATGGAGTTGAAGTTAGTGTCACCGCTGCGAAACAAATCATAGTCAAATGACGGTTAAAGAAATAGTGAAGGTACATGAACAATGGAGTTTACTATACCGGCTGCGGCAGGTGGCAAGGCCGGGAGTACCGGTGGCACAACTATTCTTTCATCTCCTCCTTCAATCTGTAGTGCAGCAGTCAAAACAAAGAAGAATTAGCAATGACTTGGCTGCCTATAATAGAAAAGAGAAGATATTAGCTAGAGGCTGTACTCACCAACGCCACTAGATGAAGCGATCTCTGACTGGAAAGAGAAATGTGGGTGCAGCACCTGATACAGATGATAAAAAAGAACTCATGCAAGGGTGTAATAATGCAATGTCGGTACATAAAGTATATATCTCTTACAACGAAAACGGTAAGTCACCAACCCGTACCTTCCAGCATTTGGGAAGACACGGGAGTAGGCAAAGGGGTGGCCACCGTCAAAGAAGCAACTGGTGATGCTTCCTCGGGTGGTACAAGCTCAACGCTCACCACACCTGCATCCGAAACGAGCGAAATACTGTCAGAAGAGATTGAAAGGGATTGCAGAATGAAAAGAAAAGCAATGACCCAAAATCTACATGATGAGTCGCCGGTCGAAACCGCAATAAGGGCATCACTAGGTGCAGCGACTGCTTCACCTTCCTCCGTTGGAATGGTTTCGCCGCCCGTAGTTTCATCCCGTGACTCCACGAGAGCCGTCGTGACACTCGCAATGCCAGGCGATGGCAAGGAACCGTAGGCGGAAAGAGCGGCAATTGGAGCTGTCCCGGACTCCTGGCAAAGAGTAGTCGCTTCGGGCTCAGTAGTTGTCGTCATCTCACTCGCTACCTCCTTACCAGGAATTGGCCCTGCAGGGTAAGATATATGAGGATCTAAAGATCAAAATTCGGACAGGAGGATCCAATGTTACGTTACCTTGGGACGGATTTTCAATTGCTTCTCAAGCCGCGCGTACCGTCTGTCTATGAGCGGTAGACAGGACGGCCGGAGCACCCTCTAAGGAAGCAGGGATGGGGGAAGCAGCGCTCGAGCCTGCACCTATGGCCAAGGCGGCGTTACGTTCTCTTTCTGCACGCCTTCTACGCTTTCTTTCTGCCTGGGCCGTGAGAGTTGATCTTCTCAGGACCTCCGCCAAGGGGACTCTATCGTCCGCGCCAGGAGTTACCTCAGGAGCCTTTATGGCGTCCGTCATCGATTTCTTAAGTAAGGCCTCCTTTGGCAACAACGAGGAGGCCGGGACTTCGATAGTTGGCCCTGGAAGCATCTCCGCATCACCGTGCGGGATTGGCACTGTACTAGGCATGACCTGAGTCGAGGTAATCCCTGCGATCAGATGAAAAAGGGGTCAGATTATCCATAAGAAAGGCGAATGAAGGCACAATGAGCCGAAATATACCAACGCCCAGCGAAGCGCGAATGCTCTCCTCCTCCTCAAAAGTCTTGAGAGAAGCTGCGAGAGCTTCTTCAGTGGAAATGGCTGTTGAAGGAAAAGTGTCAGTCAAAACAAGATAATAAAAGTGTAATGCAATGAAAAAAGATACGGCTGAGGTTTACTTGACTGTGCAAGGATGACCAGTCCCGCTTTTTGGCTTACTAATAGCTCGGAAGCTGCAATAGCATCCTCGAGGTCGGTATCATCCGGTGCTATGAATAGGCCTTCGATGGTCCCATACTCGCTCAGGCCCTCGCTATAAGGAGTATGAGGCTCTTGGCCAAGTACAACATCGGCAGAAAGAATCGACTTCTTCTTCTTCTTCTACGAGCGAGTACCGGTCGCCGCTAGCACAAGCTTACGCTTAGTGGGCACCTTGGGACGATGAGTCCCGATATCTGAACCCACGCCAGACTCGGGAGATGCCATAGTCACCGTTTCCACGGGAGCACGGGGTACTGGTAGCTCAGGCACATCATGCGGGACCTCGACCGCAACAACTTCTCTTAAGGGAGGACGAATAATGGTCCGTCGCTTCAGAGGAACATTTGGGTTACCAGCCGGCGCTGCACCCTTGCGATCAAGAAGCAATCTTTTTTCCTCTCTAATGATAGCACCCATTGAATGTTGATACCAGGCCACATACACATTCAGGGCCTTCGGAACACAGCTCGGTTCGCTGATAAAGAAGTTGGACCCTGTGTTCAGGCGCATAAAATGGTGCAGAGCACTTCGTATACCCTCTTCGGTAGCAGCAGGCTTTGCCAAGAAAGCCTCAAGCGGGACGCCCTGGTTATAGCTTAGCTACTGGGCGAAACGATGCAGGTTGTATCTCATGAACAACGCCGCATCATTCTGCCTAAATATGAGAAAGCCCGGCCTGATGGAGTACAGATGAAGAATCTCCCGAGCTTTCAACACAGAGGCTCCATCTTTAAAGATGTCCTGCAATGGCAGCATCGTCTTCGAGGATTCCTGGCCGACGGACAAAATTTTATCGGTAAAAGACATACCTTCTCCAACCATGCATGGATGAAGGAGCAAACCCCTAGATTCCCGTGGTGTCGGACTTACGATAGATGCGTCGACTAGCCTCATTATTCGAGGGAATTTACATCTGTCATAAAAGGAGGGTCTTTTGTGGATACCGAAGACCCCAAGCACGTGCAGCTTGAGCCATGAGGTGAAATAATGCATTGAGAAGTTGGCAGGCTGCACCTCTGGATCAGTAGTATCCGCTGCCAAGCTGAGGCCGTGATACAGGTGGGCTAACCTAGCAATCACGATGGCCACTTATATCCCGGCAACCATTCGATGCGCGGGGTAGAAGACAGACGGACTCATGTAGCAAGAGTGTATGGAAAGCACGAACCAGCTTAACCATAAACCGAGGAACCCTAGAAAGAACGCTTCCTCATCGATACCCGGAGCGACAATTTCTGAAAAGGGGACGATCGCGACGTTTGGAAGAAAGAAATCCTTTTTATCGAGTTCCAATATTGGCCGGCGATCCAAGCCAAAGCCGAAAGGATCATCAAGTTTGGCAAACTTTTCACCTTGTCGCGATAAAACTTCCGTACGGAGAGAACGAGCGATAAAATCCGTAAAAGTAACCCCGCGGCCTCCAGATTCGAGAAAGAGGCTCTCATACATATTCAACACCTTTATCAAACTTAGGAACTGGTGTTGAATGGCGTTCTCTTGGGTAAGACCCATTACCACTGATTTGGTGGCAAAAATATACTCATCCGGAGGAAGCAGCTCATCGCAATGCTCTTCCCTAACGGGTAAACCAGAGACCTCGGCAAATTCCTCTAAGAAAATAGAGACTTCCCGATCCAATAAGAGGAAGGTGTGGGTCGGGATGTTCTATTGCTCTAGAAACGCCTTGATCCACCATGTAGGAGGTGCGGAATACTGGAACAAGGAAGCGTAGATCGTAGGGTACAATCCGAGCTTCAGCAGCTACGACTTCTTCGCCGAAAAAATATATCGGGCCTACTGCAGGTATCCGGCCGGATGACGGGGAGTTAGTCCTATGTTGTATGGCTGTCCCCAAAGGCGCGATTCACTCAAGTATATGCGCCGCCCTATAGTGTCCAAAGCTACCGGCGACTGCACGGGTATTGCAGCCATAGAAGGCCGAAGGAGTCCTTCTAAAGTCCAATTTACCTCCTCCACAGTATAATTGATCGGGGGTGCATCTGCATAAGGAATCGCAGAGATAGGCTCCGAGGGTATCGCACAAGAAAAGCTCCGGCTGCCTCTGATAATTTGATCGTACCATCTACCCCATAGATGAAGACTCTTGTGCTCCAGGTCATGGTCTTTGATCAGCGCAAGAACCTCTCGGTCTACGGGCGCTTCGGCGAATCCGCCTTCTGAGCAGACGAACGGGAAAGAAGTGTCGAAAGACATAGTACCTGCGTGGAAAAGAACAAATTTCCAGCCGCCAATGCTACAATTTAAGTTCTGTAACTAGGTATTTTAAATCGGTACCACACTGCAATGCAGTGAAAAGGGACCAAAGGGGACCCACATAATCCAGATGACATTGCATCATTAATAAAAACATTCTCATCATTTGATGAGGCTGTCAATTAAATGAGAAAATCCTCAATTGATTCTTATTTAATGAGAATTCATCGGGCCAGGGAGTAAATCTCCCTTTGAGAGCAGTGCTCTGTGACAGAGTGACATCTGTCAAACTCTAATGATGAAGGAATAAAAATTCCTTAAGAGCCTTGCTCTGTAAAAACGGTGGAATAACCATCAGAAAATTTAAAATAAGATTTTTAATGAATTAAAAATTCTGAGATCTTCAAGATCTTTGAACAAACACTAAGAGTTCTTTATGAGAAAAGCTCTGTTCATAGGCTAAGAAACCCCAAGAAAAGATCTCTTTATATCTATGGGTTCATGAGAGGAAAGCTCCGCTGATGAAACCCTAAAAAGGTTTTCTTTAGATTAAAAATCTATGAAGAGCAAAGCTCTGTTAATGGGTGAAACCTTAGATTATTAAAAGGTCCTTTAAAAGATTTAATTTTTACCTAAGATTTTGACAGAGTTCTGTCCATAAGAAAGTTCTTAAGCCAAAGAGCTATACTCTGCAAGAGAATAAAAATTATCAGAAAGAAGAAGATGAACAGAAATCATCTCAAGGGCCAAGGGTCCTATTTATAGGCATTGAGATTCCATTTCAACTTCTGAGTTGATCCAAGGGCGCAGATGCTGCGACCGCTGCAATCACGAGTGGGCCACATGAGCGCAACGGTGGGAGGCATTTGTTTCCCCCAATCAGAGTAAAGCTCTGTTCAAAATTCAAATTTTGAAATGAAGCAACGCTTCAGAAGCAGCGCCAAGTACGCTGCGCCCTAAGCAGCGCACCACGTGCAAAGCACGTGTGCGCTAGCGCTAAGAGCGCTGCACTTAAGCAGCGCACCACGTGCAAAGCACGTGTGCGCTAGCGCTAAGTGCGCTGCGCTCTGAGCAGCTCACCACGTGCAAAGCACGGATGCGCTAGCGCTGCGCTCTGAGCAGCTCACCACGTGCAAAGCACGGGTGCGCTAGCGCTGCGCTCTGAGCAGCGCACCACGTGCAAAGCACGGGTGCGCTAGCGCTGGAACTAAAAGCTCCCCACCGTCAGATCTAAGATCCAATAATAATGATAAATCATTAATTAATCAGAATCAAATTCTGTTAAGGAAAGATTCCTCAAAATATTTCCAAACAATAAGATTGTGCTCTGTAAATCAGAGCACCGTTGGATCAATGATCAAATGGTGATTAAAAATCACCAAAATATAGAATAAATTCTGTAAGGAAAGATTTCCCAATCTTGTTAAAAACAATAAGATTGCCTTCTGTAAATCAGAAGCCCTTGGATCAAAAATCCAACGGTGGGGAAATCCCCAAATCAATTGGAAAAGATCTCCTTAACAGATTGAACAAATCAGCTTGCCCTGTATAAAGGCCCCAAGACTTCAAGTCTAGATATAGAGAAGCATATAGAGAAACCCCCCATAAGCTTTGAGGAAATCTCAGAAAGAAGAGCCAAGCTCTCAATAGAAGAACTTCTTTTCTTCAAGGTAAAAGAACAGAGAGATGAAATCATCTCATAATTAAAAAGAAGAATTCACTTCTTTAAAGATCATAGATCTACAAGACCAAGGTCTTTTCACAAAGAGATCAAAGGATCTCATCATAAAATAAAAAGAAGAATATAATTCTTCTCACAGATCATAGATCTATAAGATAAAAGGTCTTTTATACAAAGAGATCATGAACATCTCATCATAAAAAGGGGGGAGAATAATTCAATTCTCTTAAGGATCACAGATCCATAAAGGCAAAGCCTTTCGTCAATATAAGAGATCGAAGCATCTCGTATAAAGTAAGAACTTTTGTTCTTAGAATCTTGAGACAAAATCTCTTATAAATAAGAATTTAATTTTTAGATCATAAAATTGATCAGATAGCGCTTTGCGCTCTTGGTCTGGCGCTCAGCGCCAAGCGCACCACGTACTCCTCACGTGTGCGCCACTTAAGCGCTCGCGCTCTATGCTTTCGAACTAGCGCTTTGCGCTCATAGTCTGGCGCTCAGCGCCAAGCGCACCACGTGTCCCTCACGTGTGCGCTACTCGGCAGAAGCGCACTGCGCTCTTTGACTGGCGCAAAGCGCTAAGCGCGCCACGTGCTCCTCACGTATGCGCTAAAAGAACATAAATTGTTCTATAAATAAAGCCCCAGAGCTATGATGAATGCTCAGCATTCAATAAAAGACAAAAATATTGTCAGAACTCAAATCAATGCTCAGCATTGTCAAATGTTTAACATTTTTAAACTGAGTGGGCCGAGCCCAAGTTGGCCATAAACCCCTCATTCAGATTAATTGAGCCCATATACTCATAAATCTTTTAACAGATCTTAGTCCTAAATTGGACTACATATCTCTCAACCAAAATTGGTTCAAGAGTACATCTCTTCACTCCTTTGATATTTGTCGTTGTAATCCTTCAACGTCTTCAAAGAGGTGACGGTTCTCGATAACCAAACGTTCCATGGACTGTGGGGTCCTTAAACTCATGGACTATGATGTCCTTAAACTTTATAGGCTATGATGTCTTTAACCTCGGACTCTGGGGTCCTTAAACTCATGGACTGTGGGGTCCTTAAACCCATGGACTATGATGTCCTTAACCTCGGACTGTGGGGTCCTTAAACCCATGGACTATGATGTCCTTAACCTTGGACCGTAATGTCCTTAAACTAATCGACCGCAATGTCTCTGAACTAAACAATAGAGCCCAAATGCTCTCTTGTTGGATCTAAATGATCCCATTAAGTTAATCTTAGTCTAAAATTAGACTAACGTATCCTTAACAAACATATAAGTTGATCTTAGTCTCAAATGAGACTAACGTACCCTTAAACCCAACCCAAACCCAAATCTAAGAAAGTACGGATTTGGACTAATCCACGCCCTATGGGCGACAACATAAATTAGTCTCCGTATACAATCCACGGGCAACCAAAAACAAAACAAACAACCACGACACGAAGTGACCATCTGGAGAAGGAGAAAGCAGTTACCGCGATGCGATAGCGTAATTAACTGCAGTGGCTTGCGCCTGCAAGGAAGAGCGTCCCCACAATAAAAACCCCCTCAAACGAGGGGGGATCTTACGAAGTCTGCTATATCGGCCGCATCTGTTTAAACCTTCGATATATGGTGTCATAAATCAACCTCGCATCTTCGGAGAGGTGGACGGATAACACCAATTAGCATCTGCCCCCAAATTCAAGCAAGACGGACCTGCGCATTCGCGTCTCTGTGTTCGGAGGGGAACACCTTCATTTGAAATGGACTCTGTACAATCAGGTAAATCAAACACTACAAAGTCACACAACTCATCAGACATTCTATTTTCAATTGGTGAATCATTTGGTGTACTCGATAGATCCATGAAACTGGAGTTGTGGATTTCAATTTGGGATGGGGAGGTTTGATTTGGAAGGGTGAACCGCTCTCTCTCACTACCCAAATTCTCAATTTGTCCTATGGCCATATCATACGTTGGAAAATTTTGAGCTGGTTTGAAACTAGTTGCTCATTTGTTTTGTTTATTGAAGAAGGCCATGCACTCTTTCAATTCGTTTCTTGTGCGGCGTGACGCTGCCACATATTCTTCGAGTGTCCACTCAAGACTAGACATGGGTCGGTAAGGGGTTTCAGCATAAGATTGAAATTTTTGTGGATAAGTAAAACTCCCAAATGACTGATTAGAAGGACTGTCTAGAGAAGGTGTAAAAGTTGGGTAGGATTGATAGGAATTGAATGGTTATGAAAATTGGGCTGGAGTAGGATCAACATTGTGAGAAGAAAAATATTGATATTGGTTGGTTGGTTGGCGATTTTCAACAGACATCATATACGCCACAAACCGAGTATGAAAATCTTCTTTAGAAAGTGGTGGTGTTTGTTGTCCTAATGGTTTGACTGGATTGAAACTTTGGCCGTTAGCCCTCGCTATATGCTCAGCGATGGACATCCGTTTACGAGTTCCTTCAATCGGAGTATCAACATAAGAAGATGTAGAATTTGGATGCGGTTGATAGGACCTGGAGTGAGATGGCCAACTGTTTCTTTCCGTTTGCTCTATCCGATCTCTTAAAGACATGGTAGAGTCGGATGGTATACTGAAGCGATTACGATAACAAGAAATATCTGGTTCTGGATAGCAAAGCTCGGCAAGAGTTCTTTTATTTGGATTACCTATTATAAGAAGGTGAAAAGAAAAAAGCGTGAAAAGATTTAAGCTCTATTTGGATTGTTTTTCTTTGAAAGTGGGACTTGATGGTTGACTCAATTACCACTGATTTGGTGGCAAAAATATACTCATCCGGAGGAAGCAGCTCTTCGCAATGCTCTCCCCTAACGGGTAAACCTGAGACCTCGGCAAATTCCTCTAAGGAAATGGAGACTTCTCGATCCAATAAGAGGAAGGTGTGGGTCGGGATGTTCCATTACTCTAGAAACGCCTTGATCCACCATGTAGGAGGTGCGGAATACTGGAACAAGGAAGCGTAGATCGTAGGGTACAATCCGAGCTTCAACAGCTGCGACTTCTTCGCCGATAAAATATATTGGGCCCACTGCAGGTATC
Source organism: Agapanthus africanus (assembly GCA_030015575.1). Classification (NCBI taxonomy): domain Eukaryota; kingdom Viridiplantae; phylum Streptophyta; class Magnoliopsida; order Asparagales; family Amaryllidaceae; genus Agapanthus; species Agapanthus africanus. Next base: position 119,552 of record JASDDO010000310.1, read on the forward strand.
CGGCAGGATGACAGGGAGTTAGTCCTATGTTGTATGGCTGTCCCCAAGGGCACGATTCACTCTGGCATATGCGCCGCCCTAGAGTGTCCAAAGCTACCGGCGGCTGCACGGGTATTGCAGCCATAAGAAGGCAAAAAGAGACCTTCTGAAGTCCAATTTATCTCCTCCACAGTATAATTGATCGAGGGTGCATCTGCATAAGGGATCGCAGAGATAGGCTCCGAGGGTGTCGCACAAGAAAAGCTCCGGCGGCCTCTGATAATTTGATCGTACCATCTATCCCATAGATGAAGACTCTTATGCTCTAGGTCATGGTCTTTGATCAGCATAAGAACCTTTCGGTCTACGGGCGCTTCGGTGAATCCGCCTTCTGAGCGGAAGAACGGGAAAGAAGTGTCAAAAGACATAGTACCTGTGCGGAAAAGAACAAATTTTCAGCCGCCAACGCTACAATTTAAGTTCTGTAACTAGGTATTTTAAATCGGTACCATACTGCAATGCAGTGAAAAGGGACCAAAGGGGACCCACATAATCCAGATGACATTGCATCATTAATAAAACAGTCTCATCAATTGATGAGGCTGTCAATTAAATGAGTAAATCCTTAATTGATTCTTATTTAATGAGAATTCATCGGGCCAGGGAGTAAATCTCCCTTTGAGAGCAGTGCTCTGTGACAGAGTGATATCTGTCAAACTCTAATGATGAAGGAATAAAAATTCCTCAAGAGCCTTACTCTATAAAAGCGATGGAATAACCATCAGAAAATTTAAAATAAGAGTTTTAATGAATTAAAAATTCTGAGATCTTCAAGATCTATGAACAAACTCTAAGAGTTCTTTATGAGCAAAGCTCTGTTCATGGGCTAAGAAACCCCAAGAAAAGATCTCTTTAGATCTATGGGTTCAAGATAGCAAAGCTCCGCTGATGAAACCCTAAAAGGGTTTTCTTTAGATCAAAAATCTATGAAGAGCAAAGCTCTGTTAATGGGTGAAACCCTAGATTAATAAAAGGTCCTTTAAAAGATTTAACTTTTACCTAAGATTTTGACAGAGTTCTGTCCTTAAGAAAGTTCTTAAGCCAAAGAGCTATGCTCTGCATGAGAATAAAAATTCTCAGAAAGAAGAAGATGAACAGAAATCATCTCAAGGACCAAGGGTCCTATTTATAGGCACTGAGATGTCGTTTCAACTTCTGAGTTGATCCAAGGGCGCAGATGCTGCCACCGCTGCAATCACGTGTGGGCCACATGAGCGCAATGGTGGGAGGGATTTGTTTCCCCTAATCAGAGCAAAGCTCTGTTCAAAATTCAAATTTTGAAATGAAGCAACGCTTCAGAAGCAGCGCCAAGTACGCTGCACCCTAAGCAGCGCACCACGTGCAAAGCACGTGTGCGCTAGCGCTAAGAGTGCTGCACTTAAGCAGTGCACCAAGTGCAAAGCACGTGTGCGCTAGCGCTAAGTGCGCTGCGCTCTGAGCAGCTCACCACGTGCAAAGCACGGGTGCGCTAGCGCTAAGTGCGCTGCGCTCTGAGCAGCGCACCATGTGCAAAGCACGGGTGCGCTAGCACTGGAACTAAAAGCTCCCCACCGTCAGATCTAAGATCCAATAATAATGATAAATCATTAATTAATCATAATCAAATTCTGTTAAGGAAGGATTCCTCAAAATCTTTCCAAACAATAAGATTCTGCTCTGTAAATCATAGCACCATTGGATCAATGATCCAAGGGTGATTAAAAATCACCAAAGTATAGAATAAATTCTGTATGGAAAGATTTCCCAATCTTGTTAAAAACAAGAAGATTGCCTTCTGTAAATCAGAAGCCCTTGGATCAAAGATCCAACGATGGGGAAATCCCCAAATCTATTGGAGAAAAGATCTCCTTAACTGATTGAACAAATCAGCTTGCCCTATATAAAGGCCCCAAGACTTCAAGTCTAGATATAGAGAAGCATATAGAGAAACCCCCCATAAGCTTTGAAGAAATCTCAGACATAAGAGTCAAGCTCTCAATAGAAGAACTGCTTTTCTTCAAGGTAGAAGAACTTCTTTTGAGATGAAATCATCTCATAATTAAAAAGAAGAATTCACTTCTTTAAAGATCATAGATCTACAAGACCAAGATCTTTTCACAAAGAGATCAAATGATCTCATCATAAAATAAAAAGAAGAATATAATTCTTCTCACAGATCATAGATGTATAAGATAAAAGGTCTTTTATACAAAGAGATCATGAACATCTCATCATAAAAAGGGGGGAGAATAATTCAATTCTCTTAAGGATCACAGATCCATAAAGGCAAAGCCTTTCGTCAATATAAGAGATCGAAGCATCTCCTATAAAGTAAGAACTTTTGTTCTTAGAATCTTGAGACAAAATCTCTTATAAATAAGAATTTAATTTTCAGATCATAAAATTGATCAGATAGCGATTTGCGCTCTTGGTCTGGCGCTCAGCGCCAAGTGCACACATGCTCCTCACGTGTGCGCCACTTAACAGCTAGCGCTCCGCGCTCTCAAACTAGCGCTTTGCGCTTATAGTCTGGCGCTCAGCGCCAAGCGCACCACGTGTCCCTCACGTGTGCGCTACTCCGCAGAAGCGCACTGCGCTCTTTGACTGGCGCAAAGCGCCAAGCGCGCCACGTGCTCCTCACGTGTGCGCTAAAAGAACATAAATTGTTCTATAAATAAAGCCCCGGAGCTATGATGAATGCTCAGCATTCAATAAAAGACAAAAATATTGTCAGAACTCAAATCAATGCTCAACATTGTCAAATGTTTAACATTTTTAAAATGAGTGGGCCGAGCCCAAGTTGGTCATAAACCCCTCATTCAGATTAATTGAGTCCATATACTCATAAATCTTTTAACAGATCTTAGTCCCAAATTGGACTACATATCTCTTAACCAAAATTAGTTCAAGGGTACATCTCTTCACTCCTTTGATATTTGTCTTTGTAATCCTTCAACGTCTTCAGAGAGGTGACGGTTCTCGATAACCAAACGTTCCATGGACTGTAAGGTCCTTAAACTCATGGACTATGATGTCCTTAAACTTTATAGACTATGATGTCTTTAACCTCGGACTGTGGTGTCCTTAAACTCATGGACTGTGGGGTCCTTAAACCCATGGACTATGATGTCCTTAACCTTAGACTGTGGGGTCCTTAAACCCATGGACTATGATATCCTTAACCTTGGACCGTAATGTCCTTAAACTAATCGACCGCAATGTCCCTAAACTAAACAATAGAGCCCAAATGCACTCTTGTTGGATCTAAATGATCCCGTTAAATTAATCTTAGTCTAAAATTAGACTAATATATCCTTAACAAACATATAAGTTGATCTTAGTCTCAAATGAGACTAACGTATCTTTAAATCCAACCCCAAACCCAAATCTAAGAAAGTACAGATTTGGACTAATCCACGCCTTATGGGCGACAACATAAATTAGTCTCCGTATACAATCCACGGGCAACCAAAAACAAAATAAACACCCACGACACGAAGTGACCATCTGGAGAAGGAGAAAGTGGTTACCGCGAAGCGGTAGCGTAATTAACTGCAAGGGCTTGCGCCTGCAAGGAAGAGCGTCCCCACAATAAAAAAAAACCCTCAAACGAGGGGGAATCTAACGAAGTCTGCTACATCGGCCGCATCCGTTTAAAACTTCGATACATGGTGTCATAAATCAACTTGGCATCTTCAGAGAGGTGGACGGATAGCACCAATTAGTATCTGCCCCCAAATTCAGGCAAGACGGACCTGCACGTTCGCGTCTCTGTGTTCGGAGGGGAACAACTTCATTTGAAATGGACTCTGTACAATCAGGTAAATCAAATACTACAAAGTCACACAACTCATCAGAAATTCTATTTTCAATTGGTGAATCATTTGGTGTACTCGATAGATCCATGAAACTGGAGTTGTGGATTTCAATTTGGGATGGGGAGGTTTGATTTGGAAGGGTGTACCGCTCTCTCTCACTACCCAAATTCTCAATTTGTCCTATGGCCATATCATACGTTGGAAAATTTTAAGCTGGTTTGAAACTAGTTGCTCTTTTGTTTTGTTAATTGAGGAAGGCCATGCACTCTTTCAATTCGTTTCTGGTGCGGCGTGACGCTGCCACATATTCTTCGAGTGTCCACTCAAGACTAGACATGGGTCGGTAAGGGGTTTCAGCATAAGATTGAAATTTTTGTGGATAAGTAAAACACCCAAATGACTGATTAGAAGGACTGTCTAGAGAAGGTATAAAAGTCGGGTAGGATTGATAGGAATTGAATGGTTGTGAAAATTGGGCAGGAGTAGGATCAACATTGTGAGAAGAAGAATATTGATATTGGTTGGTTGGTTGGCGATTTTCAACAGACATCATATACGCCACAAACCGAGTATGAAAATCTTCTTTAGAAAGTGGTGGTGTTTGTTGTCCTAATGGTTTGACTGGATTGAAACTTTGGCCGTTAGCCCTCGCTATATGCTCAGCGATGGACATGCGTTTACGAGTTCCTTCACTCGGAGTATCAACATAAGAAGATGTAGAATTTGGATGCGGTTGATAGGATCTGGGGTGAGATGGCCAACTATTTATTTCCGTTTGCTCTATCCGATCTCTTAAAGACATGGTAGAGTCGGATGGTATACCGAAGCGATTACGATAACAAGAAATATATGGTTCTGGATAGTAAACCTCGGCAAGAGTTCTTTTATTTGGATTACCTATTATAAGAAGGTGAAAAGAAAAAAGCGTGAAAAGATTTAAGCTCTATTTGGATTGTTTTTCTTTGAAAGTGGGACTTGATGGTTGACTCAACAAATCACAAAATGCACAAGCAAACCCTAGAACTAAGGTTATCTAGGTCAAGCACTAGAACACTCCTAGATTTCCAAAGGATAAGCTGCAGGATCAATCCTCTACCATCTCTTTATAACACTTGTGGCCAGGTAAGTGCCAGGTAAGTGCCAGGTAAGTGGGAGGTATCCTCCATACGAATCGCCGAAAATAGCGGGCCTAATTAAGTAACCACTTGCCTTAGACACACTTGCCTAGACATCACAAAAGAAATGCGGATAAGCGATAGATTACCCATGACCTTCCTCTGTCCTATTTGAACGCAACGGTCCTTAGAGTCTTGATCTAGATATTTTTTAATTAATATAGGGTTATGCGGATGCTCGTTTTATGATTTGTGGGGCCTAGGAAGGGTGATGAAATCCCCACCTAATCTGAATTATGGTCTTGCCCTTAAAGTCCGTATTATAATATGCAAAAACAACCCGCAAAACAAAATAAGCAAAAAGATTTTTGAGCGGCGATATTCTGCAAAGAATCATGCAGAAAATATATTATTGGTTTTTTCAGAGGAGAGAGAAAGCTGTAGAAAAGATACTAGAAAAGTTTGAGGGCACAAATCCTCAAGACCGCCGCGGTTCCGCCGTGCTTTAGGGGGTTCTTTGTTTAATTTTTTTCACTGTGGCTTCCTTTGCTCTTCTGGGTCTTGATGAACGTCTCTGAATCTTTATCTCCTCGTTAAAGTGACTCCAGATTCCCTCGCAAAAATCACACACTAATCGTTAAATATGTAAGATGCGGTTTTGTTTTATTTCTATGATATAGATCGAATAAGAATTCAACACAAATAGTAAGAATAAAAAAATTATGCACGTATCCTCGGCAACGGCGCCATTTGATTGACCTCTATTTTAGAGAAGTGTAGTAACCGCAATCAATAACGGTGTCGCGTGTAGCTAGCCGAGATGAGTACGGGTCGTCCTTAGGAATATGTGCAATCTTTCAATCTTACTTTAGACGTGTTGAAAAAGAGGAAGAATAAAAGAATAAATAATAGTGAAGAATAGTTTCTAGATCTACGTCAAACACGTATGTAGAATACATATCTAGTTTAAATACGGATGTAGATTTTATAAGAAGAGGGCTTGTAGGGTTCGTTAGGATTTAATAGTAATGGATGACTAATAAAGATTACTCATTTTATCTATTGATAGATTTAAAACTAGATTGATAGTGATGAATGAGGATTATGGTTCTTGGAAGAAACAAGGGTTTCCCCAATATTGACCCTTGTCCTTTTTTGATCTCTATTCATGTCTAGCCCTTAACAAAACAATTCTTAATCCGATCTCAAATCGCGGTCGAGATTAGCAATAAATTGGTAGCGCGCCCGATAAGGATGTTAACATTTATTTTGAAAATTTTTATAAACTTCATAAGACTTAAAAGAAGTTAGAACATTTTTCATCCATTGATCTACCCTAATCTTACGAATCCTATCAAGCGGAGAATTACTCGCGTATGATGGAGATAGAAGAAGAACGGATAGAGAAAGAACTCATAATTTAAATGCAGAAAATAAATGCTAAATAATGATTTACCTTTCTTAATCAACTTCACAATTACAAAGCCTTCATGTTTAGATTACAAGAGGAAAAAGAAATTACTCTTGATCTCTGCCTTGTAGGAAGTAGATGCTCCGTCGAATCTCACGTCGCTCTATCACGTCGAATCTTGGACCTGTCGTGCATCTTATGTTCTTTGACAGTGATTTGTTTCTTGTAAAAGGTTGATGGGTTCTAACTTTAGCCCTCGGTCCTTTATATAGCCCTCAAAGAAGAAAACCTAGTTACCATATATGGTGATTTCCTAATATGGTGACTTTCCATATATGATGATTTCCTAATATGGTGATTTTCCATATATGGTGATTTCCTAATATGGTGATTTTCCATGCCTGGATTCTTCAAATATTTACTGAGTCTCTGCTAGTATTGATTTTATGATTTTGGTAGATTTTTGATCCTGACATCTTGAAAATCTTGATCTCTTGACCTGAGCTAAATTTGCACAATATCTCCATGAATAATGTTAGTAATATTTAAATTAGAGAGAGATACTATCCTAACCATTTTATATGATACAATATTTTAAGAATCTTGATTAGAATATTTGATATGATATGCATATTTAAATTACTAAAATATTATATAAATATTATATGCATATATTTTCCTTCATAATGTTAATTATAATATAGAAACATATGATGCTAGATATTTTGCAGATAAATTCTCTTATGTTTCATATTTATAATAAACACCTTTAAATATTTATCAAGAGTAAGGAAAATATCATATCAAATGTGCAATATTTTCGACTGAACAGCTATCCCAACTCTTGCTGCAAGTGAAGTTGTCCAAACTACTTCCCCTACTCGAAAGTCGGCCTTCGACAGGTTGACCATTTCTTTCCAGCGGATGTCAGTCTTTGACAGGCTGGCGCCAATAACAGCCTCTCCTCAAAGCAGGGGCATGACGAAGCTACCCCGACGATAAAGGAGATCTCGGCTACAAGACATGCTCGACGTCGTCACTAGCGCCGACTGAGGAAAACTGGGGGCAGTTCCCCTTCTGGACTTACCCCACCAGCTCCAATGGTGAAGTTGATGCTGTTGTTCCAACTGGGAACGACTTTGAGCCGCTCAGGAGGGTGCGCAGGAATTCTCCAATTGTCGTACTAAAAAGGTCTCTTCTACCCGCTGAAAATCTTACTAAGGTGAAGTCGGAGTAGCCCCCTCAGCAGCTGTCCTCCAAAATCCACAGGGTCTGGCGAAGAGTCCAAGATTCTGTAACCGACAAGACTACTCTCGCCAATCGAAGAAAATGAAGGTCCGGCAAGAGGAAGATCATCCCGTCATCGTACCACGGAAAGTATCGTCTGCAACAGCCCCCTCAACTTCGAACGCCTATAAAAGGAGAAGGCCGGAGAAGATCCCCGTGCCTACGACAAATCTCAAGGGCACCAAACCTAAACGCTCCAAGTCTGGGGGCATGGTAGTGCACACCATTTACATGGCTTCCGGAAAAGAGGAAAGTTGTGCTTCTGGGGGTCATCGACCACTTACACGATCAGTAACTAAGGCTCATGAGAAACAACAGAAACTCCAGGGGATGCTAACAAAGATGGCCGCACTTACTAGGCAGAAAGAAAGCCCAGAAGCACCGTCGGATCAATGCCAGAAGCAGGAAACCGACACCGAGTTCCTCCGAAGAATGCTCGGAAAGAAAGATAAAGAAGCCGCCGAACAAGCGGCTAACATAAAACAAATGGCGCTCATATTCCAAGATATGGTAGGCATGATGATCCAGCCAGACCCTCAAACCGAAGATCCCCCGATAATCATCGAAGACGACAGATGAGAGACATCAAATCCTCTTCCGACATTATCAGCAGCCAGCGATGAGACGATCTCGAAAGCTGCGCTTGATGACTACATAGCTCAACAAATATGAGTTCATCAGGCAAGTGAAACTGCGGGCCACGTCGTCAGAACTGGGCAACCCTATCCAAGCTGGTACGATCAAATTAAGTACCCACTGGGATATACGATCCCTAAATTTCACGTGTATAAGGGGACAGGAAACCCCCATCAGCACGTCGCTCAGTTCAGGGCTCTCTGCGGCAATACTGGAGGCGATGACAAATTGCTACTTCGCCAGGTGGTCGGCAGCTTAGCGGAAACGGCATTTGAATGGTACTCGGAGCTTCCGAATGACTCCATCAAAACATTCACAGAAATGGAGTTGCTATTCACCCAGCGTTTCGCAAGCGCCAACGAACGCACCCCGATCACAGCATTGATGAATGCCAGAGTGAAGCCAGGAGAGACTTGGGTTCAGTATGCAATTCGGTGGCGGAACCTATGGTCGAGATGCGAACAACGCATAGAAGAAGCTCCTGCCGTGGGCATGTTCGTGGGGACCCTTGATCCGCAGGCAACTATATCCCAGTTTATGATGTTTTTCAAGCCCACTACTTTCCAAGCCTTGGTCGAAAAGCTGGCCCAAATGGACCAGATGGGCCATAAACCGTCCTCCTAAAAAATGGAGCTTCGAAATGAAAAGGGTAAAGGGAAAGCTACCTTCGTCGCCAACGCTCGGCAGCAGCTAAGTGATCCAAAACCAGCTGCTCGCCAAAATGATAAACCGCGATCACTCGGAGAAAAGATGAGACGTCCTTACTCATTCCCTCGGGATAAAACGAGAAGACTGTTTGAACTGGCGGTGCGCAATAAGCTTATCACTCTGTCGGATCTGAGACGCCCGCTGCAACCGGTTGACATCAACAATCCTAATTACTGCCCCTACCACTGAATTGTGGTCCACCCAATCGAAGATTGCTTCGTCTTCAAAAACTAGATTGAGGACCAGTACCAATAAGGCAAATTCACGCTGTCTGAAAACTGGAAGGTAAACCCGCCACAACCGCACGCTCTTAAAAAGGTGGACACGTCGGGGGCGTCATGCTCATTTATAGAGTAAGCTCCATGGGAAGTTGTTCTTTCGGACAAGACATAGAGAATGCTGAAAGATCTTCAATCATGTCCGGCGATTAGGTGGAAAAGCCCGCTAGAGCCCGAGATCATGGAGGGGATGCTGAAACCGCGCCCAACACCGAGAATTGGTAACGATGGGCAAAACACCCAGGCCCAGCTGTCGAAGTCTTCGAAGAAGAAGAAGAAGACCAAAAAACCCGCGCAGTCTGACGAAAAACGCACGGACCTGCGAAAGCATATTGACGCGCTGGAAGAATATAACCAGAAGGCGCGAACCCCGGTCACACTACAAGAGTTTCTCAACCATATCCTTGAGGGCGGAGATAATGAAAATGATGAGGGAGAAGAATCGTTAGAAGAACCCGAGGTTCATGTGGCAAGTTGTCACATGATCTCTCATTCGTCAGTAAATGACAAAGAAGCTCACTCGGCGTCAGAAGATAATATAGAGGAGCTGAGGGCAGAATCGGTGCCAAAACCCTTAGAACTGTCTGACGAGATGATTGATATGCTGCTGAACGAAGCCCGTCAGAAGAGCAAAGTTGATCAAGAGCGTGAAATTTCCATATTCGAAAGGGCCAGGCGACGACATCAAGTTGAAGAAGTCATAGTAAGGATAAGTCACAAAGCACTCCAACCAGATCGAAACACGCCCGCGGCAGAAAAAAAACAGGCTTAAGACAAGGAAACGGTTCGCTAAAGCCCTGTCAATAGGAATGAAGCCGCCATATTTCAAAAGATCTACTCCTGGCAGTATACACTTTGATGAAGCGAATGTACATCCTAACTACTGCTTGTACCATCAGAGGATTGCACACCCTACCGAAGAATGCATGGACTTTAAAAACTGGTGGCAGGGATACGTTGCTCACCGACAACATTTCAAGCGGATGAAGCGCAAAACTTGTCGGGAGCAGAGAAGCATGACAGATGATCACAAAAGAACTGCCGGCAACTGTCACATGGTTGATACCAGGGGATCACAAGTTCTCACCTTCGGAAGCGATTCTGATGAAGAAGTAACCCTCGGCCCTCTCTTCAAGGAATCCACCTCAGAAAAAGAAGAAGAGATAAAGAACCGTGAAAACATTCAGCTGCATAATCGTACGTTTCCCGAAAAGAATCTCGGACCTACAAATAAGGGATCAAACAAAAAGGATAAGGGGAAGGAAAAAGACCCTGAGGATATCGCCCTCGATGATTGAGTCGTCGAAGAGCTGGCAGCCAAGGACCCGCCCAAGAAAAACAAAGTGGATTACAATGTCCTGGAACACCTAAAGAGGATACCGTCACAGATAAGCGTTTTGGATGCCCTTCTGTTGTCTAAAGAGGCTTGAGATTCTCTGATCAGGGCATTACAAGAGCCCGAGCAGTTTTAAGCTTTCCTTACCGAAGAAAAGATGAAAGATGAGCTGGAAGAAGTGCACAAAGCTGACATCACTTTTGGCGATGAAGATCTCCTCCTCAGAACGTGCGAGCACAACCGTCCCCTGTAAGTCATCGGGTACTGCCATGACATAAAGATAGGGAAGATCTTAATTCACAACGGGTCCTCTGTCAACCTCCTAAATGTGAGGGTGCTAAAAGAAATCTGCATGAGCGTTCAACACCTTGCTCAGGATAAAATCACCATCTCCGGGTTTGACTCCCAGTCATCATGAACGCTCAGGTCTGTAATACTGACGTTATGCTTTGGGTTGCTCATCACTGACATCAAATTTCATGTCATTGACGCCAAAACTTGCTACAATGCTTTCCTCGGCAGGCCTTGGTTACACGAGTACAACATCATCCCTTCTCCACAACATTAGTGTATGAAGTATTTCAAAGACAGTCTCGAGTACACCGTAATGGGGGAACTAAACCCATTCCCCGTAAATGAAGTCCGAAAGTATGAGGATGCAAAGTATTTCCTACCAGACTTTGAAGATACGGAAAGATGCCATAAACCGGAGAATAAGCAAAAAGCTATCACCACTATTCCGGTCTTCGGGAGAGATACCGAGGAGGAAGAAGAGATAGTCTATTCGGGGCCGCCCCAATGCAACAGGCCGGGACCATCTACCCCTATTTTGGTCTTTGAAAATAACTCTGAAGACGAAGTCAACGCAGTGTTCTCAGTCCGTCCATCAATGCAGGTCTTCACTAGAGATGATCAGAGTTTGCAAATAGCCATGGTTCCGCGGCAGCACTACAGAGAGCTTGATGCGCTTGAGACATATAGTGTGCAAGAGCTGCAGACATTCTACGTCCCTCCCAGGCGAATAGGTGAAAAGGCAATCCTATTCTATCGATCCACGGAGACTAAAGTCGAAAGAGAAGTCTGGCATGGTGCCGATTTTGTGCTCGACGGTCTCCAACCCATCCGTCTGCCCAGACATTACACGGAGGGATTGAGAAGTTTATTAAGATGCCAAGGCGTACTTTTCAAACAGACTCCTCGACAAGCTCAGTTCTACAACAGCATTTGGAACGTCCCCGGAGTCTCGGCACCCCGATCAAGCAAACGAGGTTTATCACCCGGATTATTGCTCCTATCACCAAGCGATATGACATCCTCTTGAAGACTGCTTCACCTTCAGAAACTGGGTTGAAGACCAGTATCAACTCGGCAGGTTCTCTCTATCCAACAGTTGGAAGGTAGCCCCACCACAAAAGCATGTGCCAAAAGCGACGTATATAGCGAGAGTAGAACCAGATCAACATCGGTCTTGGAAACGATCTCGTACCTGTCACGTGATAACGCTGTCGGAAGATGGAGTGCACAATAATATGGATGACCTCTCCCGGTGTTTCGAAAATGAGGATAAAGATGAGTTGATCTCAGAATTTCCACCGGCGCCCAAAGAATTGGAAGATAGGATACACACCATGGCGGACAACCTAAAAAAAATCAACTTGGGGACGGCAAACGACCCGCGGCCAACGTTCGTCGGTGAGCTGCTATCTAAAGAACAGGTGGCTATGCTAAAAGATGTGCTCATGCAGTATAAAGACTTCTTCGCATGGAACTACTCCGAGATGCCGAGACTAGATCCAGAAATAGCTGTGCATAAACTAGCAATATCTCCGGATGTCAAGCCAGTCAAACAAGCGCTGAGAAGAATGCGGCTCGAACTTGAAATGAGCATCAACGCCGAAGTGAAGAAGCTAATCGAGTCCGGCTTCATCCAAGAAGTTCAATACCCTGACTGGATCGCCAACATTGTCCCAGTGATGAAGAAAAATGGGACGGTGTACATATGCGTAGACTTTCGGGATCTCAACAAAGCTTGTCCGAAGGATGACTTTTCCGTACCAGTTACCGAGCTGATGATAGATAATACGTCCACTCATGAAGTCTTCTCCTTCATGGACGGATCATCAGGGTACAATCAAATAAAGATGCATCCCGAAGACCAAAAGCATACCGCTTTTCAGACTTTTCTGGGCATATTTTGCTATAAAGTGATGCCTTTCGGTCTGAAAAATGCAGACGCTACCTACCAGAGGGCCATGATGAAGATCTTCGATGACCTCATACATGAGATTGTCGAATGTTATATTGACGACCTCGTGGTGAAAAGCAAATCGTACGAGGAGCACTGGGAGCATCTGAAGATAGTGTTTCAGCGCCTTCAGAAATACAACCTAAAGATGAACCCTCTGAAATGCACGTTCGATGTTTCCTCAGGAAAATTCCTAGGATTCATCGTACGACATCGAGGCATCGAAATAGACCCGTAAAAGATCAAGGCGATCATGGAAATGCCCACTCCAAGAACTTTGAAACAATTGCGGTCTCTACAAGGAAAGCTCACATATATCTGACGGTTCATAGCCAACCTTTCTGGAAAATGTCTTCCCTACAGTCACCTGATGAAGAAGGGAACACCGTTCGTTTGGGATCATAAATACCAAAGCGCGCTGGACGAAATCAAGCAATATCTGCAGAACCCACCGGTACTGACCGCTCCAGTCAAGGGAAAGCCCTTCATCCTGTACACAACAGCTCTTGGAGGTTCTTTAGGCGTGCTATGGGCACAGGAGAGCGACCCAGGGAAAGAGAGAGCCCTATACTATTTGATTCGAGTTCTCATGGGGGCAGAAAATAACTACTCCCCTATCGAAAACACTGTCTGGCGTTAATCTTCGCGATAACGAAGCTTCGGCATTATGCTTTGACGCATGGGGTCCATCTCATATCAAAAGTGGATCATCTCAAATTGTCACGACCCGAAGGTTCGGAACGTGACCGGCACTTAAATTACGAAGCGTCTAGAGGTGCAACGTGATCTAAGTAAGCCGAAGCCCAAAAATCTAAACCATATAAAAGAAGAAGTAAAGGAAAACATATAGGAAAACAAGTTTAAAAGCAACATCAAATTTTCTCAAAAATTTCGGCAGAGTCTTCTTTGTAAAAACTGGCCCCAAACGGGTACAAACAAGTATAATATATACAAACAATAAAAAGGCATCCCCAAGCGGGAGCTAGCTCTACACCAACAGGCGGAAACAACCACACAATGCACAATAATATACAACGCCAAAGGGCGAGGCTCAGAACTCAAAAGAAAACAAATCCACCAGATACCATATTAATACAAGCGTGACTCTAAGGTCGAAATAAATAACTGGTCCTTTAAACTTATCAAGTAATACAAGTCTGGTTGATGGAGCTTACTAGATACCAATGAAATAATAAAAGTACAACGGCGGTCCTGATACAAGTGAACCAACCTACCAAGCAAATCACCTTGAATGAAATGATGTGCCAGCAAACTGCCAAGGAAACATGTACATCGAACCTGTAATAAAATTTGGCACAACGGGGGTGAGTTGCCAACTCGTGAGTAGAAGACATCTGCGAAAGGAAATCGAATGCACGACGCTATCCTAGGTCATAATAATATACTAATATATCACTAGTCATCTAGTAGTGCAGGGTAATAAACTACGCGTAATTGCAAATGCTCCATGCTCGTGTCAGTGCCTTAAATAGTAATATGTCGTGTGAATGAGTATGCATGCACCATGAATGTAAAACAATCAACCCTGAAATCTGGATATATCTATATAAAAAGTCTTTAACTTTCATCATAGTAAAATTTGTATAGAAGTCTGAAACATCATCGATGAAATCCATGGAAATCCGTGTCAAGTATCGACACAACTCAAGTCTCAATACCTCATAGTCTCAATATCTCGGGCTCCGTCAGTCCGGATCAGCCCATATAATCAAATCTCACGACAACGGTCGGTATCCTCCGGATATCCGCCGCGCCAGACATCACCGGTAGGTAGTATTCCCCTGCCAGGCTCATCGTCTACAACTCGATCTTCTTGCCCCGGGGTACCATACCGGGCCCACCATGTACCCGAGACGGTTCATCCACTCCTCAAATCGGATCTCGAAATCCAACAGAAAACATGAAATCTCATGGTGGACGACACATACATCACGAGAAAACCGCAACTTATAATATAAAAAGAGAGGGAGAAAGAGAGAGAAGTTTTTATATATATTCTTGCGCTTTTTCCCAAAATCCAGAAATCTCATAGAAATCAAAAATCCCAAAATCTTGAGTAAGTAAAGGGTAAGTGTCGGCATAAGCCCCATAATACTGCATGATAACATGAAAATGTGAATGCATGAAATGTCTAAGTAATAAATGCAATGTCTGGACTAACACCTGAGAGTAATCACAATACTATATTGATCTAGCCTTTAGCTGATTTTATCATAAAAGATAATATGTTCTAAAATGTATGTGACATGGCAATTACCGATGATGTGTGTGTGAGCCGGCAAATAAGTGTACGTGGAACATGCGCATCATCGGTAATGGTGCTGGTGTCCTAACAGGCTGAATTTCATATTAACTACAGAAACATATGTATGAACATGCAACATGATGATTACAATATGAATATAAAGGTAAAATGTGTACTAACCACTCATTTGGAACATACATATCTAACTTCAACTATATGACTCGAGCCTAAATTAGTATCTGTCTAACCCCATAAGGAACTAAACTAAAGGAACTAGCCGATAGGAAATAAGAATCCACTTAAGGTCTGAGTCCATATCTGTAATAGTCGGCGATCTAGCCTCAATATCGTCACGTACGTAGTACGGCTTTCTCGAATCAAGAGCGCGGATCAATCATCACATCTATGTCTCGTACAGTAAAATCCATCGTACGGCATTCCAATATCGGGGTACGGGTCAAGTATCACCTACGTACATCATCATTCGTATAATATCATCATTAAAAAATGTCATGATCAAAGGTACTATACTATAATCGCATACATCCCAATATCATCAATCATATCTCATTGTCCGCGTACATATACATCGTCAATTGTTCCTCAGAAATATCATGTCATATATATCATATTGTAATCTGGTCACACATATATCATATCGTAACCAAGTCACACATATATCATATCGTAATCAAGTCACAGGTTACAGTCCGGGTTCTATTCTAGAGTCTCGTATATCTCAATGTCATCATAACCTACTTTCGTTTATGTATACATATCCATTTTCTCATTTTCCAACGATCCGCTAACATCATAACACGACTGTATAGCCAATAGATCACGGCATCAAGCCTAGTTATATTGTCTCATCCCCATGTATCATATCACAACCTTATATCACATATACATGTTGTGCATATATATACCTACACACAGTCCTATATATATATATAAACATACACATATACCCCAAGTCAAGTTTCTGTGTGTGCGTGTGTGTGTGTCTACCTGAAACCTACGAATTTCCTCCAAGACATCCATCCTCTGGTAAAGTCTATCTAAATCAGGCTAGTCCAACCTAAGGACTTTAATAGGGTCCTACTCGCCATGAATCTAAGGTCACGTCCGACTCCCTAACGACAATAAATAATATTCCTATTCTACGTTTGCGGGGGTGCTAAACGCCATCCACCCGATTTCCCCCGTAGATATACATCTACTCACCTGGTCCTTGTCTGCCGAAGACGATATCGCCCTCCTCTTCTTCCTCGTCCAAAGTCCACGTGAGGGGTACCTATATGCAAACATATATAATTTCGTAACCGAATCATGGATAAAACCAAAACGACGCACGAAACGCGCATAGGTTAAAACCTATGACCCGCTCATGCAAAGGAACCAATATCGCTCGATATCGGTGTACAAACGCTGATTGATCGAGATAAAACACCGACAAACAACTTGTAGTTTCAAAACTCATTATTTATAATATAAAACATGGTTTAAATCATCGAAACCTTAAAATCGATCAAATCGTCCGATTTCGTAAAAACCTGAAACGCCAATTTACCGTTTTACTTCAAAACTCGATGTTTAAAAGAAACTAATGGTCATAATATTCATTAAACAACATATATATATTATAGAAACCATTACTATATTTTTCTCATACCATTTTGTCTTAATTTAAAATTTCTAGTTTGCAAATTAGCCAAAATTAACACTTGTTAAGCAAAAATTCACAATTCCACTACTAAACTTGATTTTGCATATATTAAAGTGTTAAACCACTTCATGAAACCTTAAGAATGAGATAAATCCCTAATTAGATTTTTAATACTACATTTTAAATTAATTTCTAAAACCTAGTTTACCGAAATAGCATATTTATCATATTATATTAACTAACAATTTGAAAGTAATAATTAGATTAGGTCCTTCATTCCTTAAACATGTTAATATTCTCATTAAAACCCCAATATAATGATAAAAATCTTAATTAGAATTTTAACACACCAATATATATAATTTATAAAAATCTAGTTAGCAAAATTGCTTAATTTAAACAATTTTGAATGCACAAATTATAATACATCAACCATACTAGATTTATCTCTTCTAAAATTGTTAAGCTACTTATTATAACCCCACTTAATTAATAAAAATCCTAACTTGATTTTAGAAACCCTATCTTGAATTTTAAACTTGCAAATAGAATTAATTAAGAAAATCTAAATATGCTAAATAAAAGCATTTAACAACAATTAATCATAAGAATAAAAATTATACCTTCAAATCATGAGATCCAAACATGAAAATATGCTTCCAAAATAATGGTTTCCAACTCCAAATTCCATGCTAAATAGGTCAAAGGAAAATGGTAGAGGTTGAATGTTGATTTTTGAGGTTTATTTTTGGAATTTTTGATGAATTTTGATGATTTTTAATGCAAAAATGACGGGGGGAAAATTTTGGGGCTGCCCATGGAGGTGAGGCCGGCCATGAGGTGAGGAAAAGAGTGGAAGAAGGAATGAAGAATAGTGTAGAACATTCTCCAAAGAAATACACCTTTTATGTCTTTTCATAAATTTCTTTATTTTATTAATTTTCTTAATTCAATTCATCATAGAAAACTCTAGAATTTTAAAGACAATTCAAGAAGAGATTAGCATGCTAAAAACCTAATTCTAATATGTCATGGTTCACTTTTGAAAAATAAACCCATTGCAAATTGTAATTTACACTAATTTAATGTATATTTAAAAGCTTATGTAAATATTTAAAATAATTAATTTAGGAAAAATATTTCATTAAACTAAATTTTTTTAAGTGACTAAATAAACACCATTTACTAGTAATTACATGATTAAAATAGTTCTTTTTAAATTTATAATAAAAAATAATTATGGTTAAGTTTTACGAAAAATACGTTTTATTTTACCGAAAATCAGAAAATTCACTTAAAAGGTTTTATTTATTTAATTATTTATTTAATTATTTTAAAACGTTACACAAATATTTGATGTCAAGAGCCATACTAACGGGACGGCTCGCTAAATGGGCCCTACTCTTAATGGAATTCTCGATAACATACCGACCTCTCAAGGCAGTGAAAGGTCAGGCCATTACCGACTTCTTCGCTGAGCATCCGATACCTGCCGATTCACCCCTAAACTTCGAATTGCCAGACGAGTACGCGTTTGACACGATCAACGGGGAGAGAGGAGAGAGTGATACCCGATGGGAACTCTACTTTGATGGGGCATCTTCCGTGAAGAAGCGAAAGCACAGCTCCCCCATAATCAAATCCGGGGTAAGCCTCATCTTCATGACTCCACAAGGAGGGATAATGCGCTTTGCCTTTTCCTTAACAGAGCTGAGGACAAACAATGAAGCAGAATATGAGGCTTTGATAGCAGGTCTTGAGATCGCCGTCGACATGGGAATCGAAAACCTCCTCATATACGGAGACTCCCAGCTGGTCGTTAGCCAAGTAAACGGTGACTATCAGATGTGCAAGCTAGAGTTGGTAAAATATGGCAAAAGAGTGTAACAGTTACTAACTCAAACTCCCACATACGCTCGGGAAAGCATACCGCGTACAGAAAATAGCAAAGCGGATGCATTAGCCAAACTCGCCAAAGAATTGGCTGACGAAAACCTCGATGACGTAGGAATCATTATACAAAACCGTCGGGTTCTTGCACCGGCAAAAATATCTCCGGAGTCGTCTGCAAAAAAGGAAGCGACCAAGAAAACATCCCTATAAATAGAGGACCAAGAAAAGGCTAAGGATTGGAGAGAAGTTTTTATAGACTACTTCAAATCTCGTCGAACACATGAAGATGCATCCTCAAGCCATCATCTCATGAAACGAGCTCTGTCTTTCGCCTTCGTTAATGATACTCTGTATAAGAGACCGTTCGACTCTCTGTTGTTGAGATGCCTGGGACCAGAAGAAGCAAGGAGAGTCGTCCAAGAAACTCACGACGGATTCTGCGGTTCTCATCAAGCCGGGCCAAAGATGAAGTTGAAGATCAAAAGGATGGGCTACTATTGGCCCACGATGATTCAGGACTGTCTCGAACATGCGAAGCAATGCCACTCGTGCTAAATTCATGGAGACTTCATCCACCAGCATCCAAGCCCGCTACACCCAACAGTGGCTAGCTGGCCGTTCAAAATGTGGGGAACCGACATAATTGGGCCTATCAAACCAGCGTCATCCAAAGGACATCGGTTCATATTGGCGACAACTGATTACTTCTCTAAGTGGGCAGAAGCCATACCGTTAAGAGAAGTGAAGGCCGAGAACATCCTCCATTTCTTCAAGACACACGTCATCTATCGGTTCGGCACTCCGCGACGGGTTATCTTCGATAATGGGCCGGCCTATAGAAGTCACAGAATCAACCGCTTCGCACACCAGCACAACATAGATTGGAGATACTCTTCGGTCTATAATCCTCGAGCTAACGGTCTAGCTGAGGCTTTCAACAAAACCTTGACAAAGATCATAAAGAAGACGGTGTCCAAGAATAAAAAGGACTGGCACGAGAGACTGCATGAAGCTCTCTGGACGTATCGAACTACGTTCAAAATGGCTACGAATACAATGCCGTATGCATTGGTATTCGGCACGGAAGCAGTACTTCCCTTGGAGTGGCGGTTCATTACGAAATAACAGATGAAGAGAATGCTCATCTTCGGCTTGAGGAGCTCGACGCCCTTGATAAAACTTGTCTCATGGCGCAGCAAAACTTGGAGGCTTACAAAGCAAAGATGACACGCTCATACGAAAGATTAACTAAGCTGAGAACATTCCGCCAAGGCGAACTCGTGCTAGTTGTCAAAATACCTATGATCCCCAATCGTGCTAAACGGGGGAAATTCGAGCCAAACTATGAGGGCCAGTTCATCATAGACAAAGTCACTAATGTGGGGCTTACTTGCTCATGGATATGCATGGCGAAAGACCCTTCCGGCCAATAAACGACCGATTTCTTAAGAAATACTATGCCTAACGAGTCACAGCCCAGGTTAATGATAGATGACGACGCTTGTGCCCGCTCGCTGTCTTCTTGAGTACCAAACTCTGTAAGTGCTATCCTGCAAAACTTCGCCGCAGAAAAGTAGCTACGGACCGAAACGTCCCTAAACTAACAATGGACCGCAATGTCCTCAAACTAGCTACGGATCGAAACGTCCCTAAACTAACAATAGACCGCAATGTCCTGAAACTAGCTACGGACCGTAACGTCCTTAAACTACTACGAACAGCAGCATCCTTAGGCTAACTAAAAAAAACGGTACGTTCATAAGCAAAATGGGCACGGATGAAAACCCGAAAGGGCTCTGTGAGTAAAAACAGCAGGGCTACCGGCGAGTTTGTGAAAACCCGAAAGGGCGCAGACTCGTAAAAAAATTCCTGTGCACTTGCAGGGTCCTCTCAATTTTGTAAGGAGAAAATACCCGCGTGAGATCCTTACGACTCACAAGGTAGCAAAACACTTAGGAGTCCTCATGAACCCTAAGGAGAAATTACACTTACGAGATTCTCGCGACTCGTAAGAAGAATTCCCCTTATGAGACCCTCACAGCTCATAAGAGTCAAAAGTATTAAGCTACAGGAATCTGAATCTGTTCTTAAGTCATCACATTCCCCAAATTGCCCTACAAACGGTTCAATATTGACGCTTGTATACAATCTACGGGCACGAATAGACGTTTTCCTCACCGAGTCCCACCAACGACGAGGAATGTCCTCATGTGGTGAACGACACTTGTAGGTCCTCTCGACTTGCAAGGAGAAAATGCTCTTGTCAGATCCTTACGAATCTCAAGAGAAAACGCACTTAGGAGTCCTCATGACCCCTAAGGAGAAATTACACCTACGAGATCCTCACGACTCGTATGGAGAAATACATTTATGAGACCCTTAAAACTCACGAAGTCAAAAGCCTTAGTCGTCAGATCCTTAACCCTGTCTACTAAGCCACATTTGTTCGATAGCGGCGAAGGCAAATGATGATTCGCCCCTGAAAACGCTCCAGTAGTAGCGATACTGATGCCTAAATCGGTAACAGATTCCAAGTCCTTCCACGACAAGTGATCATTTTCTCCTGGCAATATTCCAGTCGCAGCGATACTGATGCTAAGATTGGTATCAGATCTCAAGTCCATACTCGCAAAAAAAATCAGCGAGCCAAAAATACATATATAAATAGCCGAAATGATTGGGCAACTCACAATAAAAAGCAGCGAGTAAAAAGAAAAATATCCAAAATTATTGGCCACCGCGAAAAATAGCCGAAATAATTGGGCAATCGCGACTTTCACGATATAAAAAGCTGAAATGATAGAGCATCGCGGAAAGAAATAAAAAATGAAAGAATGTAACTTTTGCCCTACAGGCGAGTCCATACTAACCCCTGTATACAATCATCGGCATAAAAGAAAAGGAAACCACATTTCCCAACAGACTCTGTCAAAGGAAGAGTCAGATCTCAACGGCAACATCTGCATCCCAGAAGATCAATGCGGCGTTCCTTCTCAACACTGCAGAAAGCGGAGCAAGTCAATTCCGACACCGCAGAAAGCGGAGATAGTCAACCAATGACCTCCCTGCCGGAACAACAACGCTCCGTCTCGGAAACAAGTCAACCAATGACCTCCCCGCCGGAACAACACTCCGTCTCAGAAACAAGTCAACTAATGCCCCGCCGGAACAATGCTCCATCTCGGAAACAAGTTAACCAATGACCTCCCCGCCGAAACAATGCACCGTCTCGGAAACAAGTCAACCAATGACCTCCCCGCCGGAACAACGCTCCGTTTCAGAAAAAAAGTCAACCAATGACCTCCCCGTTGGAACAACGCTCCGTCTCGGAAACAAGTCAACCAATGACCTCATCACCGGAACAACAACGCTCCGTCTCGGAAAGAAGTAAACCAATGACCTCCCCGCCAGAACAATGCGCCGTTTTGGAAACAAGTCAACCAATGACCTCCCCGCGAGAACAATGCTCCGTCTCGGAAACAAGTCAACCAATGACCTCCCCGCCGAAACAACGCTCCATCTCGGAAACAAGTCAACCAATGACCTCCCCACCGGAACAACAACGCTCCGTCTCGGAAACAAGTCAACCAACGACCTCCCCGCCGGAACAACAATGCTCCGTCTCGGAAACAAGTCAGCCAACGACCTCCCCGCCGGAACAATGATCCGTCTCGGAAACAAGTCAGCCAACGACCTCCCCGCCGAAACAACGCTCCGTCTCGGAAACAAGTCAGCCAACGACCTCCCTGTTCAGTTGATAAAACTGCACATTTGTATTACATTTTTCCTACTATTTCTATATAATGAAAGGTGTTTATTATAATATATGATACATATGAGGGTTTATCTGTAAAAATACTATTTTCATGTGTTTATATATTATAATTAACATTTGGTAGGAAAAAGTAAGCATATATTATCCATGTAACATTTGGCCCAATTAAATATGCTTACCTTATTAAATACCTTTGACTAATTCTTAATGGTTAAGTTAATATCTCAATAAAACAAACTCTACTAATATTATTTGTTGAGTTTGTTGTGCAGAATTTTCAGGGCTGAAATCAAGAAAATCAAAGTTGTCAGAACAAACCTGCCTAATTAAGAAAGTAAACTAAAGAAATCAAGTCGACACGATCACGAAATCCAAGACGGCTCACGCATCCAGACTGATCATCAACGGTTCATCTACCTCCTTAGAAGAGATCGAGAAGCAAACTAGATTTTTGTAATCATTTTCTAAGGAATCAAAGTGTACTTGATCTTGTTGATTAATAAAGGTAGTTTTTTTTCTTATTCTATTTCTTCGTAGTTTAATTATGCAATTTCTCTCCATCTCTTTTTCTCCCAACATGCGCGAGTAATTCTCCGCTTGTTAGGGTTCGTAGGATTAGGGTAGGCTAATAGACGATGAAAATAACTAAACCATTTTTAAGTCCTATAAAGTTTAGGAACTTTATCAAAAGAATCATTAACATCCTAATCGGGCGTGCTAGCAATTCTTTGCTAGTTCCGACCGCGATTAGAGATTAGATTAATGATTGTTTTGGTAAAGGCTAGATATGAACGGAGTTCCGTGTCGAGATAAGGGTTACGAGTGGGATTCATTTTCCCTCCAGAAACCCTAATCTACACGCATCACCGTCGTTCTAGTTCTAAATCTATTAATGGATAAAAAGGGTAACTTTTAATTAATCGTCCATAACTACTAAATCCTAACGAACCCTACAAGGCCTCTTTTTATATTATCTACATCGTTAAAATAATCTAGATCTATATTTTACATTCTTGTTTAACATAGATCTAGAAACCATTCTATAAAATTCTTTATCCCTCCTCTCTTTCTCAACACATCTAAAGTAAAAGTAAAAGGTTCCACGTTTCCCAGAGGACGATCCGTACTCATCTCGGTCTAGCTACACGCGACACCGTTATTGATTGCGGTTAAACTACAAACACACTTTTTCGTATCAATCAAATGGCGCCGTTGCCGGGGAAACGTGCATAATTTTTTATTTTTACTATTTGTGTTGAATTCTTAGACGAGTCATATCATTATTAAAACAAAACTGCAAATTGTATATTTAACGATTATTGTGTGAATTTTTGCGAGGAAATCTGGAGTCACGGACTTGAGGAAACAGGAGATCTAGGGTTCACACTTCTCTGGTAAGATTCTAACTCCCTTCTCTCTCCTCTAAAATCCAATAAAATCTATTTTCTGCAGGATTCTTTGCAAAATATCGCCGCTCAAAAATCTTTTTGCAAAGTTTTGTTTTTCGGTTTGTTTTTGCATATTTTAATACGGATCTTTAAGGGGCAAGGACCAAATCAAGATTAGGTGGGGATTTCATCACCCTTCCTAAGCCCCACAAATCACAAACCAAGCATATAGATCAACCCTTCATTAATTTAAAAAATATCTAGACCAGACTCTAAGGACTGTCGCGCTCAATAAGGACAGAGGAAGGTCGTGGGTAATCTATCGTTTATCTGCGTTATTTTTGTAGTGCCTAGGCAAGTGTGTCGAAGGCTAGTGGTTTTTAATTAGGCCCACGACGTGGTTCCTTCCCACTTACCTGGCTACAAGGGTAGTACGGAGGCGGTAGAGGATTTATCCTGCGGCTTGTCCTTTGGAAGTCTAGGAGCGGTCTAGAGACTGGACCTAGGTAACCATAGTTCTAGGGTTGTGCATTTTTGTGATTTGTCTAAATCCATCTTTTTTTTTAAAACAAACCAATTACTTTCTCTCCTTTTTACCCCTTCCCCCTTCTTCTCTTCTTATAATGGGTGACCTAAACAGAAGAACACTTGCCGAGCTTTGCTGTCCACAACCAGATATCTCTTGTTTTCGAAATCCCTTCGGTATACCGTCCGGCTCTTCCATGTCCTTAAGAGATCATATAGAACAAGCAGGAAGAAACAGTTGTCCACCTCAGTCTAGGTCTTATCAACCGTATCCTAATCCTACACCTGTTTCAGTTCATACCCAGAGTAAGGAAGCCCCTAGACGAATGTCCATTGCTGAGCACATAGCTAGGTCTAGACGCCAAAGTTTCAACCCGGACCAATATCAACCATCACCACCACTGTCCGGAGAAGAGTTTGATATGCGGTTTGTATATAGCCAACCAACCAACCCATATCAATATTCTTCTTATCATAATATTGATCCTACTCCTACCCAAGTTCAGCAACCATTCTGTTCCTATCAATCCAATCCGACTTTTCCACCTACTCTAGACAGTTCTTCTAATCAGTCATTTGGGAGTTTTAATTATCCACAGGAATTTCAATCTTATACTGAAACCCCTTATCAACCCAAGACTAGTCTGGAGCAGACATTAGAAAAATATATGGAACTGACGAATCAAATTATGAAGGATTTGCATAGTAAGACAGAACTGTACACCCTTCCTAATCAAACCTCCCCTTTCCAAACTGAAATCCACAACTCCAGTTTCATAGATTCATCAAGTACACCAAATAGAATGACTGATAAGTTGTGTGACTTTGTAGTGTTTGATTTACCCAACTGTGAAGGGTCCATTTCAAATGAAACCATACCCAACCCTTATGATCTCTACACCTCCACTCTTGAGCCAAAACTGATTGAAAACAATACTTTTGATGAGGTGTTTGAGAATTTTAACCTTCACTTGAATGAGGTGATTGACGTTGGGGATATATTGATTGATGAACCCAAAATTTTGGATGATTTTGTCCCACCAATTCATCAAATCCTTTCACTTCCTTGTGGTCATCATCTTGAGCCTTTAATTCTTCCCGAACCCCAAATATGTCTTGAAGTTGATGATAAAGGTATACCTGAAGATCAGACCGAAATACAACCTCCATCTTCCACATCTGGTTCAGCAACACTCGACACACCAATTTGTTTACCCATTTCACCTTCTACTTTCTCCGGTTCTTCTTCTGTTCCTATAGTTTCAGTGAGTTTTGATGAATCACAATCCGTTAATTCAAGTTCAATAATACCAGAAATTCAACTTGATTTGGATATTTTTGAAAATGAGGTAGATGAGTTTTTCGAATCCTCTACCTCAATAATTTTTGAATCAAGTAGGATAAATTCTGGCACAAAACTCTTTGACAGCAAAATGTTCAATCACACCATTGACAAAAGTTTTGAAGAACTTTTTGCTGACGAACTTGAATTTTTAAACAATACGGATTTTGTGATTGATCAATCTCCACTTATAGAGGTTGAACCGTCACCATTCCTTCTTCCTAATCATTCACATTCATCCTCATTCTTTCTTTTCTCTAATTTCACACCCTTTCCAGACCACCTCTTATCCCTTCCCCACTTTTTCTTGACTCGATACAACACATTCTTCCACCAACCTATACGATATACTGATAAAATCTTTGAATGGTTGGTGTTGACTTTTGGTCTTTGTAAAGTCTTACTTTGACCAAATGACTCACCCCCTCTTAAAATGCTTCGTATTGTCTAACTCATGTTTGAGGGGGGATATATTTTTGGCTCTTGATCATAACTTTTGTCCTTAAATTTGTGAGCCAAAAATAAGTTTGGGGGAGGATTTTCACTTTCATATATTCTTGCCCCCATTAATAATTTCCTCCCAAGTCTACAGGTTTTTGAGCTTAACAGATGACATCAGTGAGGACACTGCTGTAAACAGGTTTGGGGGAGGTTTGTGCTTATTTACACATCAATTTGCATCATATTTTGCATAAGCACAACTTTTTCAAAAAAATTTTAAAAAAAATTTCTTTTATAACAAAAGAGTAGAAAGTGAAAAATTACATACAAAAGATAGGAATAGTTTAAGAAAACCAAGAAAATTAGAAGTTTTCTTAAACGAACTAGTAATAAGTAGTTATGAGCTGTTGTCCCAAGGGTTAGTAAGATGAAGGAAGTCACTAATATGAGGATAAAAATAAGTCTGAAAAATAGTTTCTATTCTGGAAGCCGAACATTTGAATGTTGATACCCTATTATATGCACTTACACACGTCTTGAAACTCGGGATAGTAGAGGATACCTTGAAATGATCTTGTCTAAAAGTCAAAGTATGAAGGAAATGAAAAAAAATGATGATGAAGAAAATATAAAAATGGTGAAAAGAAAAAAAATAAACACTGGTTTTGTTATCGCCAAGGCAGCAATAAAAAAATATAGCGAGGGTGCCTCTTCACCTAGTGCCCTAAGGCCAACTGGTCTGGGAGTCACTGCTAAGCCTTAGGTGGTGCAAGACGAGGAAAATATTATCACCTAATCAGCAAGCACATAAGTAATCGGTCTGTTAGTACCTCAAGAAGTATTAACGGTCGCATGAAAATGTGTGAGCAAATCTTAATATTCATTAAATTAAAAAGTACTAAGGCAGATGGACAAGAGTATGATAGCTTGAATTGAATTCTCCGAATGTAGGGATGTTCTTTACACACACGTGGGGTTATATGATCAATGTTTGGATGAAAGGTAGGAATGAAGAATAAAGACGATGTTTTATTGAGGGATGATGTGATTTCTAACATTTTTTCATGACTATTAAGATAGGGCTCATGACAACTGAAAAGCTAGTATAGTTAGAAACTCTTCTTTTCAAGGCCTTTCTTTTATGGTTCTTATCTTTATATGTAAATTTCATCATCTTTCTTTTGTTATTGGATTTTGTGGGTGTAATCCGCTGAAAACCCTCAGGAGACAACACTCCTCCTACTAGGGACACCTAGAGGTTTAACGGCTTGTTGCACATGCTCAGTGCAATCGTGTTTGCCTAGCCTACGAAAGTGTGCTTAGTTTTCTCCTTTCCTTTTCTCCTCTTGAATAAACTAGTTTGCTCGGGACGATCAAAGATAAGTTTGGGGGTATTTGTTCAGTTGATAAAACTGCACATTTGTATTACATTTTTCCTACTATTTCTATATAATAAAAGGTGTTTTTTTATAATATATGATACATATGAGGGTTTATCTGTAAAAATACTATTTTCATGTGTTTATATATTATAATTAACATTTGGTAGGAAAAAGTAAGCATATATTATTCATGTAACATTTGGCCCAATTAAATATGCTTACCTTATTAAATATCTTTGACTAATTCTTAATGGTTAAGTTAATATCTCAATAAAACAAACTCTACTAATATTATTTGTTGAGTTTGTTGTGCAGAATTTTCAGGGCTGAAATCAAGGAAATCAAAGTTGTCAGAACAAACCTGCCTAATTAAGAAAGTAAACTAAAGAAATCAAGTCGACACGATCACGAAGTCCAAGACGGCTCACGCATCCAGACTGATCATCAACGGTTCATCTACCTCCTTAGAAGAGATCGAGAAGCAAACTAGGTTTTTGTAATCATTTTCTAAGGAATCAAAGTGTACTTGATCTTGTTGATTAATAAAGGTAGTTCTTTTTCTTATTCTATTTCTTCGTAGTTTAATTATGCAATTTCTCTCCATCTCTTTTTCTCCCAACATGCGCGAGTAATTCTCCGCTTGTTAGGGTTCGTAGGATTAGGGTAGGCTAATGGACGATGAAAATAACTAAACCCTTTTTAAGTCCTATAAAGTTTAAGAACTTTATCAAAAGAATCATTAACATCCTAATCGGGCGTGCTAGCAATTCTTTGCTAGTTCCGACCGCGATTAGAGATTAGATTAATGATTGTTTTGGTAAAGGCTAGATATGAACGGAGTTCCGTGTCGAGATAAGGGTTACGAGTGGGATTCCTTTTCCCTCCAGAAACCCTAATCTACACGCATCACCGTCGTTCTAGTTCTAAATCTATTAATGGATAAAAAGGGTAACTTTTAATTAATCGTCCATAACTACTAAATCCTAACGAACCCTACAAGGCCTCTTTTTATATTATCTACATCGTTAAAATAATCTAGATCTATATTTTACATTCTTGTTTAACATAGATCTAGAAACCATTCTATAAAATTCTTTATCCCTCCTCTCTTTCTCAACACATCTAAAGTAAAAGTAAAAGGTTCCACGTTTCCCAGAGGACGACCCGTACTCATCTCGGTCTAGCTACACGCGACACCGTTATTGATTGCGGTTAAACTACAAACACACTTTTTCGTATCAATCACTCCCCGTCAGAACAATGCCCCGTCTCGGGAACAAGTCAGCCAATGACCCCCTCCCCCCTCCCGCCCCGCCGGAACAACGCTTCGTCTCGGGAACAAGCCAGCCAATGACCTCCCTGCCAGAACAATGCTCCATCTCGGAAACAAGTCAGCCAATGACCTCCCCGGGGAAACAACGCTCCGTCTCGGAAACAAGTCAACAAATGACCTTGCCGCCGGAACAACGCTCCATCTCGGAAACAAATCAACCAATGACCTCCCCGCCGGAACAACGCTCCGTCTCGAAAACAAGTCAACCAATGACCTCTTGATTTGTCTCAACCCCCAGGGAGATCAGTGTCCCTGCGCAAATCTTTCAACTGGTAAAAAAGAAAACTCTCGTGTGAGGTCCTTACGACTCTCAAGAGAAAACGCACTTAGGAGTCATCACGACCCCTAAGGAGAAATTACACCTACAAGATCCTCTTGACTCGTGGGGAGAAACGTCTTTATGAGACCCTCATGGCTCATAAGGTTGAAAAGTCTTAGGCAGCAGACCTGAACCTGCTCCCTAAGCCATCGCTACCCTACAAGGAGTTCAAGATGAACCATTATCTACCATCTACAGGCCACATTTGCTAAAGTCACATGCCAATGAAACGACAAAGAAAAGAAAGCGCCAGCACGTCAGCTCATCGGTCTTCCGATGGACCTCGGCCTCAAGCTCTGTTATGGCTGTGAGATGAGTCCCTGCCTGAGCCTATTGAGTCCGATAAGAAGCAAACCCGCTCTCAAGCTCCCTTTCAACAACTTTGTGAGCTTCATACATCTCGCGGGTAAAGATGACGGCTTCATCAAGAGCGATCGCCTCGGTAATAGCTTCGTGAAGCACTCGCCAAATTTCATAGGCACGAGCGGCCTTGGTTGGTGGCATACCATTCGATCAACCCCCTCAGGCTCAACTTTCCAGTCAAGAGCTCAGAAGGAAAATGTATGCACTCAAGACCATGTAGGCAAGCCTCCACTTGACGACAATACTCAATCCAAAACATGCACAAACCATGTGCTATGTAAGGCAATAAGGAGAGTCTTTGGTGTACACCCCACTAAGCATGCACTCGCTACTGTATGCCTGCTTAAATGGAAATGGTGTCCAAAACGCGCTGATTCGCGGGCAACACGACAATAGCGCTCGCACTTAAAGAAAATTCTTAGGGGTAAAATATAAAGCTCATGTACACAGGTGGGATGCACGTACGAATATATGACAAACAGAAAACATTCAGCACTCAATAACAAGGGAAATACGTCGATAAATATACTACTTTACAGGGAAAAGATCACCAAATATGGGATCAGAGATACATGGGTTAACAAAATAAAATACAACGTTCTCCAATTCCCTCTCTGCCTTCTCCACCATGTCGAAGCGCCGGTCTTCGCGAGGAGTTTCTCCCCACCGATTAGCACCATGCTCATCAGCGAAAGCGGACATGATGGCCCTTCGGGCTCTTATCTGACTCAGTAAATGCACCGATCGTTCCCTCAAAGACTGGGTAATCAAGCGTGCCTCGCGAAAGAACTCGATCTTGTCCTCCGCCGCATCGAGAATCGCCGGAGTCATCTCTGTTGGTTGAGGGGGGATGTCGGCGAGCACGGATAAAAAGATCATTCGAAGCCAAATGGAGCCCATAAGAAGAGGAGAGCCCCTACAAGTCAGGAGCTCATACATCACCGCGTCACATTGAGCATCGGTGAGAACGGAATCTACTAGCCATGCAGCAAAGCGAGGAATCGTTTCCTCGATGGATACCTTCCATTGTTGCCAACAAGCGTGAGGGCGATTGCAGGCCATAGCTCCTGGTTTGTTTGAGTTCTGTTAATGAAAGATGGGTTTCTCTTTGAAGAGAAGAAGGAAGAGGTAGTCTCAGGTTATAAAGAGACGCATTCAAAGCTATGCACAAAAAACATCGTGCATGCTGGAGCTATTCTCAAGGATGGAAAAAGGGGGGCATGGGGAACGAAATAGTTGGCCCATAGGAAATAGAGAAGGAAGGAGAAAAGACTTCTTCAGTAATGAGGCAGCGCCTCACGTGCCTCGCAGTGGTGAGGCAGCGCCCCACATGCCTTGCACGAGGGCGCCAACATCGAGAGTCAAAAGCTCTAAGGCGGCACCTCACGTGCCTTGAACGTATAACACGGGGACTCGGCATTCTATATACAAGTAACTACTATTTAACATGAGGCACCTATTAGCAGAGGTATAAAAGAAAATGAAAATTTTCCATTCATACTTGAGGAAATTTTGCCATTCATACTTGAGGAAATTTATACATCAGCGGTGGCAACAAAAAAATGTTTACAATGGCAAAACACTAAATCCGGGACATGGATCGAGGAATTCAGAAGCGAGGCCGTCTAAAATGCTTTTAACTTTTCTGACCATTTTCGTGTGCACTTTCTCACGAATGCAAGCATCAGGATCCTCGCTGATGTCATCCATCTTATGGTAGGCAGATATTATCGTCGTTTGTTGGAAAAATTGATGCAAGATATCAACAAGATTATCTCGCTGCCTTTTCGAGATCAGGCCCTTCAGATATACTGAGTGCACCTTGTCTTCGGCATCATCAAGTGCCTTAAGCGGCATGGCCTCGTAAAATCCAAGAAGTGCTTCCCAAATCGCTCCTACGATGATCTTCAAAAGGGCGGAACGACGGGGAAGTAGTTGACCGTTGTACTCGTCGAAGCGAAGCATAACCTCAGCGCATTGGGCGTTTGGAAACTCCTGGTTTTGACAGTGACCTTGGACGCGAACGTCTTCATAAGAAATAATTTCGCCGAGATCATACAGGTGAGCGTCCATAGTATCTGAAAAGAAAAACCAGTCAAAGTTTAGTGATCAAACTGATCAAGAAAATTCTCATTAAATAGACACGGGGTTTTAAACGATTCTTGACACCCCTGTAGAGAAAACAAGTTCTATTAAAACACCCAACAAATTTAGAATTGTGCAACCCTATGAAAACGTTCAATAACACTATGGAATGAAATTCCTGAAGGGCCCTTTGATCTTTCGGAGCTAAGCTCTTCGGTAAGGAATTAAATTCCTTTTATGCGATGGAATTAAATCCCAGAAACCCCCATGATAAGGAAATGGAAAATAAAACCCCCATGAATCCTCAAGAATCGGAGGGGAATGCCCAAGACATTGAGGTTTACTACTCCAAGATCATGTCTGTGGATCTCTAAGAGATGGGCTTCAGAAAAAACAAAGCTTTTTGCAGAGTAAAAACTCTAAGATCTTTAAGATCTACAAAACGAACTCTAAGAGTTCTTCATAGAGATGAATAGGGTTCTAATTAATGGGTTAATCAACCCTAAAAAAATTCCATTGTAAGATCCGCGATCTGAGAAGAGCAAAGCTCTGTTAGTAGGTTCGATCCTTACCAAATTTGGGCAGAGTTTTTAACTCTAAAAGGAATTTCCTTGGGCAGAGATCTAAGCTCTGAACGGGGAATTAAATTCTCAGAAATAAGAAAGGAAGAAAATGAACAGAAGCCATCTCGAGGGTCAAAGGCCCTACTTATAGGCGCTGGAAGACGGTCCAACTTCCAAGATGATCCAATGGTGGATAGGTTGCCACCGCTGCACTCACGTGTGAGCCACGTGAGCGCAACGGTGGGGGGGCATTTATTTCCCCCCAATGAGAGGGCAAGGCTCTGTTCAAAATTTAAACTGAGGCAACGCCTCACGTGCAAAGCACGAGGGCGCCAGCGCCCAGAGTTAAAATCTCTGAGGCAGCACCTCACGTGCAAAGCACGAGAGCGCCAGCGCCAAGAGTTAAAAACTCTGAGACAACGTCTCACGTGCAAAGCATGAAAGCGCCAGCGCCAGATCTAAAAATTCTCCACCCTGGGATCAAAGATCCCGTGAAGATGATAAATCATCAGAGCACATAATTAAATTCTGATTGAGGAAATATTCCTTAAATCTTTATAAACAAGAAAGATTGTGCTCTGTAAATCAAAGCACCGTTAGATTAAAGATCCAATGGTGATGGTGATTAAAAATCACCAAGATACAGAATAAGCTCTGTATGGGAAAATATTTTCCCAATCTTTCTAACACAAGAAAGATCGTGCTCTGTAAATCAGAGCACCGTTGGATCAAAGATCCAATGGTGACTAAAAATCACCAAGCAACTGAATAAGCTGTCTTCCCAATCATTCTAAACAAGAAGGATTACCGCTGGATCACAGATCCAATGGTGATTAAAAATCACCAAAATACAGAATAAGCTCTGTATGGGAAAATATTTTCCCAACCTTGTTAAAAACAAGAAAAATGTCTTCTGTAAAACAGAAGCCCTTGGATCAAAGATCCAATGGTGGGAAACATCCCCAAATCAATTTAGAAACCTCTTAATGAGAGATTTTCTTAACTGAATCAACAAATCTGTCTCCACTATATAAAGGCCCCAAGACTTCAAGTCTTGTAGAGAAGAATCTCCCCATAAACTTCAAACTTCAAGATGAGAACAGTTTCTCCTCAAGATAAATAAAAATAAGAGAGATCAAAGTATCTCCTCCATATCTAAGAGTTTTAACTCTCATATCAGAAGAACTTAGTTCTTTTTCCAAATCACAGATCTATAAGACAAAGTCTTTCACAAGTGAGAATCTAATTCTCAGAGAATTGAATTGAGCAGAACAGAAAACTCAGTGCTTAGCACTCAAAGTCTGGCGCTCAGCGCCGAACGCTCCACGTGCTCCTCACATGGGCGTTATTTAATAAGAAGCGTTTAGCACTCAAAGTATGGCGCTCAGCGCCGAGCGCTCCACGTGCTCCTCACTTGGGCGCTATTTAATAAGAAATGCTTAACACTAAAAGTCTGCTTTTCGGCGCCGAGCGCTCCACGTGCCCCTCACGTGGGCGCTATTTTATAAAAGGTGCTTAGCACTCAGTTCCTGGCGCTCAGCGCCGAGCACCTCACGTGCTCTGCACGGGGGCGCCATAAATTGCTTAACACTCCATATAAAAGAATATAAATAAAACAAAAGAATAGGGGGTGTCAGAACCCAAATCAATGCTCAGCAGTGTTGATATAGAAAGGGGATCAAGCCCAAATAAGCAATCAAGAGGGCTGAGCCCAAGGTTGGACAAACCCCAAATCGACCGAGCCTATATATCTTCTTCTAAATTGGCCTTAGTCCCAAACAAGACTACCAAGTCCTTGACGAACATTCATTGGTTCAAGGGTACATCTCCTCACACCTCTGATACATGTCGTCGTAATTTTTCAACGTTTTCAGAGAGGTGGAGGGTCCCGAAAACCAGCAATAACGGACCACAACGTCCTTAAACAAATAACGGACAACAATGTCCTTAAACTAAAACGATAGAGCTCAAATGCTCTTCTGTTGGATCAAAAATGATCCTGAACCCCTGTTGAGTAGATTTTAGTCCAATATCGGATTAACGTATCCTTAACAAATATTTGAGTCGATCTTAATCTTAAATAAGGTTAACGATCCTTAAATCAAACAAATCCAAATCTAAGAAAATACGGATTTTGACTAATCTACGCCCTACGAGCGACAATACGAATTATTCTCCGTATACAATCCACGAGCAACCAAAAATAAAACAAACACACACGACATGAAGTGACCTTCTGGAGAAAGAGAAAGTGGTTATCGCGATGCGGTAACGTAATTAACTGCAGGGGCTTGCGCCGGCAGGGAAGAGCGTCCCCAAAATCAAAAACCCCTCGCCAATGAGGGGGGATCTGATGAAGTCTGCTAGAACGGCCGCATCCGTCTAAACCTTCGATACACGGTGCCATAAATCAACTTTGCATCTTCGGAGAGGTGGACGGATAAAACCAAATAGTATCTGCCCCCCAAATGCGGGAAAGACGTTTGTCTTCCAGGTTTTCGGCGGTAAACAGATTCCGGCACGCCCGGTTGGACATTTTCCTCTTTCCACTCCACACTTCGTGTGTCGTGTTTCGCCAAAAAATCGTGATCTGCTATGGTTTCCTGTGGATTCGAGATACTAGGATTTGGTGTTTTGTTCACGCGCAGAGAAAAGAAGATCAATGGCTTCCAGCTGCACCAACTGCAACAACAACTCCCGCTCCGCCCCGTTTGGAGGAGTAACTTACGGGCTCCAAGCGGCCTCCATCTTTGCAATGCCGGTGGAACAGGTGACACAGGCCACCACTGGATTGTTCTTCGGGACCATGCTCCCACCGATAAACTTCAACGCTCCAGTGCCATCACAGGAAGCTCCAAAGAAGTCGGTCATCGATCGGCTTGCAACTACTGCGACCCCTCTCAATGGATCGTCCAAGTCTACCGCCTTAGTCTTCGACAGGCTGAGCCTAAGTTTAAATGCGACAGCGAAGAGACTCACAATACCGGTGAAGGCAATTGATTGATTTCAATTTTAGAGAAGTATAGTAACCGCAATCAATAACGGTATCGCGTGTAGCTAGCTGAGATGAGTTCGGGTCGTCCTCAGAGATATATGGAATCTTTTGATCTTACTTTAGACGTGTTGAAAAAGAGGAAGAATAGAAGAATAAAGAATAGTGAAGAATAGTTTCTAGATTTAAGTCAAACACGGATGCAGAATACAGATCTAGTTTAAATACGGATGTAGATTTTATAAGAAGAGGGCTTGTAGGGTTCGTTAGGATTTAGTAGTTATGGATGACTAATAAAAATTACTCATTTTATCTATTGATATATTTAAAACAAGATTGATAGTGATGAATGAGGATTATGGTTCTTAGAAGAAACTAGGGTTTCCCCACTATTGACCCCTGTCCTTTCATTGATCTCTATTCATGTCTAGCCCTTAACAAAACAATTGTTAATCTGATCTCAAATCGCGGTTGAGACTAGAAATAAATTGGTAGCACGCCTGATAAGGATGTTAATATTTATTTTGCTAAAGTTTATAAACTTCATAAGACTTAAAAGAAGTTAAAACATTTTTTCATCCATTGATCTACCCTAATCTTACGAATCCTATCAAGCGGATAATTACTCGCGCATGATGGAGATAGAAGAAGAACGGATAGAGAAAGAATTCATAATTTAAATGCAGAAAATAAATGCAAAATAATGATCTACCTTTATTAATCAACTTCACAATTACAAAGCCTTCAAGTTTAGATTACAAGAGGAAGAAAAAGTTTCTCTCGATCTCTGCCTTGTAGAAAGTAGATGCTCTGTCGAATCTCACGTCGCTCTATCACGTCGAATCTTGGACCTGTTGTGGATCTCGTGTTTTTTGACGGTGATTTGTTTCGTGTAAAAGGTTGATGAATTCTAACTTTAGCTCTCGCTCCTTTATATAGCCTTTAAAGAAGAAAACCTAGTTACCATATATGGTGATTTCCTAATATGGTGACTTTCCATATATGGTGATTTTCTAATATGGTGACTTTCCAAATATGGCGATTTTCCATGTAATTTCCTAATATGGTGATTTTCCATGTCTGGATTCTTCAAATATTTACCGAGTCTCTGCCATTATTGATTTTACGATTTTGGATGATTTTTTATCCTGACATCTTGAAAATCTTTATCTCTTGACCCGAGCTAAATTTGCACAATATCTCTATGAATAATGTTAGCAATATTTAAATTAGAGAGAGAGATATTATCTTAACCATTTTATATGATACAATATTTTAAGAATCTTGATTAGAATATTTGATACGATATGCATATTTAAATTACTGAAATATTATATAAATATTATATGCATATATTTTCCTTCATAATGTTAATTATAATATAGAAACATATGATAATAGATATTTTGCAGATAAACTCTCATATGTTTCATATTTATAATAAACACATTTAAATATTTATCAAGAGTAAGGAAAATGTCATATCAAATGTGTAATATTTTTGACTCAACAAATACCCCCAAACTTAACTTTGATCGTCCCGAGCAAACTAGTTATTCAAGGGAGGGAGAAAGAAGAAAAGAAAAACTAACTAGCACAATTTCGTAGGCAACATGATTGCACTGGGCACGTGCAACAAGCCGTTAAACCTCTAGGTGTCCCTAGTATGAGGAGTGTTGTCTTCTGAGGGTTTTCAGCAGATTACACCCACAAAATCCCATAATAAAAGAAAGAAGATGAATGTTACATATAAAGATAAGGATTTATAAAAGAAAGAACTTGAAAATAAGAGTTTCCAACTACACTAGCTTTTCGGTTGCCATGAGCCCTATCTTAATGGTCATGAAAAGATATCAGAAATCACATCATCCCTCAATAAAATATCGCCTTTATTCTTCCTCCCTACCTTTTATCCAAACATCGATCATATACCCCTACGTGTGTGTAAAAGACATCCCTACACTCGGAGAATTCAATTCAAGCCATCATACTCTTGTCTATCCGCCTTAGTAATTTTTAGTTGGTGAATATTTTAAATGGAATTGCTCACACATTCTTCATACGTCCGTTAATACTTCTTGAGGTACCAACCGAACGATTACAAAATGTGCTCTCATTATTAAGGCGTAATTCCTCGTCTTGCAACACCTAAGGCTTAGCAGTAGCTTTCAAACCAGTTGGTCTAAGGCACTAGGTGATAAAGCACCCTCGCTATATTTTTTTAATGCTACCTTGGTAATTACAAAATCAGTGTTCATTTTTCTTCACCATTTTATACTTTATGCCTTCATTTATATTTATTTTTCTTCATACCAAGCCTTTTAGACAAGAGCATTTCAAGATATCCTCTACTATCCTAAGTTTCAAGATCTGTGTAAGTGCGTATAGTATGGTATCAACGTTCAGATGTTTGGACTCAAGAATAGAGACTACTTTTCAGACTTATTTTTATCCTCAGATTAGTAATTTCCTTCATCTTACTAACCCTTGGGACAACGGTTCATAACTACTTATTACTAGTTTCGTTTAAGAAAATATCTAACTTTCTTGCTTTTCTCAAACTATTCCGATCTTTCATATGTAAATTTTCACTTTCAAACTTTCATTATCAAATTTTTTTGCTTATATATAGTATGATGCAAAATAATGCGCGAATAAGCACAAACCTCCTCCAAATCTGTTTACAACAGTGTCCTCACGATATCATCTGTTAATCTTTAAAAAACCTGTAGATTTGGAAAGAAAAGTTAGTAACGGGGACATGAAATAGTGAAAGTAAAATTCTCCCCCAAACTTATTTTTGGCTCAAAATTTTATAAAATTTTTCTTTCAAGAGCCAAAACATCCTCCCCCCAAACTTGAGTAAAATAGCATTAAGCATTTAAAATTATTTGGGAGGGTTAAAGTTATTGGTCAAAGTAAAGCCTTATAAAGACCAAAAGTCAACACCAACCATTCAAAATTTTTATCGATGTAACACACTGGTTGGTAGAAAATCAGAGATTTGAAGAAACGGGGAGATAGGAGGCGGTATGGTTTACGTCTCGGTTAATAGAGACGAAATAATAATGGTGAATGGAAACGAGAATGTGGATGATTAGGAATGGGAAGAATGGTCACATTCTCGTATGGGATAAAACGAAATGGTGGCGGTTCGACTTCTTCAGATGGAGGTTGATTAATCACAAAATCCGTGTCGTTTAGAAATGCGAGTTCGTCGGCGAAAATATCTTTGAAACTTTCATCGATGGTCCGATTAAACGTTTCAATGTTAATAAGTGTCGCTCCAGAATTCAACACACTTGATTTGTCAAAAATTATGGAGGTAGGAGACTCGTAAAGCTCATCTACCTCATTCTCAAAAGAGTCTAAATCAAGTTGTCTTTCTAGAATTATCGAACTCGAAATATCGAATTGTGATTCATCAACACTCGCTATCATTAAAGGAAGATTACAAGAAGTATCAGAGAAAGTGGAAGGTGAAATAGGTAAATAAATTGGTGTGTCGAGTATTGCTGAATCAGATGTGGGAAATGAAGGCTGAATTTCGTTTTGCTTTTCGGTTATACATTTATCATCAACTTCAAGACGCGTATGGGGTTCTGGAAGAATAGTTAAAGGTTCGAGATGATGACCACACGGGAGTGAAAGGACCTAATGAATTGGTAGGACAAACTCATCCAAAATTTCGGGTTAATCATACAATATATCCCCAACGTCAATATCCTCAATCAAGTGAAGGTTACAAGTCTCAGAAACCTCATCAAAAGCAGGGTTTTCAATCAATTGTGATTCTAGAGTGGAGGTGTAGAGATCACAAGGATTGGGTGTGGCTTCTATTTCCCCCAATCAGAGCAAAGCTCTGTTCAAAATTCAAATTTTGGAATGAAGCAACGCTTCAGAAGCAGCGCCAAGTGCGCTGCGCTCTGAGCAGCGCACCACGTGCAAAGCACGGGTGCGCTAGCGCTACCCACCATTAGATCTAAGATCCAATAATAATAATAAATCATTAATTAATCAGAATCAAATTCTGTTAAGGAAAGATTTCTCAAAATCTTTCCAAACAACAAGATTGTGCTCTGTAAATCAGAGCACCGTTGGGTCAATGATCCAAGGGTGATTAAAAATCACCAAAGTACAGAATAAATTCTGTATGGAAAGATTTCCCAATCTTGTTAAAAACAAGAAAATTGCCTTCTGTAAATCAGAAGCCCTTGGATCAAAGATCCAACGGTAGGGAAATTCCCAAATCAATTGGAGAAAAAATCTCCTTAACTGATTGAACAAATCAGCTTGCCCTATATAAAGGCCCCAAGACTTCAAGTCTAGATATAGAGAAGCATATAAAGGAACCCCCCATAAGCTTTGAGGAAATCTCAGAAAGAAGAGCTAAGCTCTCAATAGAAGAACTTCTTTTCTTTAAGGTAAAAGAATAGAGAGATGAAATCATCTTATAATTAAAAAGAAGAATTCTCTTCTTTAAATATCATAAATCTACAAGACCAAGGTCTTTTCACAAAGAGATCAAAGGATCTCATCATAAAATAAAAAGAAGAATATAATTCTTCTCACAGATCATAGATCTAAAAGACAAAATGTCTTTTATACAAAGAGATCATGAACATCTCATCGTAAAAGGGGGGGGAGAATAATTCAATTCTCTTAAGGATCACAGATCCATAGAGGCAAAGCCTTTCGTCAATATAAGAGATTGAAGTATCTCCTATAAACTAAGAACTTTTGTTCTTAGAATCTTGAGACAAAGTCTCTTATAAATAAGAATTTATTTCTCAAATCATAAAATTGATCAGATAGCGCTTTGCGCTCTTGGGCTGGCACTCGGTGCTAAGCGCACCACGTGCTCCTCACGTGTGTGCCACTTAACAGCTAGCGCTCTGCGCTCTCGAACTAGCGCTTTGCGCTCATAGTCTGGCGCTCAGCGCCAAGCGCACCACGTGTCCCTCACGTGTGCGCTACTCGGCAGAAGTGCACTGCACTCTTTGACTGGCGTAAAGCGCCAAGCGCGCCACGTACTCCTCACGTGTGCGCTAAAAGAACATAAATTGTTCTATAAATAAAGCCCCAGAGCTATGATGAATGCTCAACATTCAATAAAAGACAAAAATATTGTTAGAACTCAAATCAATGCTCAGCATTGTCAAATGTTTAACATTTTAAACTGAGTGGGCCGTGCCCAATTTGGCTATAAACCCCCCCATTCAGATTAATTGAGCCCATATGCTCATAAATCTTTTAACAGATCTTAGTCCAAAATTGGACTACAGATATCTCAACTAAAATTGGTATATGGGTACATCTCTTCACTCCTTTGATATTTGTCGTTGTAATCCTTCAACGTCTTCTGAGAGGTGACGGGTCCCGATAACAAACGATCCATGGACTGTGGGGTCCTTAAACTCATGGACTATGATGTCCTTAAACTTTATAGACTATGATGTCTTTAACCTCGGACTGTGGGGTCCTTAAACTCATGGACTGTGGGGTCCTTAAACCCATGGACTATGATGTCCTTAACCTCGGACTGTGGGGTCCTTAAACCCATGGACTATGATGTCCTTAACCTTGGACCATAATGTCCTTAAACAAATCGACTGCAATGTCCCTAAACTAAACAATAGAGCCCAAATGCTCTCTTGTTGGATCTAAATGATCCCGTTAAGTTGATCTTAGTCTAAAATTAGATTAACGTATCCTTAACAAACGTTTAAGTTGATCTTAGTCTCAAATAAGACTAACGTACCCTTAAACCCAACCCCAAATCTAAGAAAGTACGGATTTGGACTAATCCACGCCCTACGGGCGACAACATAAGTTAGTCTCCGTATACAATCCACGGGCAACCAAAAACAAAACAAACACCCACGACACAAAGTGACCATCTGGAGAAGGAGAAAGTGGTTACCGCGATGCGGTAGCGTAATTAACCGCAGGGGCTTGCGCCTGCTGAGAAGAGCGTCCCTACAATCAAAAACCCCTCAAACGAGGGGGAATCTGACGAAGTCTGCTACATCGGTCGCATCCATTTAAACCTTCGATATATGGTGTCATAAATCAACTTGGCATCTTCGGAGAGGTGGACGGATCGCGCCAATTAGCATCTGCCCCCAAATTCAGGCAAGACTGACCTGCGCGGTCGCGTCTCTGTGTTTGGAGTAGAACAGATTCTGGCACGCCTGGTAGGACTTCTTCCTCTTTCCACTCTACACTTCATGTGTCGTGTTTCGCGAACGAATCGCGGTTTAATATGGTTGCCCTTGGGTTCGAGGTACTAAGATTTGGTTTTGCTCTCGTGCAGAAAAAAGAACATCAATGGCCTCTGACTACTCCAGCTGCAACTGCAACTCCCGTTCCGCCTCATATGGAGGTGTAACCTACGGGCCCCAAGCGGCCTCCCTTTCAAGATGCCAGTGGAGCAAATAACTCAGGCCACCATTGGGCTGTTCTTTGGGACCATGATCCTACCGATGAGCTTCAATGCGACGCTGCTGTCGCAAGAAGCCCCAAAGAAGTCGGTCTTTGATTGACTTACAACTGCCGCGGCCCCTCTCAACGAGTCGCCCAAATCCACTGCCTCAGTTTTCAACAGACTGGGCCAGAACGCCAACAGGCCCGCGATAACTGAAGCAGCCATCCCAAAGAGGATAGCCATCCCGGCTCAAGCGGACGAAATCATCAGAGAGGCTTCTTCTGCCGAGAAGTCAGTCTTCACAAGTCTGGCCATTCCGGCTCCCGCTCCAGGCGAAGTCCTCAAAGATGCTTCCCCTACCTGGAGGTCTATCTTTAACAGATTAGACATTGCTTCTCAACGGACATCGGTCTTTAAGAGGCTGACGCCGACGACAACCCTTCGCCAAAATAGGGAGCATGATGAAGTCACCCCTACAGCTGAGACGATCCCATCCACACGACATGCCCGCCATTGTTACTGGCGCCGAGTAAGGAAGGCTGGGGGCATCTCCCCTTCTGGACTGACTCCACCAGCTCCCATGGTGAAAATCGATGCTGCTGTTCCGACTGGGAACAGCTTCGAACCGCTTAGAAGGGTCCGTAAGAACTCTCCAACTGCCATGCTGAAAAGAACTCCTCTACCTGTGGAGAATACTACAGAAAAGAAGCCGGAGCAGCCCCTTCAGCGGCTGTCCTCCAAAATTTACAAAGTTTGGCGACAGGTTTAGGACTCGGTGATTGATCAAGATTACTCTCGTCGACAGAAAAAGGTGAAAGTTCAGCGAGAAGTGGACTATCCTGTCAAGCTACAAAAGGCGACAGCTACTTGGGTGCCCACTGCAACGGCCCCCTCAACCTCGACCGCTCACAAGAGGAGAAGGCGGGAGAAAATCCCTGATTCTGCGATGAATCGTAAGACCACTGAATCTAAACGCCCCAAGTCTGGAGGCATGGTAACACATACCGTTTATATGGCTTCTGGAAAAGAGGAAAGTCGTGCTTCTACGGGGCA
The DNA here is from genome assembly GCA_030015575.1 of Agapanthus africanus. Classification (NCBI taxonomy): domain Eukaryota; kingdom Viridiplantae; phylum Streptophyta; class Magnoliopsida; order Asparagales; family Amaryllidaceae; genus Agapanthus; species Agapanthus africanus. Next base: position 162,217 of record JASDDO010000310.1, read on the forward strand.
TCGACCGCTTACCCGATCGATAACAATGGCTCAGGAGCAACAGCAGCAAAAACTTCAGGAGATGCTGAATGCAATGGCCGCACTCACAGGGCCGAAAGAAAATCCAGAGACCTCAAAGAAGCGTCAGGAACAAGAAACTGATGCTGAATTCCTCCAAAGAATGCTTGAGAGGAAAGAAAAAGAGGCCACGGAATAGGCAGCCAACATAAAACAAATGGCTCTTTTGTTCCAAGACATGGCCGAGATGATGTTACAGCCAGAACCTCCAGCTGAAGACCCCCTGATTATCATTGAGGACGACAGAGGGGAGACATCGAACCCTCCTCCGGCTCTTTCAGCAGCCAAAGAGGAGACCATCTCCAAGGCCGCTCTAGATGATTACATCTCTCAGCAAATACAAGCTTATCATGCGAGCGAAACGGCCGGGCAGATCGTTAAGACTGGACGACCCTATCCGGGCTGGTATGACCAAATAAGGTACCCGCCGGGATATACGATCCCTAAATTCCATGTATATTAAGGGAAGGGCAATCCCCACCAGCATGTCGCCCAATTCAAGGCTCTATGTGGCAACACTGGAGGTAACGATAAACTGCTACTTCGCCAGTTCGTCGGCAGCTTGTCGGAGACGGTGTTCGAATGGTACTCTGAACACCCGGACGACTCCGTCAAGACATTTGCAGAAATAGAGCTGCTGTTCACGCAAAGATTCGCAAGAGCTAGCAAGCGTACTCCGATTACCGCACTAATTAACGCCAGGGTGAAGCCAGGCGAGACATAAGTTCAATACGCAATACGATAGCGAAATCTGTGGTCGAAATGTGAGCAGCGCATCGAAGAAGCGCCGGAAGTGTGCATGTTCGTGGGCACTCTTGACCCTCAAGCGACCATCTCCCAATTCATGATGTTTTTCAAGATGACCACTTTCCAGTCCTTGATTGATAAGCTGGCCCAAATGGACCAGATGGGTCGCAGACCTTCTTCTTTAAAGATGGAACCTCGAAATGAAAAGGGAAAAGGGAAAGCGACCTTCGTCGCCAATACTCAACAGCTGCCCAGTGGTCCAAAATTAACCGATCGCCTAGACGAGAGACGGCGATTCTATAATGAGAAAATAAAGCGCCCTTATTCGTTTCCCCGGGACAAAACGAAGAGATTGTTCGAGCCGGCGGTGCGCAACATGCTCATTAATTTGCCGAACCCAAAACGCCCATTACAACCCGGTGAGGCTAATGATCCCAATTATTTCCCCTACCACCAAGCGATAAGCCATCCAATTGAAGATTGCTTCATCTTTAAAGGCTGGATTGAAGACCAATACCAACATGGCAAATTCGCCCTATCCGAGAATTGGAAAGTAAGCCCGCCTCAACCGCACGCTCTTAAAAAGGGGGGACACACCGGGGGCATCGTGCTCTTTTGTCGAAGAAGATCCATGGGAGGTCGCTCTTTCAGCCAAAACATAAAGAATGCTGAAAGATCTCCAAACATGCCCGGCGATCATATAGAAAAATCAGCTAGAACCCAAGATCATCGAGGGAATGCTGAAGCCGCGCCCAACTCCAAAAATTGGTGGCGATAGTCAAAGCGTCCGCACCTAGCCGTCAAATTATTCGAAGAAAAAGAATAAGACCAAAAAGCTCGTGAAGCCTGATGACAAGCGCACGGAACTGCAAAAACTTATTAACGCGTTGGATGAATATTACCAGAAAGCGCGAACCCCGATCACGCTTCAGGAGTTTCTCAACCACATCCTTAAAAACGGAGATAGCGACGAAAACGAATCTGAGGATTATGTGGCAAGCTGTCATATAATTTCTCACTCGTTGATAGACGATGAAGAAGCTCCTTGCATAGAGAAACTAGGGGCAGGTCCTCAGCCGGAACTTCTTAGACCGTCAGACGAGATGATTGATGCATTCATGAACGAAGCTGTTCTTAAAAGCAAAGCTGATCGAGAGCGCGAGATGGCCATATTTGAAAAGGCCGAACGCCGGCGACTGGACGAAAGGGCTGAAACACTACCACCAGATCAAAGCATATCCGCCGCCTGCAAAAGCAGGTTCAAGACGAGGAAAAGGTTCACTAAAGCCATATCAATGGGAATGAAGCTGCCACCTTCCGAAGAAAACACTCCTGATGAAGCGGATATACATCCTAGCTACTGCTTATATCATTGAAAGATTGTGCACCCCACCGAAGAGTGCAACGCTTTTACAAACTGGTGGCAGGGATATGTTGCTCATCGACAACCTTTCAAGCGGATGAAATGTAAAACTCGTCGGGAGCAAAGAAATACGACCGAGGAGCGCAAAAGAACTACCAGCAACTGTCACATGGTCAACGCTGGGGATCACAAGTTCTCACCTTCGGGAGTGACTCTAACGAAGAAATAGCCTTCGGCTCTCTCTTCAAAGAATCCACCTCAGGAAAGGAGGAAGAACCGAAGAGCCGTGAGAACATTCAGCTGTGCAATCACACGTTACCTGAGAAGAATCTCAGACCTGCAAATAAGGGATCGAATAAAAAGGATAAGGGATCTCTGAAGATATCGCCCTCGATGATCGAGTCGTCGAAGTGCTGGCAGCCAAGGACCCGCCCAAGAAAAGTAAGGTGGATTACAACGTTCTGGCACACTTGAGAAAGCTACCTTCGCAGCTAAGCATTCTTGACCCCCTTCTGCTATATAAAGAGGCGAGAGATTCGCTGATCAAGGCGCTACAAGAGCCCGAGCAGTTCCAAGCTTTCCTTGTCGAAGAAAAAATGAAGGACGAGCTGGAAGAAATGCACACAGCCGATATTACCTTCGGTGATGAAGATCTCCTTCTCGGGACATGCGAGCATAACCGTCCCCTTTATTTCTCTGGATACTGCCATGACATTAACATAGGGAAGATCCTGGTTGACAATGGGTCCTCCGTCAACCTCCTCAATGTAAAAGTGTTGAAGGAAATCCACATGAGCGTTCAGCATCTCGCTCGTGATAAAATCACCATCTCCGGTTTTGACTCCCAGTCGTCATGAATGCTCGGGTATGTGATACTAACGTTGCGCTTTGGACTGCTCGTCACGGACATTAAATTTCACGTCATTGATGCTAAGACCTGCTATAACGCCATACTCGGCCGGCCTTGGTTACACGAGTACAACATTATTCCTTCTACACAACATCAGTGTATGAAGTACTTCAAAGATGGTCTTGAGTATACTGTGACAGGGGAACTAAACCCAGTCTCCGTGAACGAAGTCCGCAAGTATGAGGATGCAAATTACTTCCTGCCAGATTTCGAAGACACAGAAAGATATTGCAAACCGGAGGACAAGAACAAAGCTATCACTACTATTCTGGTCTTCGGGAGTGATACCGAGGAGGAAGAAAAAATAGTTTATTCAGGGCCGCCCCAATGCAATAAGCCAGGACCGTCCACCCCTATCCTGTTCTTCGGCAGCAACTCGGAAGATGAGGTCAATACCGTATTCTCTGTTCGACCATCGATACAAGCCTTCGCTGATGAAGATCAAAGTTTGCAAGTTGCCATGGTTCCGCAAGAGCATTACAAAGAGCTTGACGCACTTGAAACTTACAGTGTACAAGAACTGCAGACGTTTTACGTCCCTCCTAGGAGAAAAGGTGAAAGGCGATCCTATTCTACCGATCCGGGGAAACCAAAGTGGAGAAAGAAATTTGGCATGGTGCAGATTCTATACTTGACAGGCTCCAGCCCATCCGTTTACCTAGATACTACACAGACGGATTAAAAAGACTGTTGAGGCGCCAAGGCATACCCTTCAAACAGACTGCTCGACAAGCCCATTTCTATAACAGGATCTGGAACGTCCCCGGAACTCAACGGAAGTTACCCAACGGGAGAATGGAAACGATCGGGCTTGGATATGTTCAATCCAAGGAATGAGAGGGATTCCGCGGGTGCTACGTTATACATGACTTTGATGAAGAAGGAGATGCTCTGTGGGAAGATGCTAACCCTGAACCAAAACGAGCTCCCATCGTGAAAATGCCAAGCCCATCGTTCGAAGAACAAATGGACAAGCTTATAAGGGAAGCGGGTCAAAAGGTTCGAGATGACCATAATCGCGAAATGGCTATCTATGAGAAAGCCAGAACGCAGCGCCTCCTTCAACAGGCTGCAGAAAGTGACGATGCCCTTCGTCGCCAGCCCGTCATACAAAAGACCCGACACAGAGGCAGAAATAAACCCAATAACGGAAAAAGCGTTCGACAGTGACAAAGAGGGTCTAAGAAGCTACGCGATCGAGAATCGAGCAACCAGGATTCGTCTCTTATAAAGAAGATGGGTCGAGCGTACTCTTTTCCCCAAGACAAGACACAGAAGACATTCGAACTTGTCATAAAACATCAGATGATTACCCTCCCAGAGTCTAGGCATCCCGATCAAGCAGGCGAGGTCTCTCACCCAGACTATTGCTCCTATCACCGAGCGATAGGACATCCTCTCGAAGACTGCCTTACATTCAAAGACTGGGTCGAAGACCAGTATCAGCAAGGCAGGTTTGCTCTATCCAGCAGTTGGAGGGTAACCCCGCCGCAGAAGCATGAACCGAAAACCACGAGAGTAGAACCAGATCAACATCGGTCTTGGAAGCGATCTCGTACCTGTCATGTGATAATGCTGTCAGAAGAAGGAACATGCGAAGATATGGCTGATCTCCTCTGGTGCTTCGAAAACGATAATGATGAGGTGATCTCAGAATTTCCACCAGCGCCAAAAGAGCTGGAAGGTGGGATACATACTACTGCAGATAACCTCAGAAAAATCGACTTGGGGACAACAAGTGACCCACGACCGACGTTCGTCAGTGAGCTGTTGTCTGAAGAAAGGGTGGCTACGCTCAAAGACTTGCTTATGCAATATAAAGATTGCTTCGCATGGAACTATTTCGAGATGTCGAGATTAGATCCAGAGATTGCTGTGCACAAATTGGTGATATCTACGGACGTCAAGTCGATCAAACAAGCACCGATAAGAATGCGGCTCGAACTTGAGATGAGCATCAACGCCGAAGTCAAGAAGCTAATCGACTCCGGCTTCATCTAAGAGTTTCAATATCCTGACTGGATCGCCAACATTGTCCCAATAATGAAGAAAAATGGGACGATGCGCATATGTGTGGACTTTCATGATCTCAACAAAGCTTGCCCAAAGGACGACTTTCCAGTACCGGTCACTGAGCTGATGATAGATAATACGTCCACTCACAAAGTTTTCTCCTTCATGGACGGCTCATCAGGATACAATCAGATAAAGATGCATCCCGAGGACCAGAAGCGTACCGCTTTCCGGCCCCTTTGGGCATATTCTGCTACAATGTGGTGCCTTTCGGTCTAAAGAACGCTGGTGCCACCTATCAGAGGGCCATGACGAAGATCTTCGATGACCTCATACATGAAATCGTCGAATGCTATATTGACGACCTTGTAGTTAAAATCAAATCATACGAGGAACATTTAGAGTACCTGAAGACCGTATTTCAGCGCCTTTGGAAATACAACCTGAAGTTGAACCCTCTCAAATGTGCGTTTGGAGTTTTCTCGGGCAAATTCCTAGGATTCATCGTACGGAACCGAGGCATCGAGATAGACCCGTCAAAGATCAAGGCGATCATGGAAATTCCTCCGCCAAGAACTCTCAAGCAAATGCGGTCTCTCCAAGGAAAGCTCGTGTATATCCGGCGATTCATAGCCAACCTTTCCGGCAAATGCCGTCCTTACAGTCACCTGATGAAGAAGGGAACCCCTTTTCGTCTGGGATCGCAAATGCCAAAACGCACTCGACGAAATCAAGCAATACCTGCAGATCCTCCGGTGCTGACCGCTCCGGTCAAGACAAAGCCCCTCATCTTGTATACGACAACCCTTGAAGGTTCTCTAGGTGCATTATGGGCACAAGAGAACGACCAAGGGAAGGAGAGAGCCCTTTACTATTTGAGTCGAGTTCTCCTGGGGGCAGAAAACAATTACTCTCCCATTGAAAAACACTGCCTGACGTTGATCTTCGCGATAACGAAGCTCAGGTGCGTTGGCACATGAGGTCCATCTCATATCGAAAGTGGATCCTCTTAAATATTTAATGTCAAAGGCTATATTAACGGGACGGCTCGCTAAATGGGCCCTGCTCTTGATGGAGTTCTCGATAACTTATCGTCCCCTCAAGGCAGTGAAAGGTCAGGATATCGCCGACTTCCTCGTTGAGCATCCGATACCTGCCAACTCTCCCTTGAATTGCGAATTGCCAGACGAACATGCGTATGACACGATCGACGGGGAGAGAAGAGAGAATGATACCCAGTGGGAACTCTACTTCGATAGACCATCTTCCATGAAGAAGCGAAAGCAAAGCACCCCCATAATCAAATTCGGGGTGGGCCTCATCTTCGTGACTCCATAAGGAGGGATAATGCGCTTTGCCTTCTCCTTGACAGAGCCAAGGATAAACAACGAAGCCAAATACAAAGCTTTGATAGCAGGTCTTGAGATCGCCGTCGACATGGGAATCGAAAACATCTTCATATGCGAAGACTCCCAACTGGTCGTTAGTCAAGTAAACGGTGACTATCAAACGTGCAAGCTTGAATTGGTGAAGTACGACGAGAGAGTGCAGCAATTGCTAACTCAAATTGTCTCCTACATGCTGGAAAGTATACCGCGTGCGGAAAATAGTAAGGCGGATACATTAGCCAAGCTTGCTAAACTATTGGCCGACGAGAATCTCGATGGCGTGAGGACCGTTGTACAAAGCCGTTGGGTTCTTGCACCGGCAGAAATATCTCCAGAGTCTTCCGAAGAAAAAGGAGCTACCGAACAAATGGCTTTACAAATAAAAGACCAAGAAAAGGCTATGGATTGGAGAGAAGCCTTTATAGACTACTTCAAATCCCGTCGAACACCTGAAGATGCATCCTCGAGACATCAGCTCATGAAACGAGCTCTGTCTTTCGCCTTCATCAATGACACTTTATATAAGAGATCATTTGATTCTCTATAGCTAAGATGGTTGGGACTTGAGGAGGCAAAGAGATTCGTCCAAGAAACTCATGACGGACTCTGCGGTTCTCACCAAGCCGGGCCGAAGATGAAACTAAAGATCAAAAGGATGGGCTACTATTGGCCCACGATGATCCAAGACTGCCCAGAATACATAAAGCAGTGCCACTCGTGCCAAATTCATGGGGAATTTATCAACCAGCATCCGATCCCGCTATATCCGACGGTGGCTAGTTATCCATTCGAAATGTGGGGAACTGACATAATCGGGCCCATCGAACCGACATCGTCCAGGGGACATCGGTTCATATTGGCGACAACGGACTACTTCTCCAAGTGGGCAAAAGCCATACCGCTAAGAGAAGTGAAGACGGAGAATATCCTCCATTTCTTCAAGACACATGTCATTTATCGGTTCGGCACTCCGCGACGGATTATCTCCGATAATGGGCTAGCCTACAGAAGCCACAAGATTAGCCGCTTCGCACAACAACATAATATAGACTGGAGATATTCTTCAGTCTATAATCCCCGTGCTAATGGTCTAGCTGAGGCTTTCAACAAGACCTTGACGAAGATTGTGAGAAAGGCGGTGTCTCGAAATAAGAGGGACGGACACGAGAGACTGCATGAAGCTCTCTGGGCGTATCGAACTACGTTCAAAACAGCCACGGACACAACGCCTATGCATTGGTATTCGGTACAAAAGCGGTACTCCCCCTCGAGATAGATTTACCCTCTCTACGAGTGGCAGTTCATTACGAGCTAACGGACGAAGAGAATACTCACCTTCGACTTGAGGAGCTCGACGCCCTTGATGAAACCCGACTCATAGTGCAACAAAACCTAGAGGCTTATAAAGCAAAGATGACGCGCTCATACGGGTGACTGACTAGGCCGAGAACATTCCGCCAAGGAGAACTCGTGCTAGTGGTCAAAAGACCTATGATCGCCAATCATGCTAAACGGGGGAAATTCGAGCCGAACTATGAATGCCCGTACATCATAGAAAAAGTTTACCAGGGTGGAGCCTATCTACTCATGGGCATGCATGGTGAAAGACCTTTCAGGCCAATAAACGGTCGCTTCTTGAAGAAATACTAAGCCTGACGAGTCACGGCCTAGGTCAACGATAGATGACGACGCCTATGTCCGCTCGCTATCTTCCTAAGCCCAAACTCTATAAGTAGTAGCCGGCTATGGATCGAAATGTCCTAAAACTAACAACGGACTGAAACGTCCTTAAACTAACCATGGACCATTATGTCCTTAAACTGGCTACTGACCGAGACATCGATAAACTACTACGAACCACAGCATCCCAAGGCTGACACAAAAATAATAATAATAAATAAATAAAAGAAGAAAACGGTATGCCCGTAAGCAAAATGGGCATGAATGAAAACCCGAAAGGGCGCCGTGAGTAAAAAGAGCAGAGCTACCGGCGAGTTTTGTGAAAACTCGAAAGGGCGCAATCTCGTTAAAAGACACTTGCAAGGTCCTCTTGACCCTGTAAGGAGAAACCACCTGCGTGAGATCCTTACGACTCATAAGGGAGCAACACACTTAGGGATCCCTACGATTCCTAAGGAGAAATTACACTTGCGAGATCCTTATGACTCGTAAGGAGAACCCTCCTTTGAGACCCTCACGGCTCATAGGATTCAAAAGCCTTAAGCTACAAGGATCTCAACTTGTTCTTAAACCATCACAACCTCCAATGCAACCCTACAAGTGGTTCAGTATTGATCCTTGTATACAATCCACGGGAGCGAATAAACATTTCCCTTACAAAGTCCCACCATAGACTGGGGATATGCTCATATGGCAAAAGACACTTGTAAGTCCTCTCGACTTATAAGGAGAAACCACTCTTGTAAGATCCTTACGACTTATAAGGCATCATACACTTAAGACTCCTCACGATTCTTAAGGAGAAAACGCATCTACAAGATCCTCACGACTCATAGGGAGAAGTACCTTTATGAGACCCTTACGGCTCATGAAGTCAAAAGCCTTAGTCGACAGGATCTTAACCCTGTTTACTAAGCCACCTTTGATCAAACCGACAAAGGCAAATGATGATTCGCTCCTGAAAATATCCCAGTTGTAGTGATGCTGATGCCTAAATCGGTATCAAATCCCAAATTCGCAGTGTAAAGTCAGCGAGCCATAAATGCATACGAACTAGCCGAAATGATGGGGCAACTTGCAACAAAATCAGCAATTAAAAATGTATGCATAAAAAATAGCCAAAACGATTAGTCAACTTGCAATAAAAAGCAGTGAGTAAATAAAACAAATAGACGAAATGATTGGGCACCGTGAAAAATAGCCGAAATGATTGGGCAATCGCAACTTTCGCGATATAAAAGCTGAAATGATAGAGTATCACGGAAAGAAAAATATATAAAATGAAACCTTTTGCCCTACAGATGATATCACATCGATCCCTGTATACAATCCAGGGGCACAAACAAAGAGGGAACCATACCTTCCCACCAGGATCTATCAGAAAAAGAAACCAAATCTCGACGGTTCACAGACAGCCTGGAGATCATCTCAACATTCGTCTCATTACAACATACGCAACATCAGCAAATCGGAGCTGCGGCAAAGTTCCCAGTTGCATGACTCGGCGGTGCACAGACAACCGAGAGTCAACCCATCCTGGTCTGGTGGAACACGGCTAATGTCAATCCTGACCCCGTGGGAAGCGTCCAGAGAAGATCTCGGTCCTTGTGAAACACGGTTAATGTCAAAACTGACCCGTAGGAAGCGTCCAGAGCAAATCCTGGTCTAGTGGAACACGGAAAATGTCAATCCTAACCCCGTGGGAAGCGTCCAGAACAAATCCTGGTCTAGTGGAACACGGCTAATGTTAATCCAGACCCCGTGGGAAGCGTCCAGAGCGGATCCTGGTCCTAGCGAAACACGGCTAATGTCAATCCTGACCCCGTGGGAAGCATCCAGAGCAAATTCAGGTCTAGTGGAACACGGCTAATGTAAATTCTGACCCCGTGGGAAGCGTCCAGAGCGGATCCTCATTCTTGCGGAATACAGCTAATGTCAATACTGACCCCGTGTGAAGCATCCAGAGCAAATCCTGGTCTAGTGGAACACGGCTAATGTCAATCTTGACCCCGTGGGAAGCATCCAGAGCGGATCCTGGTCCTTGCGGAACACGGCTAATGTCAATCCTGACCCCGTGGGAAGCATCCAGAGCAAATCCTGGTCTAGTGGAACACGGCTAATGTCAATCCTGACCCCGTAGGAAGCATCCAGAGCGGATCCTGGTCCTAGCGGAACACAGCTAATGTCAATCTTGACCCTGTGGGAAGCATCCAAAGCAAATCCTGGTCTAGTGGAACATGTCTATTGTCAATCCTGACCCCGTGGGAAGCGTCCAGAGCGGATCCTGGTCCTAGTGGAACACGGATAATGTCAATCCTGACCCCGTGGGAAGCGTCCAGAGCGGATTCTGGTCCTAGCGGAACACGGCAAATGTCAATCCTGACCCTGTGGGAAGCATCCAGAGCAAATTCTGGTCTAGTGGAACACGGCTAATATCAATCCTGACCCCGTGGGAAGCGTCCGGAGAGGATCCTGGTCCTTGCGGAACACGGCTAATGTCAATCCTGACCCCGTGGGAAGCATCCAGAGTAAATCCTGGTCTAGTGGAACACGGTTAATGTCAATCCTGACCCCATGGAAAGCGTCTAGAGCGGATCGTGGTCCTAGCGGAACTCGGCTAATGTCAATCCTAACCCCGTGGGAAGCATCCAGAGCAAATCCTGGTCTAGTAGAACACGGCAAATGTCAATCCTGACCACGTGGGAAGCGTCCAGGTCAGATCCTGGTCCTAGCGGAACACGGCTAATGTCAATCGTGACCCCGTGGGAAACATCCAGAGCAAATCCTGGTCTAGTGGAACACGGCTAATGTCAATCCTGACCCCGCGGGAAGCGTCCAGAGTGGATCTTGGTCCTTGCAGAACACGGCTAATGTCAATCCTGACCCCGTAGGAATCATCCAGAGCAGATCCTGGTCCTTACGGAACACGGCTAATGTCAATCCTGACCCCGTGGGAATCATCCAGAGCAAATCCTGGTCTAGTGGAACAAGGCTAATGTCAATCATGACCCCGTGGGAAGCATCCAGAGCGGATCCTGGTCCTTGCGGAACATGGCTATGTCAATCCTGACCCCGTGGGAAGCATCCAGAGCAAATCCTGGTCCCGTGGAACACAGCTAAAGTCAATCCTGACCCCGTGGGAAATGCCCAGAACAACCCCTGACTCCGTAAAATGCGGATAATGTCAACCCCATCAATCACTTACGGGTCCTCTCGACTCGTAAGGAAGAAAACTCTCTTGTAAGATCCTTACGACTTATAAGAGAACACATACTTAGGAATCCTCACGATTCCTAAGGAGAAAATACGCCTGCGAGATCCTCTCGACTCGTAGGGAGAAAAGTCTTTATGAGACCCTCACGGCTCATAAAGTTGAAAAGCCTTAGACATCAGATTTGAACATGCTTCCTAAGCCATCACTACCTCTTGAAGAGTTCAAGACGGGATGTTCTCTATCAACTACAGGCTACACTTACTAAAGTAACATGCCGGCAACAAAGAAAAGAGAAGAAAGCAGGAGATAACACAAGATAGTACGAAAGAATTGTATCTTTTATTCATAAATTCAATTGGGTACAAGATACATCATATGAATGAATAAAAGATGGATACATGTTATTCAAAATTTAAAAATTGGTACAAAAACCACTATTGGGAGGGAGGCGTTTTCAATAAACCAATCAGTTGCTCGCGCACTCCCCTCAGCCCCTTTTCACGGTCAGCTGCCGCGGCAAACTCTGCTTCAACCTGAGCCCGTTGCTGCAAATTAGATGAAAGTTGCTCATCAATGACCCACTGAGCCGCCTCACGACTTTGCGTGTCTCGCTCGACGAGGTCGAGCTTCTGCCTCAGCGTTAGCCCGTCGGAAATACATCGTAAAAGGCCTTCAAAGATAGTCTTCAGCTGTACAGCATTTGCGTCAACCTGAGCGTGCAGACGGGCTCCTTACGCTTTAAGGCCGCTTCTTGTTCAAGATGGCGGAAGTAGGGAGTGCTCTGCTCGACCCACGCAGCCCGTTGGGAGTTCACAGCCAGGACCTCGGGAACAGGACGTCCGAACTCAAGCTCATGTAGGCAGGCCTCAATTTTCCTGCAGTGATTAACCCAAGACTCAACGACGCCCTCGCTATGGAAGTTCACAAGGGTCGCCCTCATTGGATTAACCTTGGCAGCAAAATCTGCAGCGAATGTAGAAGCCTCCGCGTCAAGCTCCTCGATATAATCGCTCAATATACGCAGACTGGTCACAACGCCTTTTGAAGATGGACGTCTGGAAAAAGGGCCTGCTGGCATTATGATTCGAGATTCGAACGGAGTTGAAGTCAGTGTCACCGCTGCAAAACAAATCATAGTCAAATGACGGTTCAAGAAATAGTGAAGGTACATGAACAATGGAGTATACTATATCGGCTGCGGCAGGTGGCAAGGCCGGGAGTACCGGTGGCACAACTATTCTTTCATCTTCTCCTTCAATCTGTAATGCTGCAGTCAAAACAAAGAAGAATTAGCAATGACTTGGCTACCCATAATAGAAAAGAGAAGATATTAGCTAGAGGCTGTACTCACCAACGCCACTAGATGAAGCAATCTCCGACTGGAAGGAGAAATGTGGGTGCAGCACCTGATACAGATGATCAAAAAGAACTCATGCAAGGGTGTAATAATGCAATGTCAGTACATAAAGTATATCGCTTACAATGAAAACGGTAAGTCACCAACCCGTACTTTCCAGCATTTGGGAAGACACGGGAGTAGGCAAAGGGGCAGCCACCATCAAAGCAGCAATTGGTGATGCTTCCTCGGGTGGCACAACCTCAACGCTCACCACACCTGCATCAGAAACGAGTGAAATACTGTCAAAAGAGATTGCAGAATGAAAAGGAAAGCAATGACCCAAAATCTACATGATGAGTCGCCGGTCGAAACTGCAACAAGGGCGTCACTATGTGCAGCGACTGCTTCACCTTCCTCCCTTGGAATGGTTTCGCCGCCCGTAGTTTCATCCCCTGACTCCACGAGAGCCGTCATGACACTCGCGATGCCAGGCGATGGCAGGGAACCGTAGGCGGAAAGAGCGGCAATTGGAGCAGTCCCGGACTCCTGGGAAAGAGTAGTCGCTTCGGGCTCAGTAGTTGTCATCATCTCACCCACTACCTCATTACCAGGAATTGGCCTTTCAGGGTAAGATATATGAGGATCTAAAGATCAAAATTCAGACAGGAGGATCCAATGTTACGTTACCTTGGGACGGATTTCCAATTTCTTCTCGAGCCGCGCGTACTGTCTGTCTATGAGCGGTAGACAGGGCGGCCGGAGCACCCTCTGAGGAAGCAGGGATGGGGGAAGCAGCGCTCGAGCCTGCACCTATGGCCAAGGCGGCGTTACGTTCTCTTTCTGCACGCCTTCTGCGCTTTCTTTCCACCTGGGCCGTGAGAGTTGATCTTCTCAGGACCTCCGCCAAGGGGACGCCATCGTCCACGCCAGGAGTTACCTCAGGAGCCTTTATGGCGTCCATCATCGGTTGCTTAAGTAAGGCCTCCTTTGGCAATGCTGAGGAGGCCGGGACTTCGATAGCTGGCCCTGGAAGCATCTCCGTATCACCGTGCGGGATTGGCACTGTACTAGGCATGACCTGATTCGAGGTAATCCCTGCGATTAGATGAAAAAAGGTCAGATTATCCATAAGAAAGGTGAATGAAGGCACAATGAGCCAAAATATACCAACGCCCAACGAAGCGCGAATCCTCTGCTCCTCCTCAAAAGGCTTGAGAGAAGCTGCGAGAGCTTCTTCAGTGGAAATGGCTATTGAAGGAAAAGTGTCAGTCAAAACTTGATAATAAAAGTGTAATGCAATGACAAAAGATACGGCTGAGGTTTACTTGACTGTGCAAGGATGACCAGTCCCGCTTTGTGGCTTACTAATCGCTCGGAAGCTGCAATAGCATCCTCGAGGTCGGTATCATCCGGTGCTATGAATAGGCCTTCGATGGTCCCATACTCGCTCAGGCCCTCGCTATAAGGAGCATGAGGCTCCTGGCAAAGTACAACATCGGCAGAAAGAATCAAATTCTTCTTCTTCTTCTACGAGCGAGTACCGGTCGCCGCTAGCATAAGCTTACGCTCAGTGGGCACCTTGGGACGATGAATCTCGATATCTGAACCCATTCCAGACTCGGGAGATGCCACAGTCACCGTTTCCACGGGAGCACGGGGTACCAGTAGCTCAGGCATATCATGCGGGACCTCGACCGCAACAACTTCTCTTAAGGGATGACGGACAATGGTCCGTCGCTTCAGAGGAACATTTGGGTTACCAGCCGGCGCTACACCCTTGCGATCAAGAAGCAATCTTTTTTCCTCTCTAATGACGGCGACCATCGAATGTTGATACCAGGCCACATACACATTCAGGGCCTTCGGAACACAGCTCGGTTCGCTGATAAAGAAGTTGGACCCTGTGTTCAGGTGCATAAAATGGTGCAGAGCACTTCGTATACCCTCTTCGGTAGCAGCAGGCTTTGCCAAGAAAGCCTCAAGCGGGATGCCCTGGTTATAGCTTAGCTGCTGGGCGAAACGATGTGGGTTGTATCTCATGAACAATGCCGCATCATTCTGCCTAAATACGAGAAAGCCCGGCCTGATGGAGTACAGATGAAGAATCTCCCGAGCTTTCAACACAGAGGCCCCGTCTTTAAAGATGTCCTGCAATGGAAGCACCGTCTTCGTGGATTCCTGGCCGACGGTCAAAATTTTATCATTAAAAGACATACCTTCTCCAACCGTGCATGGACGAAGGAGCAAACCCTTAGCTTCCCGTGGTGTCGGACTTACGATGGATGCGTCGACTAGCTGCATTATTCGAGGGAAGTTACATCTGTCATAAAAGGAGGGTCTTCTGTGGATACCGAAGACCCCAAGCACGTGCAACTCGAGCCATGAGGTGAAATAATGCATTGAGAAGTTGGCAGGCTGCACCCCTGGCTCAGTAGTATCCGCTGCCAAGCTGAGGCCGTGATACAGGTGGGATAACCTAGCAATCCCGATGGCCACTTATATCCCGCAACCATTCGATGCGCGGGGTAGAAGACAGACGGCCTCATGTAGCGAGGGTGCATGGAAAGTGCGAACCAGCTTAACCATAAACCGAGGAACCTTAGAAAGAACGCTTCCTCATCGATACCCGGAGCGGCAATTTCTGAAAAGGGGACGATCGCGACGTTTAGAAGAAAGAAATCCTTTTAATCGACTTCCAATATTGGCCGGCGATCTAACCCAAAGCCGAAGGAATCATCAAGTTTGGCAAACTTTTCACCTTGTCGCGATAAAACTTCCGTACGGAGAGAACGAGCGATAAAATCCGTAAAAGTAACCCCGCGGCCTCCAGATTCGAAAAAGAGGCTCTCATACATATTCAACACCTTTATCAAACTTAGGAACTGGTGTTGAATGACGTTCTCTGGGGTAAGACCCATTACCACTGATTTGGTGGCAAAAATATACTCATCCGGAGGAAGCAACTCTTCGCAATGCTCTCCCCTAACGGGTAAACCTGAGACCTCGGCAAATTCCTCTAAGGAAATGGAGACTTCTCGATCCAATAAGAGGAAGGTGTGGGTCGGGATGTTCCATTACTCTAGAAACGCCTTGATCCACCATGTAGGAGGTGCGGAATACTGGAACAAGGAAGCGTAGATCGTAGGGTACAATCCGAGCTTCAACAGCTGCGACTTCTTCGCCGATAAAATATATTGGGCCCACTGCAGGTATCCGGCAGGATGACAGGGAGTTAGTCCTATGTTGTATGGCTGTCCCCAAGGGCACGATTCACTCTGGCATATGCGCCGCCCTAGAGTGTCCAAAGCTACCGGCGGCTGCACGGGTATTGCAGCCATAAGAAGGCCAAAAGAGACCTTCTGAAGTCCAATTTATCTCCTCCACAGTATAATTGATCGAGGGTGCATCTGCATAAGGGATCGCAGAGATAGGCTCCGAGGGTGTCGCACAAGAAAAGCTCCGACGGCCTCTGATAATTTGATCGTACCATCTATCCCATAGATGAAGACTCTTATGCTCTAGGTCATGGTCTTTGATCAGCATAAGAACCTTTCGGTCTACGGGCGCTTCGGTGAATCCGCCTTCTGAGCGGAAGAACGGGAAAGAAGTGTCGAAAGACATAGTACCTGTGCGGAAAAGAACAAATTTTCAGCCGCCAACGCTACAATTTAAGTTCTGTAACTAGGTATTTTAAATCGGTACCATACTGCAATGCAGTGAAAAGGGACCAAAGGGGACCCACATAATCCAGATGACATTGCATCATTAATAAAACAGTCTCATCAATTGATGAGGCTGTCAATTAAATGAGGAAATCCTTAATTGATTCTTATTTAATGAGAATTCATCGGGCCAGGGAGTAAATCTCCCTTTGAGAGCAGTGCTCTGTGACAGAGTGATATCTGTCAAACTCTAATGATGAAGGAATAAAAATTCCTCAAGAGCCTTGCTCTATAAAAGCGATGGAATAACCATCAGAAAATTTAAAATAAGAGTTTTAATGAATTAAAAATTCTGAGATCTTCAAGATCTATGAACAAACTCTAAGAGTTCTTTATGAGCAAAGCTCTGTTCATGGGCTAAGAAACCCCAAGAAAAGATCTCTTTAGATCTATGGGTTCAAGATAGCAAAGCTCCGCTGATGAAACCCTAAAAGGGTTTTCTTTAGATCAAAAATCTATGAAGAGCAAAGCTCTGTTAATGGGTGAAACCCTAGATTAATAAAAGGTCCTTTAAAAGATTTAACTTTTACCTAAGATTTTGACAGAGTTCTGTCCTTAAGACAGTTCTTAAGCCAAAGAGCTATGCTCTGCATGAGAATAAAAATTCTCAGAAAGAAGAAGATGAACAGAAATCATCTCAAGGACCAAGGGTCCTATTTATAGGCACTGAGATGTCGTTTCAACTTCTGAGTTGATCCAAGGGCGCAGATGCTGCCACCGCTGCAATCACGTGTGGGCCACATGAGCGCAATGGTGGGAGGGATTTGTTTCCCCTAATCAGAGCAAAGCTCTGTTCAAAATTCAAATTTTGAAATGAAGCAACGCTTCAGAAGCAGCGCCAAGTACGCTGCACCCTAAGCAGCGCACCACGTGCAAAGCACGTGTGCGCTAGCGCTAAGAGTGCTGCACTTAAGCAGTGCACCAAGTGCAAAGCACGTGTGCGCTAGCGCTAAGTGCGCTGCGCTCTGAGCAGCTCACCACGTGCAAAGCACGGGTGCGCTAGCGCTAAGTGCGCTGCGCTCTGAGCAGCGCACCATGTGCAAAGCACGGGTGCGCTAGCACTGGAACTAAAATCTCCCCACCGTCAGATCTAAGATCCAATAATAATGATAAATCATTAATTAATCATAATCAAATTCTGTTAAGGAAGGATTCCTCAAAATCTTTCCAAACAATAAAATTCTGCTCTGTAAATCATAGCACCATTGGATCAATGATCCAAGGGTGATTAAAAATCACCAAAGTATAGAATAAATTCTGTATGGAAAGATTTCCCAATCTTGTTAAAAACAAGAAGATTGCCTTCTGTAAATCAGAAGCCCTTGGATCAAAGATCCAACGATGGGGAAATCCCCAAATCTATTGGAGAAAAGATCTCCTTAACTGATTGAACAAATCAGCTTGCCCTATATAAAGGCCCCAAGACTTCAAGTCTAGATATAGAGAAGCATATAGAGAAACCCCCCATAAGCTTTGAAGAAATCTCAGACATAAGAGTCAAGCTCTCAATAGAAGAACTGCTTTTCTTCAAGGTAGAAGAACTTCTTTTGAGATGAAATCATCTCATAATTAAAAAGAAGAATTCACTTCTTTAAAGATCATAGATCTACAAGACCAAGATCTTTTCACAAAGAGATCAAATGATCTCATCATAAAATAAAAAGAAGAATATAATTCTTCTCACAGATTATAGATGTATAAGATAAAAGGTCTTTTATACAAAGAGATCATGAACATCTCATCATAAAAAGGGGGGAGAATAATTCAATTCTCTTAAGGATCACAGATCCATAAAGGCAAAGCCTTTCGTCAATATAAGAGATCGAAGCATCTCCTATAAAGTAAGAACTTTTGTTCTTAGAATCTTGAGACAAAATCTCTTATAAATAAGAATTTAATTTTCAGATCATAAAATTGATCAGATAGCGATTTGCGCTCTTGGTCTGGCACTCAGCGCCAAGTGCACACGTGCTTCTCACGTGTGCGCCACTTAACAGCTAGCGCTCCGCGCTCTCGAACTAGCGCTTTGCGCTTATAGTCTGGCGCTCAGCGCCAAGCGCACCACGTGTCCCTCACGTGTGCGCTACTCCGCAGAAGCGCACTGCGCTCTTTGACTGGCGCAAAGCGCCAAGCGCGCCACGTGCTCCTCACGTGTGCGCTAAAAGAACATAAATTGTTCTATAAATAAAGCCCCGGAGCTTTGATGAATGCTCAGCATTCAATAAAAGACAAAAATATTGTCAGAACTCAAATCAATGCTCAACATTGTCAAATGTTTAACATTTTTAAAATGAGTGGGCCGAGCCCAAGTTGGTCATAAACCCCTCATTCAGATTAATTGAGTCCATATACTCATAAATCTTTTAACAGATCTTAGTCCCAAATTGGACTACATATCTCTCAACCAAAATTAGTTCAAGGGTACATCTCTTCACTCCTTTGATATTTGTCTTTGTAATCCTTCAACGTCTTCAGAGAGGTGACGGTTCTCGATAACCAAACGTTCCATGGACTGTAAGGTCCTTAAACTCATGGACTATGATGTCCTTAAACTTTATAGACTATGATGTCTTTAACCTCGGACTGTGGTGTCCTTAAACTCATGGACTGTGGGGTCCTTAAACCCATGGACTATGATGTCCTTAACCTTAGACTGTGGGGTCCTTAAACCCATGGACTATGATATCCTTAACCTTGGACCGTAATGTCCTTAAACTAATCGACCGCAATGTCCCTAAACTAAACAATAGAGCCCAAATGCTCTCTTGTTGGATCTAAATGATCCCGTTAAATTAATCTTAGTCTAAAATTAGACTAATATATCCTTAACAAACATATAAGTTGATCTTAGTCTCAAATGAGACTAACGTATCTTTAAACCCAACCCCAAACCCAAATCTAAGAAAGTACAGATTTGGACTAATCCACGCCTTATGGGCGACAACATAAATTAGTCTCCGTATACAATCCACGGGCAACCAAAAACAAAATAAACACCCACGACACGAAGTGACCATCTGGAGAAAGAGAAAGTGGTTACCGCGAAGCGGTAGCGTAATTAACTGCAAGAGCTTGCGCCTGCAAGGAAGAGCGTCCCCACAATAAAAAAAAACCCTCAAACGAGGGGGAATCTAACGAAGTCTGCTACATCGGCCACATCCGTTTAAAACTTCGATACATGGTGTCATAAATCAACTTGGCATCTTCAGAGAGGTGGACGGATAGCACCAATTAGTATCTGCCCCCAAATTCAGGCAAGACGGACCTGCACGTTCGCGTCTCTGTGTTCGGAGGGGAACAACTTCATTTGAAATGGACTCTGTACAATCAGGTAAATCAAACACTACAAAGTCACACAACTCATCAGAAATTCTATTTTCAATTGGTGAATCATTTGGTGTACTCGATAGATCCATGAAACTGGAGTTGTGGATTTCAATTTGGGATGGGGAGGTTTGATTTGGAAGGGTGTACCGCTCTCTCTCACTACCCAAATTCTCAATTTGTCCTATGGCCATATCATACGTTGGAAAATTTTGAGCTGGTTTGAAACTAGTTGCTCTTTTGTTTTGTTAATTGAGGAAGGCCATGCACTCTTTCAATTCGTTTCTGGTGCGGCGTGACGCTGCCACATATTCTTCGAGTGTCCACTCAAGACTAGACATGGGTCGGTAAGGGGTTTCAGCATAAGATTGAAATTTTTGTGGATAAGTAAAACACCCAAATGACTGATTAGAAGGACTGTCTAGAGAAGGTATAAAAGTCGGGTAGGATTGATAGGAATTGAATGGTTGTGAAAATTGGGCAGGAGTAGGATCAACATTGTGAGAAGAAGAATATTGATATTGGTTGGTTGGTTGGCGATTTTCAACAGACATCATATACGCCACAAACCGAGTATGAAAATCTTCTTTAGAAAGTGGTGGTGTTTGTTGTCCTAATGGTTTGACTGGATTGAAACTTTGGCCGTTAGCCCTCGCTATATGCTCAGCGATGGACATGCGTTTACGAGTTCCTTCACTCGGAGTATCAACATAAGAAGATGTAGAATTTGGATGCGGTTGATAGGATCTGGGGTGAGATGGCCAACTATTTATTTCCGTTTGCTCTATCCGATCTCTTAAAGACATGGTAGAGTCGGATGGTATACCGAAGCGATTACGATAACAAGAAATATATGGTTCTGGATAGTAAACCTCGGCAAGAGTTCTTTTATTTGGATTACCTATTATAAGAAGGTGAAAAGAAAAAAGCGTGAAAAGATTTAAGCTCTATTTGGATTGTTTTTCTTTGAAAGTGGGACTTGATGGTTGACTCAACAAATCACAAAATGCACAAGCAAACCCTAGAACTAAGGTTATCTAGGTCAAGCACTAGAACACTCCTAGATTTCCAAAGGATAAGCTGCAGGATCAATCCTCTACCACCTCTTTATAACACTTGTGGCCAGGTAAGTGCCAGGTAAGTGCCAGGTAAGTGGGAGGTATCCTCCATACGAATCGCCGAAAATAGCGGGCCTAATTAAGTAACCACTTGCCTTAGACACACTTGCCTAGACATCACAAAAGAAATGCGGATAAGCGATAGATTACCCATGACCTTCCTCTGTCCTATTTGAACGCAACGGTCCTTAGAGTCTTGATCTAGATATTTTTTAATTAATATAGGGTTATGCGGATGCTCGTTTTATGATTTGTGGGGCCTAGGAAGAGTGATGAAATCCCACCTAATTTGAATTGTGGTCTTGCCCTTAAAGTCCGTATTATAATATGCAAAAACAACCCGCAAAACAAAATACGCAAAAAGATTTTTGAGCGGCGATATTCTGCAAAGAATCCTGCAGAAAATATATTATATGTTTTTTCAGAGGAGAGAGAAAGCTGGAGAAAAGATACCAGAAAAATTTGAGGGCAAAAATCCTCAAGACCGCCGCGGTTCCGTCGCGCTTTAGTGGGTTCTTTGTTTAATTTTTTTCACTGTGGCTTCCTTTGCTCTTCGGGGTCTTGATGAATGTCTCTGAATCTTTATCTCCTCGTTAAAGTGACTCTAGATTACCTCGCAAAAATCGCACACTAATCGTTAAATATGTAAGATGCGGTTTTGTTTTATTTTTATGATATAGATCGAATAAGAATTCAACACAAATAGTAAGAATAAAAAAATTATACACGTATCCTCGGCAACGGCGCCATTTGATTGACCTCAATTTTAGAGAAGTGTAGTAACCGCAATCAATAACGGTGTCGCGTGTAGCTAGCCGAGATGAGTACGGGTCATCCTCAGGGATATGTGCAATCTTTCAATCTTACTTTAGACGTGTTGAAAAAGAGGAAGAATAGAAGAATAAATAATTGTGAAGAATAGTTTCTAGATCTACGTCAAACACGTATGTAGAATACAGATCTAGTTTAAATACGGATGTAGATTTTATAAGAAGAGGGCTTGTAGGATTCGTTAGGATTTAGTAGTAATGGATGACTAATAAAGATTACTCATTTTATCTATTGATAGATTTAAAAATAGATTGATAGTGATGAATGAGAATTAGGGTTCTTGGAAGAAACTAGGGTTTCCCCGCTATTGATCCTTGTCCTTTTTTTTTAATCTCTATTCATGTCAAGCCCTTAACAAAACAATTGTTAATCCGATCTCAAATCGCGGTCGAGACTAGCAATAAATTGGTAGCGCGCCGGATAAGGATGTTAACATTTATTTTGCTAAAGGTTATAAACTTCATAAGACTTAAAAGAAGTTAGAACATTTTTCATCCATTGATCTACCCTAATCTTACGAATCCTATCAAGCGGAGAATTACTCGCGCATGATGGAGATAGAAGAAGAACGGATAGAGAAAGAATTCAAAATTTAAATGCTGAAATTAAATGCTAAATAATGATTTACCTTTCTTAATCAACTGCACAATTACAAAGCCTTCAAGTTTAGATTACAAGAGGAAAAAGAAATTACTCTCGATCTCTGCCTTGTAGGAAGTAGATGCTCCGTCGAATCTCACGTCGCTCTATCACGTCGAATCTTGGACCTGTCGTGGATCTTGTGTTCTTTGACGGTGATTTGCTTCTTGTAAAAGGTTGATGGGTTCTAATTTTAGCCCTCGGTCCTTTATATAGCCCTCAAAGAAGAAAACCTAGTTACCATATATGGTGATTTCCTAATATGGTGACTTTCCAGATATGGTGATTTCCTAATATGGTGATTTTCCATATATGGTGATTTCCTAATATGGTGATTTTCCATGCCTGGATTCTTTAAATATTTACTGAGTTTCTGCTAGTATTGATTTTACGATTTTGGTAGATTTTTTATCCTGACATCTTGAAAATCTTGATCTCTTGACCTGAGCTAAATTTGCACAATATCTCCATGAATAATGTTAGTAATATTTAAATTAGAGAGAGAGATACTATCCTAACCATTTTATATGATACAATATTTTAAGAATCTTGATTAGAATATTTGATATGATATGCATATTTAAATTACTAAAATATTATATAAATATTATATGCATATATTTTCCTTCATAATGTTAATTATAATATAGAAACATATGATAATAGATATTTTGCAGATAAATTCTCTTATGTTTCATATTTATAATAAACACCTTTAAATATTTATCAAGAGTAAGGAAAATGTCATATCAAATGTGCAATATTTTCGACTGAACGGCTATCCCAACTCTTGCTGCAGGTGAAGTCGTCCAAACTACTTCCCCTACTCGAAAGTCGGCATTCGACAGGTTGACCATTCCTTTCCAGCGGATGTCAGTCTTTGACGGGCTGGCGCCAATAACAGCCTCTCCTCAAAGCAGGGGGCATGAAGAAGCTACCTCGACGACAGAGGTGATCCCGGCTGCAAGACATGCTCGAAGTCGTCACTGGCGCCGAGTAAGAAAAACTGGGGGCAGTTCCTCTTCTGGACTTACCCCACCAGCTCCAATGGTTGAAGTTGATACTGCTGTTCCAACTGGGAACGACTTTGAGCCGCTCAGGAGGGTGCGCAAGAATTCTCCAATTGCCATACTAAAAAGGTCTCTTTTACTCGCTGAAAATCTTACTAAGGTGAAGTCGGAGCAGCCCCCTCAGCGGCTGTCTTCCAAAATCCACAGGGTCTGGCGAAGAGTCCAAGATTCTGTAACCGACAAATACTACTCTCGCCAATCGAAGAAAATAAAGGTCCGGCAAGAGGAAGATCATCCCGTCATCGTACCACGGAAAGTATCGTCTGCCACAGCCCCCTCAACTTCGAACGCCTATAAAAGGAGAAGGCCGGAGAAGATCCCCGTGCCTACGACAAATCTCAAGGGCACTGAACCTAAACGCCCCAAGTCTAGGGTCATGGTAGTGCACACCATTTACATAGCTTCCGGAAAAGAGGAAAGCTGTGCTTCTGGGGGTCATCGACCACTTACACGATCAGTAACTAAGGCTCATGAGAAACAACAGAAACTCCAGGAGATGCTAACAAAGATGGCCGCACTTACTAGGCAGAAAGAAAGCCCGGAAGCACCGTCGGATCAACGCCAGGAGCAGGAAACCGACACCGAGTTCCTCCGAAAAATGCTCGAAAAGAAAGATAAAGAAGCCGTCGAACAAGCAGCTAATATAAAACAAATGGCGCTCATATTCCAAGATATGGTAGGCATGATGATCCAGCCTGACCCTCAAACCGAAGATCCCCCGATAATCATCGAAGACGACAAATGGGAGACATCAAATCCTCTTCTGGTGTTATCAGCAGCCAGGGAGGAGACGATCTCAAAAGCTGCGCTTGATGACTACATAGCTCATCAGGCAAGTGAAACTGCGGGCCACGTCGTCAGAACTGGGCGACCCTATCCAAGCAGGTACGATCAAATTAAGTACCCGCTGGGATATACGATCCCTAAATTTCACGTGTATAAGGGGACAGGAAACCCCCATCAGCACGTCGCTCAGTTCAGGGCTCTCTGCGGCAATACTGGAGGCGATGACAAATTGCTACTTCGTCGGGTCGTCGGCAGCTTAACGGAAACGGCATTTGAATGGTACTCGGAGCTTCCGAATGACTCC
The DNA here is from genome assembly GCA_030015575.1 of Agapanthus africanus. NCBI lineage: Eukaryota > Viridiplantae > Streptophyta > Magnoliopsida > Asparagales > Amaryllidaceae > Agapanthus > Agapanthus africanus. The sequence goes on from JASDDO010000310.1 coordinate 186,722, forward strand.
ATCAAAACATTCACAGAAATGGAGTTGCTATTCACCCAGCGTTTCGCAAGCGCCAGCGAACGCACCCCGATCACAGCATTGATGAATGCTAGAGTGAAGCCAGGAGAGACTTGGGTTCAGTATGCAATTCGGTGGCGGAACCTATGGTCGAGATGCGAACAACGCATAGAAGAAGCTCCTGCCGTGGGCATGTTCATAGGGACCCTTGATCCGCAGGCAACTATATCCCAGTTTACGATATTTTCAAGCCCACTACTTTCCAAGCCTTGGTCGAAAAGCTGGCCCAAATGGACCAGATGGGCCATAAACCGTCCTCCTAAAAAATGGAGCTTCGAAATGAAAAGGGTAAAGGGAAAGCTACCTTCGTCGCCAATGCTCGGCAGCAGCTAAGTGATCCAAAACCAGCTGCTCGCCAAAACGATAAACCGCGATCACTCGGAGAAAAGATGAGACGTCCTTACTCATTCTCTCGGGATAAAATGAGAAGACTGTTTGAACTGGCGGTGCGTAATAAGCTTATCACTCTGTCGGATCTGAGACGCCCGCTGCAACCGGTTGACATCAACAATCCTAATTACTGCCCCTACCACCGAATTGTGGGCCACCCAATCGAAGATTGCTTCGTCTTCAAAAACTGGATTGAGGACCAGTACCAATAAGGCAAATTCGCGCTGTCTGAAAACTGGAAGGTAAACCCGCCACAACCGCACGCTCTTAAAAAGGTGGACACGCCGGGGGCGTCATGCTCATTTATAGAGTAAGCTCCATGGAAAGTTGTTCTTTCGGACAAGACATAGAGAATGCTGAAAGATCTTCAATCATGTCCGGCGATTAGGTGGAAAAGCCCGCTAGAGCCCGAGATCATGGAGGGGATGCTGAAACCGCGCCCAACACCAAGAATTGGTAACGATGGGCAAAACACTCAGGCCTAGCCGTCGAAGTCTTCGAAGAAGAAGAAGACCAAAAAACTCGCGCAGTCTGACGAAAAACGCACGGACCTGCGAAAGCATATTGACGCGCTGGAAGAATATAACCAGAAGGCGCGAACCCCGGTCACACTACAAGAGTTTCTCAACCATATCCTTGAGGGCGGAGATAATGAAAATGATGAGGGAGAAGAATCGTTAGAAGAACCCGAGGTTCATGTGGCAAGTTGTCACATGATCTCTCATTTGTCAGTAAATGACAAAGAAGCTCACTCGGCGTCAGAAGATAATATAGAGGAGATGAGGGCAGAATCGGTGCCAAAACCCTTAGAACTGTCAGACGAGATGATTGATATGCTGCTGAACGAAGCCCGTCAGAAGAGCAAAGTTGATCAAGAGCGTGAAATTGCCATATTCGAAAGGGCCAGGCGACGGCATCAAGTTGAAGAAGTCATAGTAAGGATAAGTCACAAAGCACTCCAACCAGATCGAAACACGCCCGCGGCAGACAAAAACAGGCTTAAGACAAGGAAACGGTTCGCTAAAGCCCTGTCAATAGGAATGAAGCCGCCATCTTTCAAAGGAGATACTCCTGGCAGTATACACTTTGACGAAGCGGATGTATATCCTAGCTACTGCTTGTACCATCAGAGGATTGCACACCCTACCGAAGAATGCATGGCCTTTAAAAAGTGGTGGCAGGGATACATTGCTTACCGACTACATTTCAAGCGGATGAAGCGCAAAACTCGTTGGGAGCAGAGAAGCATGACAGATGAACACAAAAGAACTGTCGGCAGCTGTCACATGGTTCATACCAGGGGATCACAAGTTCTCACCTTCGGAAGCGATTCTGATGAAGAAGTAGCCCCAGGCCCTCTCTTCAAGGAATCCACCTCAGAAAAAGAAGAAGAGATAAAGAACTGTGAAAACATTCAGCTGCGTAATCGTACGTTTCCCAAAAAGAATCTCGGACCTACAAACAAGGGATCAAATAAAAAGGATAAGGGGAAGGAAAAAGACCGTGAGGATATCGCCCTCGATGATCGAGTCGTCGAAGAGCTGGCAACCAAGGACCCGCCCAAGAAAAACAAATTGGATTACAATGTCCTGGAACACCTGAGGAGGATACCCTTACAGATAAGCGTTTTGGATGCCCTTCTGTTGTCTAAAGAGGCACAAGATTCTCTGATCAGGGCATTACAAGAGCCCGAGCAGTTTTAGGCTTTCCTTACCGAAGAAAAGATGAAGGATGAGCTGGAAGAAGTGCACAAAGCTGACATCACTTTTGGCGATGAAGATCTCCTCCTCAGAACGTGCGAGCACAACCGTCCCCTGTATGTCATCGGGTACTGCTATGACATAATGATAGGGAAGATCTTAGTTGACAATGGGTCCTCTGTCAACCTCCTAAATGTGAGGGTGCTAAAAGAAATCTGCATGAGCGTTCGACTCCCAGTCATCATGAACGCTCGGGTCTGTAATACGGACGTTATGCTTTGCGTTGCTCGTCACTGACATCAAATTTCGTGTCATTGACGCCAAAACTTGCTACAATGCTTTGCTCGGCAAGCCTTGGTTACACGAGTACAACATCATCCCTTCTACACAACATTAGTGTATGAAGTATTTCAAAGACGGTCTCGAGTACACCGTAATGGGGGAACTAAACCCATTCTCCATAAATGAAGTCCGAAAGTATGAGGATGCAAAGTATTTCCTACCAGACTTTGAAGATATAGAAAGATGCCATAAACCGGAGAATAGGCAAAAAGCTATCACCGCTATTCCGGTCTTCGGGAGAGATACCGAGGAGGAAGAAGAGATGGTCTATTCGGGGCCGCCCCAATGCAATAGGCCAGGACCATCTGCCCCTATTTTGGTCTTTGGCAATGACTCAGAAGACGAAGTCAACGCAGTGTTCTTAGTCCGTCCATCAATGCAATTCTTCACTAGAGATGATCAGAGTTTGCAAATCACCATGGTTCCGCGGCAGCACTACAGAGAGCTTGATGCGCTTAAGACATATAGTGTGCAAGAGCTGCAGACATTCTACGTCCCTCCCAGGCGAATAGGTGAAAAGGCGATCCTATTCTATCGATCCACGGAGACTAAAGTCGAAAGAGAAGTCTGGCATGGTGCCGATTTTGTGCTCGACGGTCTCCAACCCATCCGTCTGCCCAGATACTACACGGAGGGATTGAGAAGATTATTAAGATGCCAAGGCATACCTTTCAAACAGACTCCTCGACAAGCTCAGTTCTACAACAGCATTTGGAACGTCCCCGGAGTCTCGGCACCCCGATCAAGCAAACGAGGTTCATCATCCGGATTATTGCTCCTATCACCTAGCGATATGACATCCTCTTGAAGATTGCTTCACCTTCAGAAACTAGGTTGAAGACCAGTATCAACTCAGCAGGTTCTCTCTATCCAACAGTTGGAAGGCAGCCCTACCACAAAAGCATGTGCCAAAAGTGACGTATATAGCGAGAGTAGAACCAGATCAACATCGTCTTAGAAACAATCCCGTACCTGTCACGTGATAACGTTGTCGGAAGATGGAGTGCACAAGAATATGGATGACCTCTCCCGATGTTTCGAAAATGAGGATAAAGATGAGTTGATCTCAGAATTTCCACCGGTGCCCAAAGAATTGGAAGATGGGATACACACCATGGCGGACAACCTAAAAAAAATCAACTTGGGGACGGCAAACGACCCGCGGCCAACGTTCGTCAGAGAGCTACTATCTAAAGAACAGGTGGCCATGCTAAAAGATGTGCTCATGCAGTATAAAGACTTCTTCGCATGGAACTACTCCGAGATGCCGGGACTAGATCCAGAAATAGTTGTGCATAAACTAGCAATATCTCTGGATGTCAAGCCAGTCAAACAAGCGTTGAGAAGAATGTGGCTCGAACTTGAAATGAGCATCAACGCCGAAGTGAAGAAGCTAATCGACTCCGGCTTCATCCAAGAAGTTCAATACCCTGACTGGATCGCCAACATTGTCCCAGTGATGAAGAAAAATGGGACGGTGTACATATGCGTGGACTTTCGGGATCTCAACAAAGCTTGTCTGAAGGATGACTTTCCCGTACCAGTTACCGAGCTGATGATAGATAATACGTCCACTCATGAAGTCTTCTCCTTCATGGACGGATCATCAGGGTACAATCAAATAAAGATGCATCCCGAAGACCAAAAGCATACCGCTTTTCAGACTTTTCTGGGCATATTTTGCTATAAAGTGATGCCTTTCGGTCTGAAAAATGCAGACGCTACCTACCAGAGGGCCATGATGAAGATCTTCGATGACCTCATACATGAGATTGTCGAATGTTATATTGACGACCTCGTGGTGAAAAGCAAATCGTACGAGGAGCACTGGGAGCATCTGAAGATAGTGTTTCAGCGCCTTCAGAAATACAACCTGAAGATGAACCCTCTGAAATGCACGTTCGGAGTTTCCTCAGGAAAATTCCTAGGATTCATCGTACGACATCGAGGCATCGAAATAGACCCGTAAAAGATCAAGGCGATCATAGAAATGCCCACTCCAAGAACTTTGAAACAATTGCGGTCTCTACAAGTAAAGCTCGCATATATCCGACAGTTCATAGCCAACCTTTCCGGAAAATTTTGTCCCTACAGTCACCTAATGAAGAAGGGAACACCGTTCATTTGGGATCATAAATACCAAAGCGCGCTGGACGAAATCAAGCAATATCTGCAGAACCCACCGGTACTGACCGCTCCAGTCAAGGGAAAGCCCCTCATCCTATACACAACAACTCTTGAAGGTTCTTTAGGCGCGCTATGGGCACAGGAGAGCGACCCAGGGAAAGAGAGAGCCCTATACTATTTGATTTGAGTTCTCCTGGGGGAAGAAAACAACTACTCCCCTATCGAAAACACTGCCTGGCGTTAATCTTCGCGATAACGAAGCTTCGGCATTATGCTTTGGCGCATGAGGTCCATCTCATATCAAAAGTGGATCCTCTCAAATATTTTATGTCAAGAGCCATACTAACGGGACGGCTTGCTAAATGGGCCCTACTCTTAATGGAATTCTTGAGAACATACCGACCTCTCACGGCAGTGAAAGGCCAGGCCATCACCGACTTCTTCGCTGAGCATCCGATACCTGCCGATTCACCCCTAAACTGCGAATTGCCAGACGAGTACGCGTTTGACACGATCAACGGGGAGAGAGGAGAGAGTGATACCCGATGGGAACTCTACTTTGATGGGGCATCTTCCGTGAAGAAGCGAAAGCATAGCTCCCCCATAATCAAATCCAGGGTAGGCCTCATCTTCATGACTCCACAAGGAGGGATAATGCGCTTTGGCTTTTCCTTAACAGAGCCTGTAAGTGCACGGCGGCGCCCCGGCCGTCAATCCGACGCCGGAATGCGGAAACGATACTTTTACAGAACTTGTAAACCGGCACCACCGCGCACTTTAAACCCGGATCGGGCCATTAATCTAATCCTAGCTAACTAGAGAAGGGGTAGAGAGATATACCGAGCGATCCGTGTTCTTCGGTCTTCTCGTCGTCATCCCGATCTCCCCGCGGAATCTCCGGTTTTCATCTCCTCGTCGGAAGGGCACCACATCGCCGGGTTCGTTTACGGGCTCCCACCTCTGGACCGAGGCAACTCGGGCACAAAGTTGGCGAGTCTACGTGTCCAAGAAATGCTGTAGGCTAGTGTAGACTCTTTGTCTCAAGGGGCTGTGGAGAAGTTGCCTTTTGGTTGAGGAAATGAACCAAACTTTTGGAGATGGAGCAATGGGAATTTTACGAAGCCAAAGAGATCAAAATTCCCCCACAACAATTTTGGACAGCCCCTCCTCTTCACTTGGCCGGCCATAGCTTGAGGAATTAGAGAAAATGGAGAGAGTGAGTGAACAATAATCCAAGAGAGAGAAAAGGTGATGATGAGAAGAAATGATCACAAACCAAATCCAACACTCCATCAACCATCATCACTCCAAAATTCAAGCAATCATGAAGTAAAGAATTCAAGGGATGGTGCACCATCATGATGCAACAATATACAAAGACCATCCTCCACAATGCTAATTTGCACAATTGCAAATAAGCCCTCCTCCACCAATTTTCAGCCAAGGAAAGAAACAAAGGAAAATGGCCGAAACGGAAAGCAAACTGGCAACTGCAAAAAACAGATCCCGTAATAAATTACAGGAAACCCCGCTACTGTATATACATACCCGCATTTGTATTCCGACCGAATACAAATGCAATGAGACAAAATCTACACTGTACAATACTAGGATCCGGCTTAAACCAAAGCCCGCTAGTATTATCCGTCCGATCATGATCCGTGCAATACCGCACGTATCTGATCGAACCCTACCATATCTCCATACGGCCTCTACAGCATTTCGTCCGAAACTTGAGAAAACGGTCTGTGGGGGACTCTAAAGACTCGTCAATACTTTGGTTATGGATTTAACCACTAGCACGTCAGAGGTATTAGCCATACGTAACGGGCTACCAGGTATTGACCAAAAGGGACGTCGATGAGCGAACTCATCCTGACACCCTTCTGAGCCTGTCAGTGACAATATCCGTACAGTCCAGTCCGTTCGTCTATGAGTATCGCATGGCGGGCCTAGGGGTTGGTAAAAGTCACACCCCCAAAAGCGGTACAAATCGTGTCGGAGTGTAGCTCAGAACACCCTGAGATACTACTGGAATACCTACCAGTAAATCTCCTGCCTTGGCCAAGGACTTCGTGTAATGGCTCTCCTAGACACAGCGCGACCTCACCCCCAATACCGGGAGAGACGAACCCCTGCAGATCCGCTCACTGCCTCCATGTGGCTCGGGACTGTACCCAACTAAAACCTGTTTGCACGTTTCCTTTGAGCGTGGTAGGGTGGTAATCAAAGTACAGTGGGAACTCACACGAGAAAAATGACGATCTCAGGTCGATGAACTAACCTGTACACATGTCACCAGGGAACTGTTATCTGACGTCAGGTATAAGAGCAACTAGCATGTTCCCGGCGAGTCCTGTCCGGTGTACTCATAACCCAATGAGCACATGTATACATCTTAGGTGAACCAAATGACACCAGTGGCTTGTGAGACCGGCCACCGCCCCTCTTCGGGGTCTCAACTGTATACACTAGTCTACTCTGGAGTATCGATTCCCTGTCTCGAAACTCCCACGACTAGGGACCTTTTAAGGATGTGCTTATAGACTACCAGCTCCCACGTATATGATCGCTCTTATACTGCTGGTCGTCAAGCAAGAATCCTAAGGGCTCTATCAACGTGTAATAGTGACCTGTAAGGTCACCTGAAGCAGTACACAATGATAAAGGTAAACCAGATAGCATACTATCATCTTGAGTAAGACTGTCCTACCGGCATAGGTCCTCCATCAATCATTGCAATCACGTGCCTGTGATCCAATAATTGACTCTGAGGGCACTATCTCCAACAATCTCCCACTTGCACTCAAGGCTAATTATTGCGTTGTCGCATACTCACAGCCCGTGTGATATCGAACACCCAACTCCTTTACTAATCAGTCTCACAAAACCAGTTTGCGAAACTAATGTGTACGAGGAATAGCCTCAGTGAGTGGATCCGCCTTGATGTTTCTTCCTATGTCTCTCTTTATCTCAAGTTCGCGGAGAAAGCCATCTCCCGAAATGAGCAATACCTGTCTTAGAATATGTCTGGATATCTGATGGGACCTAGCTCATAAATGAACTCCAAATCCAAACCTTTTAGACTGTATCGTCAACTGAACTTAATCAGTATCCTGCGTCATGCCTCCCTCAGTATCCGCCTGGACCACCTGTCCATAGTACTGCCCCTCGTCAGAGGGAAAACTATAACTCTGATAGTCACTCTGCCGTCCAGGTCACCTTGGAAGCCTGGAATGATAACCGTCTCCTGAATGAGGCTGATGTTATCATATCCCTTGAACATCCTCTTATGTCCTAAAACTGCTTCCGAATGTTTCTCCAGGATAGGATCAATATCAACTTATTGCATCTACTGCAAAAACAACATCTGGTGTGGTACTTGACATCTCATGATCGACTCAATTGCCTAAGCAAGTGATCTGCCAATCATGCACATCCCTCTCCACTTTAGTCTGTAAGACACCTTTAGAGAGGGTGACCCCATATCACCTGCAGGTACACTACCGTGCCTGGAGTCGTCCATTCTAAAATACCTTCAGAATGCTGTCTAAGTACCCTGATTGGGAAACTACCCAAATCTAGATCTAAAACCATAGATCCAGTAACCAAAATGTCTTGATATTATATCCAAGTCCCATGTGGAGAAACCACTGTGTGACAACCAAAGTATAACCGATCGTAGTATAGGAATATCACTTCCTACTTTGTGTATGTCATCCAAATACCAGGACATCACACCCTACTACCTTCTTAACAGATCCATCCCCTATTCTGATGAAGTCAAACCTATGACCGTCACATCAGAAATAGATGATCTATCTCCGCTATATCTGCTTTAGTCCATAAATAGACATAAGCCTCTTGTCCACCAATGCTTCCGCTGCTCCCACGGACTACGACAACCCTCTGGCAGAGTCATATACACGTGCACTTCTAAAGCCAGTTCAGAACGACGCTATACTCATCCTCTTGCCAGGTCTCATAGTCTGGAACAACAGCAATGGCAAGTCTGGGTAAACAAGAACCTCCCTGTCACCGTCCTTGAGGCTACCGGAGTACCTCTCGATTGCTTGAGGTTACCCACCGTATCTGCGGAGTGGCCAATGGAATGTCAAACCAGATTGAATCTTTAGGTTCTTATCAAATTTTCAGTAATCGTTTGCAGTTCTGGAATCACTTCCAGTTCTACCATACTCCCACTACTGTTTTCTGAAAAAATCCATTTTTATTAAAACTGTGGCGAGTCTAGAACAATATCACTATTGATCTTCCATATGGTAGAAAATCAACCCTCGTCATAGCCTGGGTCAACCCACAAACAGCCATTACAGAAACGTGCCTTGAGTTATCCAGAGTCTGGTTTTAAACATAAGCCGGACAACTCCCCGTACCTTAACATCGTTAAGATATGAACTGTTCTATATCCAATACAGAAACAGAGGCACTGATTTAATTGAACCAGATTCAAATCATGCAACTGTCTCCAGTGCATGTCAACTAAATGGAAGGAGGCCGATCAGCATTACTCAACTTAGGAATGCTTCCAATTATGAGTAACCTGAAAGAGAAGCAAGTTCTCTTAATCATTACTATCAACTGAATACCATTCATAAGTATCTACATCTTCGATCACCTTAAAGAATCCCGATACTTGCAATACCTAGTTCTCTACTTTATTCACATACCTATAACTTCTCAAACTTAGACCTTGTGTTTCCACGAAACGCATGTCTAAGAACTAGAGAAGTCACAAGTAAACAGAATATAGTGCGAGGACCAACCCCTCTGTCCTAATGGATACTAGACAACATACAATACTCTGTATAAGTCCTTTGAGTCTAATAACTCATTCCCTGTGTGTCGTAGGTTGAAAACTGTACTTATGGTTAAAAAGAATTACACCGCTGTTCAATGCTCCTTACCTAACCATCCACTGATATAGGTAAATGTCATAGACATAATTTCAAAAAGGTATATCTCACTCTATAAAAATAGACGTACAGATATATCAATTTGAAATTGGTGCATAACAACGGATATTCAAAATCAAATATTTGCCGTCCGGCAAACTACCCAGGTGATTTTCTCAAATATCACCAATTACAATGAATTCCGATATAATGAGGACGATCACCTAATTCCCAATAACTTACTCCCACCCATCATCTGTAAAACCATACAAATGTGAAAATCATACTTGGTAAATACATACTCTGGAGCAAGGGCTAATTGGGAAATCAGTTTTCTTTTAACAGTACACAGTGAAACTGAAATATTGAAATGTTTCGATGGGGTATCCGGGTATTCCTAGTAATGCCTCTTCCATTATCCAGATTCACAACCGTAACCGTATATTTCTAAGCCATCTCTCCACATCCCTTCATATGTCTTTAGTCATTACCTTCTGTACACCCTCTTAGGCTAAATGGTTTTCTTCCTTCCCTACCGTTCGGCACCAGCCTATGGTTTGGAAGAAGACTATCCAATAAGTATAATGGGTGTACTGTCCTAATCCTAGGAGCACTCACAATGCAAGAGAAGGTGAAGATAAAAGACACCTGAATAAACCTTATTCCTATTTCTCCTGAACCAGAATCCATCCCCGAACTGGAACAAGTTCCTTTCGAGTTCGCATATAACCATACGATGGAGTATCCAATAAACTGTGGATCTTCGTAGTGATACAGAGTTTCCTGGAGAAATACAAAGTTGAAGTAGGAGTGGTAATGAAATACTTGGTTTGGTCATGAATAGCGGTCGCATTTTACTTTTCCCTCCTTCTAATCCCTTTATATGTCTTTACTTAATACCTTCTGTACACCATCGTTATGCTAATTGGTTTTCTTCATTCCCCACCATTCGGCACCAGCCTAAGATTTGGAAGAAGGCTATCCAATTTGCGTAATAGGTGTACTATCTCCTAAACCAAGGAGTACTCGCAACCTGAGAGAAGGTAAAAGGAAAAGACAACTGAATAGTCCTATTCGTTTTCTCCAGAACCGAAAACCATCCTCGAATAAATTCCTTCGAGTTCGTATATAACCATACGATGGTTTTATCCAATGGAAGTGGACGTTCGCAGTAATACGGGATGTCCTGGAGAAAAGGGTAAAAGTAGGAATGGCAATTAGGTTTGCAACTTTGAGAATCCAAAAGTCAGTGTTTTAAGAAGGTTCGGTCAACTTGGTCACTGATTCATAGTCAAGGGTCGGGTCATGGTCGCTGCCAAAGAGAGAGAGAAAAGAAACACTCAGCGTGCACTCTAACCTAGATCAGAATGGTTACCAATTTATCTAATCTGGAAACCTCCCACTGTAACCTCAAATTCTCCTCCAAACCTAAAAGAAGAATTAGTCGGGGTCACCCAAGGAGTAAACCAACTCATCAGTGGGAATCGGGATCCAACTATCATCGCATGATAACGTGACGGAATCCGCTCACGTTATCACACTCTAGAAGGCATGCGCATATCTGGCAAGTTTCAGTTTCTTTAGAAACTCCCGATGTGATTTTTACCCTATGCTCTTATGACCTTGACTTTGGCCAACAAATCATAAGTCACATGTCAAGTTCTACCCGTCATTCTCCAGGTTGATTTGAACCCACCCGTACCTACCCTTGACTTTGGCCAACAAGGCAGTACGACTGTCCCAAACCAACGCATCTATCTATGCTGTATATGAATACCCAATAGCTACCAAACACTGTGCATTGACTTTGGCCAACAAACACAGCTTGAATACTATTGACTATCCATATGAAACGACGGAGGGCTACGAATGGTTTTTGGCGAAAAACCTTTAACGTAAAGAACTTGATATCGTTGAAGGAACCGGATAGCTTTTATAAAAATATAGTGACGAAAACCTTTGCTAAAGAGGTCACTCCCGGTGAAGGGATCTCGTCTCTTTCCCCGTAGAATGAGGTGCAGGATATTCCAACTAAATACTACGATGCAAAGCAAAAGTAAACGACTATAGTGAAGTTATTGCCCTGACACAAACTTCTGTCCAAGGGGTCACTCCCGGTGAAGGGATCTCGGCCCTTTCCTCGTCGACTGAGGTGCTGCATATTCATAACCGAATACCACTGTGCAAAACAAAAGAGAACGTCCTTGCAATAACAGCTTTTTAAAAAATTATTCCAACAACATCAGAATAGGTTTGTTTAGCTTGCATTGATTCGAATCAACGCAGTCCCATCAATTGATCACACCAATAAAGAACGAAAATAATGATGTACGTATATACCATCCGCATTCGCCATTGGGTCCCGTCATTACCCGTTAGGTTACTTAACTAACGATAGAGCGGGGACTGGACTAGCGCGGATGCAAAACATATACAACATCTACTAGTATATATATCAATATATAATATTCGCTCAAGGCGTGATAAAATGCAACATCACAGAAATGTAATAAGCATCATAGAACAATACAGATATTTGGGATCCCCGGGTTTCATAGAGCCGCTACTGAAACCCGACGTTCCCCTGGTCGTGTGGATAGCCTGTGCAATGAAATCCTAGACCCCTAAGGGCGCGGCAAGTTTCCCGCCAAAACCTGAAGCGAGGAAGCCCCCTTCAGCAACATGAATGGACCACCCAGCACTTCACGGAATCCGGTAACTTGGGCACCTCTCCTGGGTCAACCTGTACCCCCTACGAGTGCGGCGAATAGCCTGCCAATTCTAGAGTAAAGACCCCTCCGTCTCAATGCCATGAGATGCGGGCTCGTTGCCCTCTAGAACCCGGCTATCCGTGCACCCCTCCTTGGGGTAATCCTAGTACAAAAAGTAAAATATACATACGACGGGTACATCGACCTCAGCCCGGTCGTGCCCCAAAAAAAATACACAAACAGGCAGTGACGGCAGTCCACATGTCGGACGCTCGCCCCTTAATATCAAATGTACATAAATAACCAAACTTTACTAACATTGCATCCAGGCTATCCCCCACAACCAATCCGCAACATCACAGCACAACACAGAACATCAACGTGAATGTCACGTTCGTAAATCCGTCTAAAAGGGCTATAGCAGTTGGACAGGATTTACTGATCAAGTGACATTCACGGTCGCAGATATAATGTAAATACTGTGAACTAACATGTTTAAAATTTTCGATCGACTAAATTTTCCCGAAGTGGGCCCCAAGCACAACTGTAGCACTCAAAGAAATCTGGGTCCAAACAGAACATTCCAAAAATCCCATTTTCAACTCAGAAGCTCTCTGTAAAATTTTGGTGCATTGAACAGTAAAAGTGGCGGTGGAACCGCGGCCTAAGCATGTGTTTGGCAGCAGTTCCGCGGTGGAATAGTAATAACATGCGACCAAATTTTCACAGAATGCTTATAATTCCCTGCACGTATTTCTGCAATGTATTGAAAAAAATTTCGAGCCAAAAAAAATTCAACAGAAAAGCGATGCATGAAAAATGCGGTTTTTGGAAAATCCGATCGATCGAACTTGTAAACATGTTAGAGCAAGCTAGACTAGGTTAATGACGTGGCTCTGATACCAGTGTAAGTGCACGGTGGAACCCCGGCCGTCGGTCCGACGCCGGAATGCGGTAACGATACTTTTACAGAACTTGTAAACCGGCACCACCGCACACTAAAATCCCGGATCGGGCCATTAATATAATCCTAGCTAACTAGAGAAGGGGTAGAGAGATATAACGAGCGATCCGTGTCCTTCGGTCTTCTCGTTGTCGTCCCGATCTCCCCGCGGAATCTCCGGTCTTCATCTCCTCGTCGGAAGGGCACCACATCGCCGGGTTCTTTTACGGGCTTCCACCTCTGGACCGAGGCAACTCGGGCACGAAGTTGGCGAGTCGACGTGTCCAAGAAATGCTGTAGGCTAGTGTAGACTCTTTGTCTCAAGGGGTTGTGGAGAAGTTTCCTTTTGGTTGAGGAAATGAACCAAACTTTTGGAGATGGAGCAATGGGATTTTTACAAAGCCAAAGAGATCAAAATTCCCCCACAAGAATTTTGGACAGCCCCTCCTCTTCACTTGGCCGGCCATGGCATGAGGAATTAGAGAAAATGGAGAGAGTGAGTGAACAATAATCCAAGAGAGAGAAAAGGTGATGATGAGAAGAAATGATCACAAACCAAATCCAACACTCCATCAACCATCATCACTCCAAAAGTCAAGCAATCATGAAGTAAAGAAGTCAAGGGATGGTGCACCATCATGATGCAACAATATACAAAGACCACCCTCCACAATGCTAATTTAGACAATTGCAAATAAGCCCTCCTCCACCAATTTTCAGCCAAGGAAAGAAACAAAGGAAAATGGCCGAAACGGAAAGCAAACTGGCAACTTCAAAAAACAGATCCCGTAATAAATTACAGGAAACCCCGCTACTGTATATACATACCCGCATTTGTATTCCGAACGAATACAAATGCAATGAGACAAAATCTACACTGTACAATACTAGGATCCGGCTTAAACCAAAGCCCGCTAGTATTATCCGTCCGATCATGATCCGTGCAATACCGCACGTATCTAATCGAACCCTCCCATATCTCCATACGGCCTCTACAGCGTTTCGCCCGAAACTTGAGAAAATGGTCTGTGGGGGACTCTAAAGACTCGTCAATACTTTGGTTGTGGATTTAACCACTAGCACGTCAGAGGTATTAGCCATACGTAACGGGCTACCAGGTATTGACCCAAAGGGACGTCGATGAGCGAACTCATCCTGACACCCTACTGAGCCTGTCAGTGACAATATCCGTACAGTCCGGTCCGTTCGTCTATGAGTATCGCATGGCGGGCCTATGGGGTTGGTAAAAGTCAGACCCCCAAAAGCGGTACAAGTCGTATCGGAGTGTAGCTCAGAACACCCTGAGATACTACTGGAATACCTATCAGTAAATCTCCTTCCTTGGCCAAGGACTTCGTGTAATGGCTCTCCTAGACACAGTGCGACCTCACCCCCAATACCGGGAGAAACGAACCCCTGCAGATCTGCTCACTGCCTCCATGTGGCTCGGGACTGTACCCAACTAAAACCTGTTTGCACGTCTCCTTTCAGCGTGGTAGGGTAGTAATCAAAGTACAATGGGAACTCACACGAGACAAATGACGATCTCAGGTCGATGAACTAACCTGTACACATGTCACCAGGGAACTGCTATCTGACGTCAGGTATAAGACCAACTAGCATGTTCCCGGCGAGTCCTGTCCGTTGTACTTATAACCCAATGAGCACATGTATACATCTTAGGTGAACCAACTGACACCTGTGGCTTGTGAGACTGGCCACCGCCCCTCGTCGGGGTCTCGACCGTATACACTAGTCTACTCTGGAGTATCGATTCCCTGTCTCGAAACTCCCACGACTAGGGACCTTTTAAGGATGTGCTTATAGACTACCAGCTCCCACGTATATGATCGCCCTCATACTGCTGGCCGTCAAGCAAGAATCCTAAGGGCTCTATCAACGTGTAATAGTGACCTGTAAGGTCACCTGAAGCAGTACACGATGATAAAGGTAAACCAAATAGTATACTATCATCTTGAGAAAGACTGTCCTACCGGCATAGGTCCTCCATCAATCATTGCAATCACGTGCCTGTGATCCAATAATTGACTCCGAGGTCACTATCTCCAACAGAGACGAGGACAAACAATGAAGCAGAATATGAGGCTTTGATAGCAGGTCTTGAGATCGCTGTCAGCATGGGAATCGAAAACCTCCTCATATATGGAGACTCCCAGCTGGTCGTTAGCCAAGTAAACGGTGACTATCGGACGTGCAAGCTAGAGTTGGTAAAATATGGCAAAAGTGTGCAACGGTTACTAACTCAAATTCCCACATACGCTCGGGAAAGCATACCGCGTACAGAAAATAGCAAAGCGGATGCATTAGCCAAACGCGCCAAAGAATTGGCTGATGAAACCTCGATGACGTAAGGATCATTATACAAAACCGTCGGGTTCTTGCACCAACAAAAATATCTCCAGAGTCGTCTGAAGAAAAGGAAGCGACCAAGCAAACAACCCTATAAATAGAGGTCCAAGAAAAGGCTAAGGATTGGAGAGAAGTTTTTATAGACTACTTCAAATCCCGTCGAACACATGAAGATGCATCCTCAAGACATCAGCTCATGAAACGAGCTCTGTCTTTCACCTTCGTTAATGATACTCTGTATAAGAGATCGTTCGACTCTCTGTGGTTGAGATGCCTGGGACCAGAAGAAGCAAGGAGAGTCGTCCAAGAAACTCACGACGGATTCTGCGGTTCTCATCAAGCCGGGCCAAAGATGAAGTTGAAGATCAAAAGGATGGGCTACTATCGGCCCACGATGATTCAGGACTGCCTCGAACATGCGAAGCAATGCCACTCGTGCCAAATTCATGGAGACTTCATCCACCAGCATCCAAGCCCGCTACACCCAACAGTGGCTAGCTGGCCGTTCGAAATGTGGGGAACCGACATAATTGGGCCCATCGAACCAGCGTCATCCAAAGGACATCGGTTCATATTGGCGACAACTGATTACTTCTCTAAGTGGGCAGAAGCCATACCGTTAAGAGAAGTGAAGGCCCAGAACATCCTCCATTTCTTCAACACACACGTCATCTATCGGTTCGGCACTCCGCGACGGGTTATCTTCGATAACGGGCCAGCCTATAGAAGTCACAGAATCAGCCGCTTCACACACCAGCATAACATAGATTGGAGATACTCTTCGGTCTATAATCCTCGAGCTAACGGTCTAGCTGAGGCTTTCAACAAAACCTTGACAAAGATCATAAAGAAGACGGTGTCCAAGAATAAAAAGGACTGGCACGAGAGACTGCATGAAGCTCTCTGGACGTATCGAACTACGTTCAAAATGGCTACGAATACAACGCCGTATGCATTGGTATTCAGCACGGAAGCAGTACTTCCCTTGGAGTGGCGGTTCATTACGAACTAACAAATGAAGAGAATGATCATCTTCGGCTTGAGGAACTCGACGCCCTCGATAAAACTCGTCTCATGGTGCAGCAAAACTTGGAGGCTTACAAAGCAAAGATGACACGCTCATACGAAAGATTAACTAGGCTCAGAACATTCCGCCAAGACGAACTCGTGCTAGTTGTCAAAATACCTATGATCCCCAATCGTGTCAAACGGGAGAAATTCGAGCCAAACTATGAGGGCCAACACATCATAGACAAAGTCTACTAAGGTGGGGCTTACTTGCTCATGGATATGCATGGCGAAAGACCTTTCCGGCCAATAAACGGCCGATTTCTTAAGAAATACTACGCCTGAAGAGTCACAGCCCAGGTTAATGATAGATGACGACGCTTGTGCCCGCTCGCTGTCTTCCTGAGTACCAAACTCTGTAAGTGCTATCCTGCAAAACTTCGCCGCATAAAACTAGCTACGGACCGAAACGTCCCTAAACTAACAATGGACCGCAATGTCCTTAAACTAGCTACGGACCGAAACGTCCCTAAACTAACAATAGACCGCAATGTCCTGAACCAAGCTACGGACCGTAACGTCCTTAAACTACTACGAATAGCAGCATCCTTAGGCTAACTCAAAAAAAAACGGTACGTCCATAAGCAAAATGGGCACAGATGAAAACCCGAAAGGGCTCCGTGAGTAAAAACAGTAGGGCTACCGGCGAGTTTGTGAAAACCCGAAAGGGCGCAAACTCGTAAAAAATTTCCTGTGCACTTGCAGGGTCCTCTCAACCTTGTAAGGAGAAAAAATCCGCGTGAGATCTTTACGACTCACAAGGGAGCAAAACACTTAGGAGTCCTCACGATCCCTAAGGAGAAATTACACTTACGAGATTCTCACGACTCGTAAAAAGAATTCCCCTTATGAGACCCTCACAACTCATAAGAGTCAAAAGCATTAAGCTACAGGGATCTGAACCTGTTCTTAAGCCATCACATTCCCCAAATTTCCCTACAAACGGTTCAATATTGACGCTTGTATACAATCCATGGGCACGAATAGACGTTTTCCTCACTGAGTCTCACCAACGACGAGGAATGTCCTCATGTGGTGAACGACACTTGTAGGTCCTCTCGACTTGCAAGGAGAAAATGCTCTTGTGAGATCCTTACGACTCTCAAGAGAAAACGCACTTAGGAGTCCTCATGACCCCTAATGTGAAATTACACCTACGAGATCCTCATGACTCGTAGGGATAAATACCTTTATGAGACCCTTAAAACTCACGAAGTCAAAAGCCTTAGTCGTCAGGTCCCTAACCCTGTCTACTAAGCCACCTTTGTTCGATAGCGGCGAAGGCAAATGATGATTCGCTCCTGGCAATGCTCCAGTAGTAGCGATACCGATGCCTAAATCGGTAACAGATTCCAAGTCCTTCCACGACAAGTGATGATTTTCTCCTGGCAATATTCCAGTCGCAGCGATACTGATACTAAGATTGGTATCAGATCTCAAGTCCATACTCGTAAAAAAATCAGCGAGCCAAAAATACATATATAAATAGCCGAAATGATTGGGCAACTGGCAATAAAAAGCAGCGAGTAAAAAGAAAAATATCAGAAATTATTGGACACCGCGAAAAATAGCCGAAATAATTGGGCAATCGCGACTTTCGCGATATAAAAAGCTAAAATGATAGAGCATCGCGGAAAGAAATAAAAAAATTGAAAGAATGAAACTTTTGCCCTACAGGCGAGTCCATACTGACCCCTGTATACAATCATCGGCATAAACGAAAAGGGAACCACATTTCCCAACAGACTCTGTCAAAAGGAGAGTCAGATCTCGACGGCAACATCTGTATCCCAGAAGATCAACGCGGCGTTCCTTCTCAACCCCGCAGAAAGCGGAGCAAGTCAACCCCCGACACCGCAGAAAGCGGAGCAAGTCAACCAATGACCTCCCCGCCGGAACAACAACGCTCCGTCTCGGAAATAAGTCAACCAATGACCTCCCCGCCTGAACAACGCTCTGTCTCAGAAACAAGTCAACTAATGCCCCGCCGGAACAATGCTCCATCTCGGAAACAAGTCAACCAATGACCTCCCCGCCGAAACAATGCACCGTCTCGGAAACAAGTCAACCAATGACTTCCCCGCCAGAACAACGCTCCACTTCGGAAACAAGTCAACCAATGACCTCCCCGTCGGAACAACGCTCCGTCTCGGAAACAAGTCAACCAATGACCTCATCACCGGAACAACAAAGCTCCGTCTCGGAAAGAAGTCAACCAATGACCTCCCCGCCGGAACAATGCGCTGTCTCGGAAACAAGTCAACCAATGACCTCCCCGCCGAAACAACGCTCCGTCTCGGAAACAAGTCAACCAATGACCTCCCCATCGGAACAACAACGCTCCGTCTCGGAAACAAGTCAACCAATGACCTCCCCGCCGGAACAACAACGCTCCGTCTCGGAAACAAGTCAGCCAACGACCTCCCCGCCGGAACAACGCTACGTCTCGAAAACAAGTCAGCCAACGACCTCCTCGCCGAAACAACGCTCCGTCTCGGAAACAAGTCAGCCAACGACCTCCCATTCGGAACAATGCCCCGTCTCGGGAATAAGTCAGCCAATGACCCCCCCCCCCCCCGCCGGAACAACGCTCCGTCTCGGAAACAAGTCAGCCAATGACCTCCCTGCCGGAACAATGCTCCGTCTCAGAAACAAGTCAGCCAATGACCTTCCCGCCGGAACAACGCTCCGTCTCGGAAACAAGTCAACAAATGACCTTCCCGCCGGAACAACGCTCCATCTCGGAAACAAATCAACCAATGACCTCCCCGCCGGAACAACGCTCCGTCTCGAAAACAAGTCAACCAATGACCTCTTGATTTGTCTCGACCCCCAGGGAGATCAGTGTCCCTACGCAAATCTTTCAACCGGTAAAAAAGAAAACCCTCATGTGAGATCCTTACGACTCTCAAGAGAAAATGCACTTAGGAGTCATCACGGCCCCTAAGGAGAAATTACACCTACAAGATCCTCTTGACTCGTGGGGAGAAACGTGTTTATGAGACCCTCACGGCTCATAAGGTTGAAAAGTCTTAGGCAGCAGACCTGAACCTGCTCCCTAAGCCATCGCTACCCTACAAGGAGTTCAAGATGAACCATTATTTACCATCTACAGGCCACATTTTCTAAAGTCGCATGCCAATGACACGACAAAGAAAAGAAAGCGCCAGCACGTCAGCTGGTCGGTCTTCCGCTGGACCTCGGCCTCAAGCTCCGTTATGGATGTGAGATGAGTCCCTACCTGAGCCTGTTGAGTCCGATAAGAAGCAAACCCGCTCTCAATCTCCCTTTCAACAACTTTGTGAGCTTCATACATCTCGCAGGTAAAGATGACGGCTTCATCAAGAGCGATCGCCTCGGTAATAGCTTCTTGAAGCACTCGCCAAATTTCGTACGCACGAGCTGCCTTGGTTGGCGGCGTACCATTCGATCAACCCCCGCGGGCTCGTCTTTCCAGTCAAGAGCTCAGAAGGAAAACGTATGCACTCAAGACCATGTAGGCAAGCCTCCACTTGACGACAATACTCAATTCAAAACATGCACAAACCATATGCTATGTAAGGCAATAAGGAGAGTCTTTGGTGTACATCCCATTAAGCATGCATTCGCGACTGTATGCCTGCTTAAATGGAAATGGTGTCCAAAACGCGCTGATTCGCGGGCAACACGACAATAGCGCTCGCACTTAAAGAAAATTCTTAGGGGTAAAGTATAAAGCTCATGTACACAGGTGGGATGCACGTACGAATATATGACAAACAGAAAACATTCAACACTCAATAATAAGGGAAATACGTCGATAAATATACTACTCTACAGGGAAAAGATCACCAAATATGGGATCAGAGATACATGGGTTAACAAAATAAAATACAACGTTCTCCAATTCCCTATCTGCCTTTTCCACCATGTCGAAGCGCCGGTCTTCGCGAGGAGTTGCTCCCCATCGATTAGCACCGTGCTCATCAGCGAAAGCGGACATGATGGCCTTTCGGGCTCTTATCTGACTCAGTAAATGCACCGATCGTTCCCTCAAAGACTGGGTAATCAAGCGTGCCTCACGAAAGAACTCGATCTTGTCCTCCGCCGCATTGAGAATCGCCGGAGTCATCTCTGTCGAATGAGGGGGGATGTCGGCGAGCACGGATAGTAAGATCATTCGAAGCCAAATGCAGCCCATAAGAAGAGGAGAGCCCCTACAAGTCAGGAGCTCATACATCACCGCGTCACATTGAGCGTCGGTGAGAAGGGGATCTACTAGCCGCGCAGCAAAGCGAGGAATCGTTTCCTCGATGGATACCTCCCATTGTTGCCAACAAGCGTAAGGGCGATTGCAGGACATAGCTCCTGGTTTGTTTGAGTTCTGTTAATGAAAGATGGGTTTCTCTTTGAAGAGAAGAAGGAAGAGGTAGTCTCGGGTTATAAAGAGACGCATTCAAAGCTATGCACAAAAAACATCGTGCATGCTGGAGCTATTCTCAAGGATGGAAAAAGGAGGGCATGGGGAACGAAATAGTTGGCCCATAGGAAATAGAGAAGGAAGGAGAAAAGACTTCTTCAGTAATGAGGCAGCGCCTCACGTGCCTCGCAGTGGTGAGGCAGCGCCCCACGTGCCTTGCACGAGGGTGCCAGCATCGAGAGTCAAAAGCTCTAAGGCGGCACCTCACGTGCCTTGCACGTATAACACGGGGGCCCGTCATTCTATATACAAGTAACTACTATTTAACATGAGGCACCTATGAGCAGTGGTTAAAAGAAAAGGAAATTTTGCCATTCATACTTGAGGAAATTTTGCTATTCATACTTGAGGAAATTTATACATCAGCGGTGGCAACAAAAAAAATCATTAAAAAATGTTTACAATAGAAAAACACTAAATCCGGGACATGGATCAAGGAATTCAGAAGTGAGGCCGTCTAAAATGCTTCTAACTTTTCTGACCATTTTCATGTGCACTTTCTCACGAATGCAAGCGTCAAGATCCCCGCTGATGTCATCCATCTTCTGGTAGGCAGATATTATCGTCGTTTGTTGGAAAAATTGATGCAAGATTATCTCGCCGCCTTTTTGAGATCAGGCCCATCAGATATACTGAGTGCACATTGTCTTCAGCATCATCAAGTTCCTTAAGCGGCATGGCCTCTTAAAATCCAAGAAGTGCTTCCCAAATCGCTCCCACGATGATCTTCAAAAGGGCGGAACGACGGGGAAGTAGTTGACCGTTGTACTCGTCGAAGCGAAGCATAATCTCAGCGCATTGGGCGTTTGTAAACTCCTGGTTTTGACAGTGACCTTGGACGCGAACGTCTTCATAAGAAATAATTTCGCCGAGATCATACAGGTGAGCGGCCATAGTATCTGAAAAGAAAAACCAGTGAAAGTTTAGTGATCAAACTGATCAAGAAAATTCTCATTAAACAGACACGGGGTTTTAAACGATTCTTGACACCCCTGTAGAGAAAACAAGTTCTGTTAAAACACCTAACAAATTTAGAATTGTGCAACCCTATGAAAACGTTCAATAACACCATGGAATGAAATTCCTGAAGGGCCTTTTGATTTTTCGGAGCTAAGCTCTTTGGTTAGGATTTAAATTCCTTTTATGCGATGGAATTAAATCCCCAAAACCCCCATGATAAGGAAATGAAAAATAAAACCCCCATAAATCCTCAAGAATCGGAGGGGAATGCCCAAGACATTGAGGTTTACTGCTCCAAGATCATGTCTGTGGATCTCTAAGAGATGGGCTTCAGAAAAAAACAAAGCTTTTTACAGAGTAAAAACTCTAAGATGTTTAAGATCTACAAAACGAACTTTAAGAGTTCTTCATAGAGATGAATAGGGTTCTAATTAATGGGTTAATCAACCCTTAAAAAATCCATTTTAAGATCCGCGATCTGTGAAGAGCAAAGCTCTGTTAGTAGGTTCGATCCTTACCAAATTTGGGCAGAGTTTTTAACTCTAAAAGGAATTTCCTTGGGCAGAGATCTAAGCTCTGAAGGGGGAATTAAATTCTCAGAAATAAGAAAGGAAGAAAATGAATAGAAGCCATCCCGAGGGTCAAAGGCCCTACTTATAGGCGCTGGAAGACGGTCCAACTTCCAAGATGATCCAACGGTAGAAAGGTTGCCACCGCTGCACTCACGTGTGAGCCACGTGAGCGCAACGGTGGGGGGGCATTTATTTCCCCCCAATGAGAGGGCAAGGCTCTGTTCAAAATTTAAACTGAGGCTACGCCTCACGTGCAAAGCACGAGGGCGCCAGCGTCCAGAGTTAAAATCTCTGAGGCAGCACCTCACGTGCAAACCACGAGAGCGCCAGCGCCAAGAGTTAAAAAGTCTGAGGCAGCGTCTCACGTGCAAAGCATGAAAGCGTCAGCGCCAGAACTAAAAATTCTCCACCCTTGGATCAAAGGTCCGACGAAGATGATAAATCATCAGAGCACAGAATTAAATTCTGATTGAGGAAATATTTCTTAAATCTTTATAAACAAGAAAGATTGTGCTCTGTAAATCAAAGTACCGTTAGATTAAAGATTCAATGGTGATGGTGATTAAAAATCACCAAGATACAGAATAAGCTCTGTACGGGAAAATATTTTCCCAATCTTTCTAAAACAAGAAATATCGTGCTCTGTAAATCAGAGCACCGTTGGATCAAAGATCTAATGGTGATTAAAAATCACCAAGCAACTGAATAAGCTATCTTCCCAATCATTCTAAACAAGAAGGATTACCGCTGGATCACAGATCCAATGGTGATTAAAAATCCCCAAGATACAGAATAAGCTCTGTATGGGAAAATATTTTCCCAACCTTGTTAAAAACAAGAAAAATGTTTTCTGTAAAACAGAAGCCCTTGGATCAAAGATCCAATGGTGGGAAATATCCCCAAATCAATTTAGAAATCTCTTAATGAGAGATTTCCTTAACTGAATCAACAAATCTGTCTCCACAATATAACGGCCCCAAGACTTGTAGAGAAGAATCCCCCCATAAACTTCAAACTTCAAGACGAGAACAAGTTCTTCTCAAGATAAATAAAAATAAGAGAAATCAAAGTATCTTCTCCATATCTAAGAGTTTTAACTCTCATATCAGAAGAACTTAGTTTTTTTTCCAAATCTCAGATCTATAAGACAAAGTCTTTCACAAGTGAGAATCTAATTCTCAAAGAATTGAATTGAGCAGAACAGAAAACTCAGTGCTTAGCACTCAAAATCCTGTGTCGGTAGGACGAGCACATGAGCAGTCTGGTCGGCCCCTATAGGTACTTTCTTGCATGCTCTAGGACACGTTATCTGCCACGTATCATGATCTGGGAGATCACCGATATCGAGCATCATCATATAATGATTAAGATCTTTTCGTTTCAGCAAGCACAAAATTTGTTGACCGATTATAGGAAACCAAATACAAGACAGGCCAGACCAAGACTTAAATGAATGGATTAAATGGATCCAAGGAAGAATTAAAATGAAAGATAACAAATGTTACATGAGTATAGAATATTTCGTAAAATTCAGGTTTTCTGATTGCGAAGCTTAAGATTGTTTGACAACATACTTTTCAAAACTAAGTTTATGTTAACATCTATAAATGCAAAAGAGATTAAAAAGAAATAAAGAGACGACGTGGAACCTTGTGAAACTCCAATTTGTTTTGTAGCCTTTTCAGAGTTTTTGAAGGAAAAAAGTACGAGGTTTTGAGCTCTAAAATTTTTTTGAAGCCGACGTTCTGGTAAAATTTTACTGTAGTTACCAAAGGTTTTTTGGGCTAGCAACATTCTTTAGTTCTTAGGTCCAAAAAGTTGTCCAAGTCAAGATAAATTAATAGTTTGACTAATAAATATAGCAGTTTTATTAATAAATATAACAGTTTCGGATTAAATATCGTATTTTAACGTAATCTAGCAGTTTCAGCAGGAATACACTACTTTATACAATAAATATAGTATTCTATAAGATTAAAATTAGTACTTTGAAGTAATTGTAGTGCTTTATCTGAAGAGGCAATTTGTAGTAAATTTGACATTAGATAATGTACAAAAAAATAGAGTGAAACAAAAGAACCTATTAGTTTATGGAGCTTTCGGTAAGATTTTATTTTGGACTAAATTCTATTGCTTTTGGGCCTTGAGTACCAGAATACAAATTTTTCTTTCAATTTTTCAAATTTAGCATCGAATCGTCACGAAGCCAGGATTTCCGAAACCATAACCTTATTTCCTAGCAAGGCCTCATATCATAATGACTTTGGGTCCGTGCCATCATTTCGCTCATATTATTGCATACTATTAGATCTAACAATGAGTGAGGAGTAAAATAACGAGGGCTGATAGGTCTCTGTCTTCTTTATCCGTGATATAAGGTTATGATCTAATAATAATATGGAACCGGTAGCACATCGCAATCCTATTATTAGGAAGTTAAATGAATAACATGACAAAAGTCATAATAATATTTCCATCCAAGAAAAGAAAAACAAACCTTGCGATCTCACATTGAAGAGGAAAATGATACCAATTAAGCTAACCCAGTTGGTTACTAAATTATTCTGTCGGTTGCATGAAATGGTAAGCAGTGTTAATTTTTTTTTTAAATTGAAAGAGAGAGAAGAGAAAGAGAGATGAGCCATTATGAACAAGATCCCTGGTCCCCATAAATAATTTGTCTTGGTATACTTACCCATTGCAATTATCTCATAACTACCACCAACTTCTTCAAGAAGATAGTTAAGGGCCTACCTTAGCTGCTACCAACTTCATGTCGCAAAAGTTTATAAGATCACAACATATATACAGCATGTGCAAAAATTCTAGTAAAGGAAAGAGAAAATAAGTATCCAATTTCCACGGTTGGATCCATCAAAAAGATTTAAGTTCTAGGGACCCCATTGACTTGACAGTATGAGCACATCACACTTGCCACGTTACCATCAATCACACAACTCTTTAAAATGTGGGTGTGTGTGTGTGTTAATTAGCCAACAATTTTGTCACAATTAGTATAATTTTATTCTATGTATCCTTTTTTTTTTCTCAATCTTTCTTTTCTCAATTGAGTGCCGCCCACGAATATTTTGAGCTTATGATAGGATTTGTTATCGTGCTAATTCACATGGATTAGTGTGATGCATATTTTGGTGCGTATTTCTCGAAACCTTTCACAACTTTTACACACATTGAAATCAACAATGAATAGATGGGAGAGCACAATAAATTACAAAAGATCACAACATATTCAAAGATTTATTTGTTTTGAAAAGAACCGGCTTTTGGTTTTACAAAGATTATAACAAAATTCGATTTAACTTATCCGTAAAAATTTAAATACTAATTACAATAATTTATTTGTTTTGAAATGATTGTTTTTTAATCCGAAAAATATTTGTTAAATTTGATATTTGTTAAGTTTATGTTCAATAAATTTTAATTTAAACCAATTTTTTTACATAAGACTAAAAAAGTTCATGATTTTTTTTATTATAAATACTATAGCTAGATGGATAAAATCATATCATTAAGTAAAAATATGAGGCTAAATTTCAACTTGCTACCATGAACTATAAGCATTTTTCCTAAATGATACGATGAACTTTCAAAATGATGGAATGATACTATGAACTTTCAAAAGTATTAAAAAAAACCTGGCGGCGTTAACAGAAGATTACAAAATTACCAAAACACCCTTTCTTTTTTTTGTTGTTGCAAATATAGTCTTTTTTATGGGTTAATTGCTAAATACTACTCCAATATTTCACCTACTTTGCACTTATATACATTTTTTTCGCTACACTTAGATACCCTACAATACAAACCATATAGACTTTTTTTAAAATATTGATAGATTTGATAGTCAACTGAGAGGGGCAAAGTATTAACGGCTTGTATTTTAAACTATATAAGCGCAGCAAAAAAATCAATAAGATATATAAGTGCAAAGTAGATGAAATATTTTGGTATTATGTAACAATTAACCTCTTTTTTATTAAATGAGAGGGGTATTTTGGTAATTTTGTAATTTTCCATTAACTCCATTAGGATTTTTTTATACAATACTTCTGAAAGTTTATTGTATCAATCTATCATTTTGAAAGTTCCCGGTATCATTTAAGGAAAGTGTCTATAGTTCATGATAGCAAGCAGAAATTTAGCTAAATATAGTCAAGAGCTTATATTGAAAGTGGATAAACATAAATTTAGGCAAATGAGTAAACATAACATATTTAAGAGCTAATTATTAATATTCTCCTAATTATGTACCCGGCCATAGCATTGAAGGGGTATCCCTGAAAACCTTTCCAGTTATCTAGCAACAGGCTAGCTGGACCTTCCGCATGTCCGGTTCATCTGCATTCTGCAACCCTTTGACATAGTCGACGGCGAACTTGCTTTCGAGCGTGGGGTCCTCGGCTCTCTTCTCTTGGCCCGACCCCATCGTGGGTCCCGAAATATGTTGGCGTTCGGGCTCTAGCAAAGGTTAAGCCCTACATTGTGCGTTGCCCTAGCTTCAATCAAAATCACCTGTTGCATGAACAAGATTAATTATGTTGTTCAAAGTTATCACATTTGGTACAAGATAGAGCCGGATGTAACATTTATTATATTAAAATCTATTTTTCGTGTCGAATATAAAAAAGTTCTACCGAATATTATCTATCATAGATCCACAAGTGTCTAGAAAAATTTAAACAAAAGTAGTCATCTAAAATCACCTCTTAATAAAAATCAAACAATCTCTAAGATCACGTACCCCTTAAACATTGCAAATTTCTAATGGAGAAAATTACAATTAAATAAATTTGTAATCATTTCTATGTTGGAGTAAAGTTTTGCAAAGTTTTTTTATAATTGTTCATTGAATAAAAGTACGTACCTAAATTATGAAATAGTATGATCAGAGATGGTATAGGTATTGGTTGAATAATAGTAAATTATGAAAAAGGAGATCTTGTTGTTAAAATACAAGTGCAGAATAATAATTAAATTCATGGGTTTCCAGTGATGATCAGAAATGTTATATATATATATATATATATATATATATATATATATATATATATATATTTCATCCTTTATTTTTCTTCTTCTTTATTTAGTTTAAGTTCTGAATGATCTATGCTCGCTCACTTAATTTGAACATATATATTATAGGGAAAATTTTACTAAAGCGCATCCACCTTTTGGGTTTTTTTCGGACAATCCCATTGACGTTTAAAAAGGTTATAAAACCCCACTGAACTACCAATATTGTATGGATTTGTTAGTTTGATTAACTCGTGCAACCCATGATTGGACTGAGTAATCCCAAAATGTCTTACGGATAGATTGAAGAGACTCAAAATGAACGGAATATGATGTTTTTTTAACAAAAATATCTTTCAACTTTTTTACGAAATTAAATACTCTTCAATGAGATTTTGTAGCATTTTTAAAGTTCAGTGAGGATATCTCAAAAACCTCTAATGGTGGATGGGATTTAGTAAACTTTACCCTATATTAAAATATAGTATTGGGCTTAAATACCAGTAAGCAAGTAAATAAAGTAGAAGTCCAAATAACAATAAATTTATTAAGAACTGTAGCATTTTCCTTAAATAATAGGGAACATATCTCAGGGCATGCATACGCAAACGATCAACAAGGCAAAAAGTGCCGACATATCAATGAAACATCATAGTATTCAAATGCAAGGGAAAAATGTATTTAAATGTAAAATGAATGAACAACCGTATCAATACTTTCGTGCGTTAAATTGGGGGATTGGTGGGGGAAGAAAGGATTCACCATTTAGATCACCAGCAACAGCTCGACCCTGAATTCTCCGGCCTCGGCCTATCATTAAGCTCCAGTCATAACCGATCATAGAGGCTTAGGATCCTGTCATGATCAACTGTAGACTTAACGTGATAAACAAAAGAAAGATAGTGTCCGCATATAATAAAGAAGCACTTTGCACGATTTCACTTAACAAGGGATATGCAACATGAAAGCTGTTTTAGCAAATTAATTTTGGTAGCAGAAGGATATAGACATTATCATAAGAAAAAAATCTGATCATAAAACGAAAAGCTATCTAAAAACAAAGTTTTGTTTGATTAGTATAATTAATCAACCCTGTCCATAATCATGTCTATTTTCTATTAAATTTTAATCAGTCTTGGTAAAATGTCAAACTTAGCCACACCCAAATTGGCCACCTTCACATCCTACAACAAATAATTGCGCATTAATTTTCAGTATCCACTTTCAGTATTTTAAACCAAGATGCTGAACACGAGAACATTTTTTAAACTGCTCCTCAAATCTCTATATAAACAGAACTGAGGTACCCCTATCCTTCACAACCCAATCAACCAACTTGAAAAAAATGGGATCCAACGACGTGAGCTCAAAAGAACTACTTGAAGCTCAATCTCATCTCTGGAACCATATCTTCAGCTTCATCAACTCCCTGTCCCTTAAATGCGCCCTTGAGCTCGGCATCCCCGATGCCATTCACAACCACGGCAAGCCTATTTCGCTCACCGAGCTCGCAAAAACTCTCTCGGTTCACGAATGTAGAATGCCAAATTTCGAACGCTTTATGCGCCTTTTAGTCCATAACGGCTATTTCACTCAAGCAAGCGCCGGCCCAAATGAAGATGTTTACGGTCTAACCATAAACTCGACCCTTTTAGTTAAAGAAAAGGGTGCATCAATCACTCCTTTTATCGAGCTAATGCTCGATGAAACTCTACTAGACCCATGGCAAAAGCTCAGCGAATGGTTTAAGACCGACAAACCATCGACTGCATTTGAACTTTATCATGGGGTTTTCATTTGGGAGGCGACAGGGAAAATGCCTAGGTTTGGGGAGTTGATAAGGCAAGGGTTAGGGAGTGATTCAAACTCAATAACACAAGTTGTGCTCGATGATTGTGGAGAGTTGTTTCATGGGGTGAAGAGCTTGGTTGAGGTGGCGGGGGGAACGGGGTCGATTGCTTTGGCCGTTAAGGAGGCTCTGCCGGAGATTAAGTGCACGGTGCTTGATCTGCCGCAGATGATCAATGCAATGGAGAAGAGCGATAAGATTGAGTACGTTGCGGGTGACATGTTCCAGTACATTCCGCCAGCTGATGCGCTTATTCTAAAGGTACGCATATAGCATATATATCGGGTTGTATATTTTCGGGTGTTTCGTGTTGGTAATTAGGGTTTTGGTGATTTTCATATTTGAACATGCATGCTATATAGTTATATTCAAGAGAATTCAGACAGGATTGACCTCAATCTGGATCCTCTCGATTATTAAACATATATAGTTTGAATTCACTAAAAACATGTTTAGATTTGATCGAAGAAAAATTAATTGTTGTAGTAGTAATATGAGTTGGGGAAAAAGAAAAAGGAAAGAGAGAGACGAGTGACTCTCAACTAAACCGCTACCAACCCACACCAACTTCAGCACTCGCATCAATCTCCGAAACCTCAATCTTTTAAAATAAAAAAAAATTGTTTGTGTGTTTAAAATGATTAAGGGAATTGAAAAAGAAAGAAAAGAAACAAGCAACTCAACTAAACCACTACCAACTCACAAACAAACCATTTAATCAAAGTACAGATGCATATAAACCATACCCATTTACATTCAAAAGTTTAACCAATAAAAAATATGGGTATACTCCATAACTATTCAAACTCATCATATATATAACATCCTCTCTTTTTTATATTATTCCAAAAATTATTTTTATTTTTATTTCTATTTTTATTTCCTTTTGCAGTGGGTGTGCCATGGGTGGAGCGATGAGGCATGCGTAAAACTATTGAAACGATGCAAAGAGGCCATTCCTACTAAAGAAAAGGGAGGCAAAGCTATAATCATCGACAAAGTTATGAAGACAAGTGATAGTATTGATCCCAAGCATGCTGAAACTCAACTTCATTTTGATATTCACATGATGGTTCACACGACTGGGAAGCAGAGAACTGAAGCTGAATGGAAAAAGATCTTCACTGAAGCAGGGTTCAATGACTATAAGATCATACCAGCTCTTGGGCTGCGTTCTATAATTGAAATCTACCACTCGTGAACAACCACTTAATCTTAAGCTCTATCTGCTTGTGCTAAGGTTTTTACAAGAATTTGCTGCGTGTTGTTTAATTATGTTTGGGAGTCCACCTGAGAGATCTGTACTGTACTGTATTTGCATTGTACTCGTGAGCTTCGCCACTATATATAATAAAAGCTCTAGTTATGTGTATCATATATGTTTTTGAGTATTTTTCCGTTTTGTGAAGGATTTCATAGGTTTATTGGTGCAGATTCCCTAAGTTACATCAGGGTGTTTGAGGCATCTATTCATGATATCATTAAGCACAAAAATGGCTATTACCTGTCATATATACTAGGGATAGCATGAATCAAGCAAAATGAGACGATGAAGTAGTTTTCAGATAAAAAATTAAATTCTATTTAGTCACTCGCACTCTCAGCTTATCTTGGTTATACTCAATAATTAATAGATATTTAAGAGACTATAAGTTATATTTTTATTTTAAATTAGAATTAAGAATATGTTTTTTTTTGTTTTTCTGAATTGAAAATACATGCAAAACATTAATGGATGATAGCATAACAAGATACATACATGATATTTATTTAACCTAAACATATAAAATGTGAAAGCATTAAAATATTTTAAGGAAATGCACGTTATTAGTCATCCATTTCATTAAAATAGACGTATAATATAAGCAAAAAATCATGTTCTAAGTATAGATAAAGTGCATCACTATATCCGTATTACATAAGAAAATAAAACAACACTAAATAACAAATTGAAGAAAATAAACTTACAATCTCACGGCAGTCTAATATAATGGAAATCTTGGAAAATGAATGAAGTGACCTTATATAGGAGAGTAAGAGTTCAAAAGTAATAGCAAAATAAAATATTAATAAGTATATCATTTTAGTTTGTTAATAAGGTGCTACTTTTTGAACTCTTACTCTTATCATAATCCACTCTGTATTTGAACGGTTTTCAATAAAGAATATTTGATAAAATACAACTTGACTGATTTGATAGCATCGTAACTTGAGTAAATTAAATAAAAATATTTAGAAAAGATAATATTTGATATTGTTTAGTGGTGAAGAACACAACAAAAAATGAATGGCGCCAATATTTCTGATTTCAATATTTTCTTCTGAGACTATCATCATTCAAAAGAAAACTAAAACCGCTTACGATATGAAAATTATATTTAGCAACAAAAGAAGATGTTGGTTTCTTACTTACAAAAATAAAACATTACAAAGTGATCATAGATTTCAACATCTTACCCAGCAAATATGACGCATACTTCTGAAACCTAAAAATTTTAAAAAAAACTTTGAAAACATAATCAGTTAAGAGATGATAACAATATTTTTATTGGAATTGATTTTCAAAGAATTTGTAGCACTCGTCTATCTATCGGCAAAACTGACTGCAAAACGTCCTCGGAAGTTGATCATTATCAACCCAGTAGCCATCACTTTTTGCCTTCACAACCCTTCCATAGAGCTTATCCTTGCAAGGAGATCTCGGCTCCATCTTCAACATCACTCTCGTCCAACTTTTATTCGCAATCTGCAAAGCATCTCTTCTGCATCTGTCTACTATCGGATTGCCCGATCTCGTACACTCTTTAACTTCATGACCATCGCATAAAAGATCGCCGCAAGAAATTTTGTTCAGGATTTCCATGGCGTGTGCCCGTGTATATGCATCAAAAAACAGTATGATCCCGACCACGTATGCCGCTGCAAAGTGGCCACCGGTCATCACTGTCTTGAGATGCTCCATACATAAAGTCATCCTTCCTAAATTGTATATCTCTTCCTATAGTTTTAAAAAGGAACCCAACATCGATGAATTAGACAATATATATATATATATATATAGCAAGATATGTATTAAATCAAATTATTTACCAGTCCAAGAATGAAGTTAGCATCAAGATTGCCGCTATTTGCACAGTTTCGAAGCAAAATTAGATATGCACTTTTTTCCCACCAATACATTCTTAAATACTCCTTAATCACCGAGATTGAACGCCCGACCATCTTATTTTTGGAGGCCCGATAAAAACTCTTATATCTAAAATGCATACAAAACGACATTAGATAATTCATATGTTGATTCTGAAATTATAAAAAGTAATAAATACTTACGTTGCACGTAGAATTTTAACATCGTCGAGAGGAGCCGAGGACTTGGAAACGACTTACATGGCTATTTCGATGAGCATATCTTGGGGGAGGGGGGGAGATCACGGTCGGCGTCTTAATTTTTTTATGGCCTTTCTTCGTTACCGACGGACTAAGCTTAAGCTTCATCATGGACAACTTGAGTACTTAAAATAGCCAGGCACAAGTGCTTGTGAGAAAATTCATGATCATGGTTATATATATATATATATATATATATATATATATATATATATATATATA
This sequence comes from Agapanthus africanus, assembly GCA_030015575.1. NCBI lineage: Eukaryota > Viridiplantae > Streptophyta > Magnoliopsida > Asparagales > Amaryllidaceae > Agapanthus > Agapanthus africanus. The sequence goes on from JASDDO010000310.1 coordinate 219,826, forward strand.
TATAAGTTCAATATTGTAATTATCGTGGTAGGAGTTAGAGTCACCAAGTCAGCTTGAATTTTAAAATTAGAAAGTAGCGAATGCAATTATGGTGAATTGGAAATATATAGCTTCATGTGTCCCATTATGCATTTTTCTTCATTTTGATATCATATCATATATAAATATGTATGAAGAAAAAACACATGATTGGATGGATGAAATATATGCGTTTATAGCTCATATCATAATTGCATTATGCATGTGAAAAATTCTCAATAAAATATATTTTGACAAAGTATAATTTGACCGGTTTGATAGTATCGTAAATTGAGTAAATTAAATACAGATATTTGGAAAATACAATACTTTATATTGTCTAGTGACAGAGAAGACAACAAAAAGTATTTCAGCCGCGAAAATAAGGAATGCAATTAGGGTGAATTGGAAATGCTGGCTTCATGTGTCCCATCATACATTTTTCTTCATTTTGATGTCGTGTCAGATATACATAGGGATGTAAAAAACGCATGATTGGATGGATGAAATATATGCATTTATAAATCATATCATAATTGCACTCTGCATGTGAAAAATTCTCAATAAAACATCTTCTGACAAAGTATAATTTGACTGGTTTGATAGCATCGTAAATTGAGTAAATTAAATAAAGATATTTGGAAAATACAATACTTTATATTGTCTAGTGACAGAGAATACAACAAAAAGTGCTTCACCCGCGAAAATAGGGAATGCAATTAGGGTGAATTGGAAATGCTGGCTTCATGTGTCCCAACATACATTTTTCTTCATTTTGATGTCGTGTCAGATATATATAGGGATGTAAAAAACGCATGATTGGACGGATGAAATATATGCATTTATAGATCATATCATAATTGCACTCTGCATGCGAAAAATTCTCAATAAAATATATTCTGGTAAATGTATGATTTGACTGATTTGATAGCATCGTAGCTTGAGTAAATCAAATTAAAATATCTGGAAAAAATAATACTTGATCTTGTCTAATTGTAGAGAAGACAATCAAACGTGTTTCAACCACGAAAATAGAGAATGTAATTACGGTGAATTAGAAATGCTGGCTTCATCTTTCCCATCATTCATTTTTCTTCATATATTTATATATGATATTATACATGAAAGTGTTTGTTAACACCACCACTGTGTTTTACTAGTATCAAGCATGCCATTTCAAAAAAATTCGGGGTGCTAATTAACACTAACCTAGAATCTAAACTAGATGATTAGGGTTTTATGTATGATATCAAAAACTATGATAAGAGAATGACGCTACAACCTTTGTAGACCGTGTCCTTCTCTTCTCAAGCTCCGTGTAGTAATCCACGCGACTCCACTAGGCTCCACTTGAAGATTGAACTAACTTGCTTCAATGTCATTCATGCCGAAGATGATCCACCTGAAGTCCGCTAATCCAAACTATCTCTTCACTAAACTCTTTAGTGAAGAAAACACACTACACCAAAGTGCTAATCTAGTGTAGGATGGTGAAGTAGGGGTGTTGTTTGCTCACTAGGGTTTTCACAAGCTCAAACTTTCATAACTCATGTGAGGGATTGAGTTTGGAGGAGGAGGTGAAGAAAATGGAGAGAGCTAGAGATCAAGGAGCTCAAGTGAGGAAAAAATAGCTCAAGTGAAGAATGAAGTGTAGAATGGCTCTTCAAAGCTCACACATTATTGAAGCATATAATTTTCAACAATTAAAATTGTAACCATGCTTCAATAGTGCAAGCAAATGAATAAAATAAATGACAAAGCCATGCTTGCCCATTCCACAAAAAGTCTCTTCATTTTCCACCCAATTTTTTCTATTTTCCAAAAATAAAAAATCAACCATACTTCATATAATATATACATATATATCACACACACACACACACACACATATAAAGATAAGCAAATAATTAGTGAGCAATAATATTAGTTAATATATAATTATATCAAATATAAATATATATCATATTATTAAATCAACACTTGATTTAATAATCCGGTTATATCACATACAACCGACTAATATCATTTATCTGTATATCACATTATCAAATCAACACTTGATTCAATAATCCGGTTATATCACATATAACCTAACTGATATCAAATAACCGCCAAATTAGAATACGGTATCACATACTCGTATTTAATCAGGCCCCCCGCACATATCAGCATATGTGCCCTACTTCGTTTCGCTTGAACCAGGAAATTTCTATGTAGGACTCTAAATACTCGTCAATACGCCAGCAGTAGGTGATGATCACATCAGTCACCCACAAGCCATCAGCGGTACTAGCTGGACGTAACGGCTACCCAGGTATTGAGCGATTAGAAGATCAACAAGCAAGCTTGTCCAAACTCCCATGAAGCCATAAGTAACACTTACCGTACAGTCCGGTCTCTTCGTCTGATATGTCACATATCGAGTCTGGGGGTGGAATCGTCAGGCCCCGATAACTTGATAAGTCATGCTGATGTGTGGCCTATAACGGTATGAGAAACTACTGATAACACTTATCAGTAAATCTCATCAACAGCCCTGGTCAGAGACTTTCTGTTTTAGCCAATCGAGCATAGCGCAACATCAACTCCCTATACCGGGAGAGACGAAACCCCTCATATCGCTCATTGCCTCCATGTGACTCGGGATTGTACCCAAAATCCACATGTTTGCATGACTCCTTTGAGCCGTGGTAGGGAGGAAATCAAAGCACAGTGGGAACCACACAAGATTCTATGACGATATCGGGTGTACAGACTAACCTGTACCAGTGTCACCAGAGAACTGCTATCTGAAAATTGGTATAGTACCATCTAGGAGTTCTCGGCGAGTCCTGTTTGGTGTACTCATTCTCTAATGAGCACCTTTGTACAATCTTTGATGTCAAATATCAATGGCTATGGGATCAACCATCACCCTCATACAGGGTCAAGAAACGTACCCACTAGTCTACTCTGGAATATCGATGCCCTGTCTCGATATACTGTCGACTAGGAACAATTAAAGGATATGCTTGTGGACTACCCAGATCCCAATAGTATGATCCGCATCATAGTCCTGGTAGTCAAGCCAACACCCTAAGGGCTTTATCAACATGTATCTGAGAGACAGTATATTATTACTAAGTGTACATGTTAAGATAAAGAGTAACCAGATAACATACTTTCATGTCGAGCAAGAAAGTTCTCTACATATATATCCAAGCATCCACTATAATATACATCAATATACAATAATGACCTCTAGGGCATACATATTCCTAACAATACAAATAATCATCTGTCCAATCAGCGTTATACTTTCCATTCAATATATAACTTAATATTTAGAATAAATAAATATATATCGTTTGACTTATTGATTTTTATTTTCTTTTAGACTTAATATTTTTAATTTCTTATTAACAACAAATATTATATAGAAAGTAAGGAATCATAACTATAATGATTGCAAGGATTTATAAAATATTCATATAACTAAAGTTTACGTAATTGTATAAAAATGATTTATAATTGACATGATGAAAGATGAATAAATATCACTTAAACTTTGCGATGATATTACATCTTGATTTTAGAATTTTAGAATTTTATTATACATAGCAAAATACTTTTACATCAAGGATAATCTCCACGCATTAAAGAAGCGACAATTATTGCATGCTCGAACACTTCATTAAGATGGAGTGATGAACATGCAAGGATGGTCATTCTTACGAACATCACTTTCACGATATATTCGGACCGGACAGGTTTCTCAATAGCAATAAAATATGCAGAAGACATCATGATCCGATTGCAAAGAAACATAATTATAATTTTCAGATAACTGATAGCATATCCCACTTAAACTAAATCCAACTGGATGGTGTCCATTGGTTATGAAATCACGAAACATAAAGCATAATATACTAAAATTGACAATATCAACTCTCGCTGTCCATTTAGCAGTATATCCTCCTGCAATGCACAATTCCAATTGCATTCTGAGTACATCCTTATGCCCATCCTGAAAGTAAAAATTTGAAGTTATATGTAATTAAGATTTATTTTTTTATTAATTTTTTTTCTTTCACATGGAAATTTTAATAGAATAAAATTGAACTTAACATATTTCATGACTTTTATAAAACAGTATTAGAAAATTATAGAATAATACAGAAATTGTTAATTATACTCTACCATTATACAATTCTATATATGGAAGAGAACTTACATTTTCGGTTGATAGAGATGACATTTCAGGTAGCCCAATGGTTAGATCAATTCAATGTAATACTAATCGTTTATCTGAATTCACACCATTGTATTAATATTCTATTAAACTGATTTTAGATACTTCTATGTAGTTGAAATCATTTATTATATATGTATTGTATTGATTTATTATTGTTCTTCATTTCAGCAAGTATACCTAACTAAGTAAATGTTGTTATCTCAAAGAAAAATATGAGTTGTAGAGGCAAATAACAAAAAAACATCAAAATGGATATTACTTCAAATAAATTAAATGAACGATATAAACAAATAACACAAAGTACTATACATGAATTTAATTAAGCATAATACTTTTATAATATCAAAATTGAACTCTAAAAGCAAAAAGCATGCATCAAAAGTCAGTGAGATGTTTTTTTTATGAAACTTAAGAGAATTTTAAACTCTTCATTTCAAACTCAAGCATATAGACATAATCGACTAAGAAGACAGTCAAGTAAAAAATAAAGAAAAACTTTAAATTTTATTCTAGTATAATAAAAATTGGCTTACAATAATATCCGTTAAATTGTTTAAATTTGAAGTGGCAATAACTAAAATTACCTGATATATATATAGATAGAAGTATAATTATGCCACAGAAAAAGTTGATTGTATTTGTTAATAAGAATCTTTGAAAAATTAGAGTTATTTTAAAATGACTTTTTAGGTAACTCATAAAAGTTACATCAACTTATAATATTACGATACTCAGTTTATAATTTATATGAAATCTCTAACATGTAATACTTTTATCTTATATCTTATAAATCGAAAAATCAAGTATGGATAGTCCCAACAACTTTTTATCCAACACTTATGTGTTTTCTCTATGTATTAGTTGTTTTTGCTCTACTTATGATAATCTCTCTATGTTGATAACGGTTTTCAATAAGATATAAATAGACGTCAAGAATCAATGCATTCTCCGTTAAAAAAAGAAAAGAAAACCGAAATATGCTATAGTCTAAACGACTATTTTCGATGTCATATCATGTATAAATAGGCATAAAGAAAAAATACATGATTAGACGGATGAAGTATATGCATTCAACTCATATCATTATTACACTCTGCATATGAACGGTTTTCAATAAAGTATATTTTAACAAATTTATAATTTGACTGATTTGATAGTATCGTAATTTGAGTAAATTAAATAAAAATATTTAGAGAAGATAATCCTTGATGCTGCCTAGTGATAAAGAAGAGAACCAAACGTTCTTCAACCGTGAAAGCAGGGAATGCAATTCTGGTGAATTGGAAATGCATAGATTCATCTGTTCCATCATGCATTTTTCTTCATATTTATATATATGATATTATACAAACAATTATCTGTCCAATCATGCATTATCTATCCAATCGTTTTCTCGATCATCACTTTCACAATCTATTCGAAATTAGACAGATTCCTCGATAGTAATAAAATATGCAGTATACATCAAAATCTGATTCCAGAAAAGTAAGTATTATTTGCCATAGCAACCAAGTGGTGAATTGCAATAAAGTTCTTTTGACTACATGAGGTGATAAGGGAATAAAGAGATAAAAACAATTAATGCATTCTCTGTTAAAAAGAAAAAAACAAAGTCGAGTTATGCTTTAGTCTAAATGAATATTTCGATGTCATGTCATGTATAAACAGGTATGAAGAAAAAATGCATGATTGGACAGATGAAATATATACATTTACAACTCATATCATTATTGCACTCTGCATATGAACGGTTTTCAATAAAGTATATTTTGACAAATGTATGATTTGACTGATTTAATAGAATCGTAATTTGAGTAAATTAAATAAAAATATTTTGAAAAGATAATCCTTGATATTGTCTAGTTATATAGAAGATAACCAAACGTGCTTCAACCGTGAAAACAGAAAATACAATTATGGTGAATTGGAAATGCATAGCTCCGTCTATCCCATCATGCATTTTTCTTCATATTTCTATATATGATATTATACAAACAATCATCTGACTAATCATGCATCATCTATCCAATCGTTGTCCTGAACAGCGCTTTCATAATCTATTCGGAGTTGGACAAATTCCTCGATAACAATAAAATATGCAGTATATATCAAGATTTGATTGCAGAGATGTACAAGTATAACCCTTTTCAGATAGCTGATAGCATAACCTATCTAAACTAAACACAACAGAATGGTACCCATTGGTTATGGAGGCATGAAGTTGCAAAATATGTTGAATCTTATAAATCAATATCTCTTTTGGAAAAATGATAAGCGAGAACGTATTAAGTAAATCTAGCTAGTGATGAATCTAAAACTTGTTTAAAGGTGTAAAGTTCGATTAAGAGTTTTCAAGATTATCTTGAAAGTTTGGAATCTAAAATTTTTGAGTAAACAAATAAATTGGACGAGAGGGGATTCTCATGAAATATAATTCTAAATCACATATTTATATAGATTTGTACTTAGTAACTAAAAAGATCCTCTATATGTATAGGCAATGTGTAATACAAACAATTTTAAAATTAATTTGAGGCATGCTAATAATTTGTTATATTCAACAATTAAGAATTATTGTTTTCCGAGAAGAAGACATGCAAAAAACCAAGTAAAACACAATTTAAACATGAATCTACAACTGCTTTACCAAAACCCTAAATTTAAATGCAAACGATATTTAGAACTCAACCGTTCTTAGTTAAGAACCATAAAAATCCGTTCATATGCTAATGTCCTACCAGAATTTTAGCCTTTTCAACCATACCAAATATTCGATCATCTAACAAAACCATAATCTAAATTAATGCAATCCACATCATCACTTATATATTGAAGGCTTTTTTATATTTCAACTAAGACACATTTATATAAGAAAATCCCAATCTAAATTACTATATATTCTAATTTATAGCTTATATATAGATTGATCATCTCATAACCCTTACCATCTTCACTTTCATATCTAGTAGCCAAATGCAAGGTCACCTCTCACAAATGCAACTCCCCAACCAAAACCGACCACAGAGAAGAAGAACAACCTGAGGCTCCACCGAATACTTAGGCGTCCGTAAACGTATTTGAGATGATATTTAGCAGAAATCCGAAACCCACACACTAAAAAATGCACTAGCTAGGCACATTCGACAAGGCTGAAGAGGCCGCTGTACCTTACGATCTCTGTTCGATATCGTTCAGCGGGCCTGAAAAGGCGAGGGCCAATTTTGTTCATTACCCGAGTTTTTTCAATTCACATGCTTCTTATTCACCGCCGCCTCCACCGCCTCCATCGGGGGATTTGATCGTGAGTGACGATCTCTCTTCGATATCATTCAATGGATCTGAAGGGGTGAGAAACAATTTTCATTATCTGGGTTTTTTCAATGACCGTGCTTTTTATTTACCGCCTCCTCCACCGCCACCGTCGCCAGAGTCGATGGAGATTTATGGAGGTTTAGATGAGAAGAAGGATGATGAATCTATAACCATTGCGGCTATTTTACTAACTTTTGGACAATCAAAAGATATTTCTTCTTTTTATATATGAAGAACTTTATGATTATTGTTTGACAACTTTGTATTGGAGAACCTACACCACTCAATGATGGAAGTGTTTTACTTGTTGGTGGTGTTGCTGATATCTTAGATTAATAATATGAACTTTCTTTCCATCTCATTTTACTTTTTTTGGGATATTGCAATCTTAAGTTTTTAAGTATATTTTATGCATGGAACATATTTTCAGATCCATTTGTCATAACTATATGATTTGTTTTAAAATATTAAGATGAATTAACTCTATTTTAGCGATTACTTAATGGAATCCTAACTATAAGACAGAAAATTATGCTATTGATGATAATGCATTTTGATGAATTGAGAGGTTCAAGCTAGTAAACTAAGGTTCTAATTTGAATTATAGAATTTCTTTTCAAAAATTATATTGATAAATACCGAGAAGTTTTCTCCACAGACAAAAGAGGACAACGATCATTTGGAGGTAAGGTAACTCTTAAGACATAAAAACACACGATATCAAAGATATTGTTTAAGTGGAGGTACGAAGTTACAAATTAATTTTAATTTGTATACGTTATTAGATATCTGTTATAACTAATTTTTTAATTGAGGGTTTCGTAATATAATATTGTGTAATTATATTCTCATATAATACAGAGTTTCAAATGCATTCTGATAGATCTTTATACTTATCCTGCAATTAAAAACTCAGAGTCGCATACAGCTTAGATTTATTTTGTTACAAATTTTTTCAAATGGAAAATTTAATAGAACAAACGCAATCTCAAAATATTTCATGGTTTTCATTAAAAAATGTATTAAAAGATTTTAGAATAATAGATGAACTATTAATCATATTTTGTTGTCATACAATTTTATATATTTTTGGTTGGAAAAAATAAAATTCCAGAAAGGCCAATGCTTAGATCCATTTACTGTATTTATGTTTTTTTTTGCGTTTGTTATCTTTATGTTGGATATGTATACCCTAGAGGCCTGTATTGTATATGATGCTAGAGATATGTATGTACATGACAATCTTTCTCAGTTGTATATAGTATACTATTTGAGTTGTCTTTATCCTGATATGTGTATTTTTTTCTATTGATGATTTATATTGCTTGCACATATTGATAAAGACTCGATACATTAGTATACTATTAAGGTTTGATTTTATCTTAACATGTGCATATGTTATACTCGATATAACATATGGCGGTTACATGTTGATAAAACCAGTAGGATTTTGCTTGACTACCAGCATTATGATGACGATCATACTTGTGTGAGCCGGCTAGTCCATAAGCACATCCTTAAAGGTCCCAAGTCGTAGGAGTATCGAGATCGGGCATCGATACTCCAGAGTAGACTTATGTATACGTTTCTAAACCCCGACGAGGGGCGGTGGTTAGTCCCACAACCATTGGTGTGATTAACTAAGATTATATACAGGTGCTCACTGGGATGAGTGCACTGGACAGACTCACCGAGAACCTGTAGATGGTATTATACCTATCGTCAGATGGTGGTTCTCAGGTGACATGAGTACTGGTTAGTCTTAGGACCTGAGGTCATCATTTGTCTCGTGTGAGTTCCCACTATGTTTTGATCACTACCCTACCACGGCTCTACTGAGTTGTGCAAACAGGTTTTGGTTGGGTACAGTCCCGAGCCACATGGAGGCAGCGAGTGATTGTCAGGGATTCGTCTCTCGCGGTATTGGGAGTCGATATCGCATTGTGTCCGGTTGGCTAAAACCATAAGATTTTGGCCAAGGCAGTTGAGAACTACTGATGGTTAAATCAGTATTTTCTCGGAATGGTCCTGAGCCAAATTGACACAACTTATCGGGTCAGTAGGTGTCTGACGTTTACCGCCCCCTAAACCCGGTATGCGATACTCTTAGACGAAGAGACCGGACTATCCGAAGATTGTCATGGATAGGCTCAGTAGGGGTCAGGATGAGCTTGCTCATCGGCTTTCTTTTCGACTGGTACCTGGGTAGCCATTACGTACAGTTAGTGCCGCTGACATGCTTATGGTTAAACCCACTGCCAGCGTACTGTCGAGTCTATAGAGTCCCACATATAGGGTTTCTCTGATTCAGGCGAAACGATGTGGTGGCCGTATGTTTATACGTGCAGGATTTCGATCGAATGATAATACTAGCCGGCTTAGAATTAAGCCAGATTATTAAATTAAGTATTGATTTAATAATTTACGTATATATATTTCGATATGTATATTCTAGTATTATCCAGATTTTCGATCGGGCGGTTGATAATACTGACAGGCTTTGGATCAAGCCGGTTCATTAAATCGGATATTGATTTAATGGTAATATTATTTTAGTGGTATTATTCTATCTCTTGGGTGTTCGTATTTTGATACGAATACATGTATGTATTTACGGTAGAATGTATTCCGTATTTATACGGAAAGACATTCTAGAAGGAGGACACCTCATCATGTATTTTCCATTTTATTTGCAAAATGGAAATGAGGTGTAAAATGGGTAATGAGGTGTAAAAGAGAGAATGGTGTGAACCATGCTTGAATAGTGTTGACAAATGAATTGAAAATTCATTTGTGCAAACCATTCAAGTATGGTTGCATTATCTTTATTGAAAATTGGTTTTTACAAAACCATGCTTCATGATTTTCTTCATATGAGACTTTTTATTCTCACAACATGGTTCTCTCTCCTCACTTAACCAGCTCTCTTGGTTTCCTTCTCCTCCTTCATCTTCATCTTCCTCCCTACCATCTCATGAGTTGACAATCAAGAGAAGAAGAGAGATAGAAATACACTAGATAAATCACTTCATCTTCTTAGTAACCTAGACTAGCAAACTAGATCACTAAATTGCTTCATTTGTGAATCGAAGTTTGATTCAAGAACTCTCAGGTGGATCATCTAGGACTGAAAAGGCCTGCCATCAAGTTCGAACGAGATCACCTAAGAAGCTTAAGAAGAGGAGTAAAGACCCGAAGGACACGGGCCTCTAGGTATAAATATCTATCACAGTTGATAGCCCTTGTAGAAAACTAATTTCGGTTTATGGTTAGATTCTATGACAGGTTTTCTAGCGCCGGATTTTTAAAAGTGAGTTTTTTTTGTTCCGCAACGGTCGCGGTAGACGGCCAGGGCGTTAGGAAACCCAACACTTTACTCCACTTGTAATAATTTCTCTGTGTTAATGATTGCTTGTAAAATTCTGTTACTTTTTCTTTACTTATTTGGATAGACTATTGAAACTTTCAAGGTTTATAATAATGTAACGGTTGTTAGTTGTGTATAACGACAATTTGGAGGTAAAGAAACTCTGAAGACACAAAAACACACGACTTCAAAGATATTGTTTAAGTGGAGGTATGGAGTTACGAATTTATTCTAGTTTGCATATGCCATTAGATATCTATTATAACTAATTGTTTAATTGAGAGTTTTGGAATATGATATTATGTAATTATATCCTCTCATAATATAGAGTTTCAAATGCAATCTGATAGATCTTTTTGCTCATCCTGAAATTAAAAACTCGGAGTCACATACTACTTAGATTTATTTTGTTACAATTTTTTTCAAATGAAAAATTTAATAGAACAAACACAATCTCAAAATATTTCATGGTTTTCATTTAAAAATGTATTAGAAAAATTTAGAATAATAAAGGAACTATTAATCATATTTTGTTGTCATACAATTTTATAAATTTTTGGTCGAGAAAGATAAAATTCCTGAAAGGCCAATGCTCAGGTCCATTAACTGCATTTATATATTTTTCAGCGTTTGTTGTCTTTACTCTACTTGTAATAATTTCTCCGTGTTAATGATTGCTTGTAAATTTCTATTACTCTTTCTTTCCTTATTTGGATATATTATTGGAACTTTCTAGGCTTATAATATTGTAATCGTTGCTAGCTATGGACGATAACAATTGATCCGCTCTTCACTTTATCTCCTTATTAGCGAATTATGTACAAATATAGATTTATCCGTTTGTCTAAATTTGAACTTCTTTATGTACATATTTTTGTGTGTTAATATAATTTTATGAGCAAGGTATCTTGCTCTACTTTTTTGTTTCAAAATAAAGAAAATATGGATGGTGTTAACATGACAAAGAATATAAATAATAGATGGATAAGTATTAGCTAATTTAATATACATAAATTTCAACTTACTATTGATTATTGTTCTATTAAATATTATATGATATTTTTTATATGCAAATTTTAAATAATTATTAATTATTATCAAGTTTAATATTATATGGTACTATGTATCCACACAATTTTATCATATGTATACGATTAAAATTGGCATAAATTTATGCAACATATTGAAAGTTTTGCAAAACAACTGGCCTCTATAGCTAACTTTATTAAAGAGCACATACACAGAAATAACATTACTACTTTTACGTCCAGTCACTGTAAGATACATCTATATCTTAAATTAAAAAGTTGGGAAATAAAATAAAAAAAATCACACTATCTTATTTCAAGATAATCACTTACCATGAAAATTATATTTTATATGCCATAAACTAATTCTTGTATTCTAAATAGTTAATAAATATTTATATGATATGCAACACAAATTACATGAGTTTATACAAGAAAAAGTATATTATAAATTAACATCCCCTATATACCCGCAATTTGAATAAAAGCAAGTATAATTTTGCGCGGACTGTACCATTATACTTTACTTGCATTTAGAATATATATCATAACATAGTTCATCGAGAAAAATGTAAAGAACGGTGCCATTAACTATAAAATCCAGAACCGATATAGAAGTATTGAGTTTTTAGTCTTGATTAGCTTCCTCTTCACTTTCTTGCCATTTTTTAACGAAACCCACAAAATCAGTTATTTTATTAAAAAATAATTGATTTTGTGGGCCAGGCCTAACACATCAACGCCCAAATATGGGTTATACATACAGATGAAGAGAGTTATGGTTTACTAAATAGATTGGGAAAGGCGGAAGAGAGAGAGAAATATCTGCTCTCTCTATCTCTCACTTTCTCTCTTAAATGAAAAAATAACCCCATATCTCAATTTTCTTCTCCTTTCCACTATTTTATTTGCAAATCATTACAATCTTCACTTTCTTGCCATTAAAAAGGTTTTAATCAAAATTTTGATTAAAACCTTTTTAATGGCAAAATTTTGATAAACAAAGAAGCTCTCTTTTTCTCAAGCGGTCTTACAATTCAAGTTTTTTTAATTAAACCGGGAGTAGACCCAGTTGAATTTTATTAAGAAAAATGTTAAGTGAGCTTTAACCCATACACCATGACCCTTAAAAGGGATATATATATATATATATATATATATATATATATATATATATATATATATATATATCGTAAGAATTAGGGTTCCCGCAGAAAACCCTAGAGGCCGAAAATATCTTCATCTCTTCTTTTCTTCATCATCTTCGCCCCATTCGAACTCCAAAGTCTACAAATTTCCACCAGTCTTCAAAAATCTTTTTAGTAGATCTGATGTCCCTACACCGATATCATTCATCTCTCCTTTCCTTTGTCTGTTTTGTCTCATCCCAACTCCAGATCTTAAAATTTTTCTTCATTTTTCAAGAGTATTTTGAGAGATCTAAGCTTTTCAACCTTGGGATCTATATAGATAAGCATAAAATGAGAAAAAACACTTGGCTTGCTAAAGTTTTCTTCGTCTCTAATATTGTGATCATCAGATCCAGTCTCTACTGTTAACGATCTCTCTTCTAAGCAATCAAATGCCCAACCTTGAGGTTTTTTTTAATTTCTCATGTTTTATAAATCATTAGATCTGTACTTTTTCTCAACAATTTTTTGATGCTAAAATCAAAGATGCAAACTTAAACTTCAGAACTTCAAAATCCGCAAAGAGAATTCTCAAAGCTAACATTTTTAATTTTAAGAACTGATTTTTATTCTCCTCAGCTTGATAAAACTTGATTTTTGATTTTTTTAGCATTCTTCATACTACCCAGTTTCCTAATCAAAGGAGAAAAAAAAACCTTTGCTTCATTCTTCTCAATCTCGGTAGGTGAGATAAATCTAAATTTAAAAATATTTTTATCTCCTAAGGGAAAGGTAAGTAATTATTTAGAAGTTTCAAATCATATCTACTCTAGTTTTCTTGATTCTTCATTGTTTGTCCTTTTTTTTATTGTTGGAATATTGATGATACTTGTTTTTGGATTGATCTTTTTTTGGATTACTCGTAATGATGGTAAGCGTAGTGATGCTTATCGCAAGGATAGTAAAAAAAGTTAATAATTATTATTTGCTTGCTAGATGAGAGGATGCGGTTTAATGGATTGGTTTTGATTTCTCACAATTCTTTGATCCAACTTTTTAGAGAATCGAACTTGAATTCGGCCATGGGGAAGATAATCACATGGGTTTCCAAATTATTTCGCCAATCTGCATTTATATATTTTTCAGTATTTGTTGTCTTTAATCTACTTGTAATAATTTATATGTGTTGAGAATTGCTTGTAAATTTTTTTTACTCTTTTTTTCTTTATTGGGATATACCATTGGAACTTTCTAAACTTATAATAATGTAACAGCTACCAGATATGATTGATGACAAAAGATTTCTCAAAGACACTCTTATAATAACCACAACTTCACAAATAATTATACAATATCGTACTAAAATACTGGAAGCAATAATACTTAATTAAATATCATTATATAAATACCCTAATCTTAATACTAATCTTCACCATCATCTTTTCCAGTTGGCTCCAAAGCTGGGGCTTTATAAAATTGATGGACAACCATTTCCTGACTATTGGTGGTAAATCATCCACTTTAGATAAATTTATGATTATTATTAGTCACTCTTATTTTTATCTTATATGCAATGGATGTACACTTATCAAGATGTTTCTCATAGTCATACGAATTTTTACTCTGCATCAACGAAAAAAGGAATTGTTAGACATACATTGATTATTATGTTGCATTTGAAATTATTTTAACAATTTATGTCATACCGATGAATAAAGTTGCGTCATATCATCCAGTAGATAATGGAGAAGAGTCTGAGCATGCTGATCAAAATCTACAATATTTATTTCATCAGTTTTGTCCTCAATTCTTTCTTTAATTCGATACCTACAATATGTTTATATTCATCAAATATTATATATTAATTTTATTCGGCAACCAATAAGGTTTTCTTTAAAAAAATACATTTATCTAGAATCCGACCCCATATGCCCGCGATCTGAATAAAAAAAAAACATAATTTTTTCCAGGCTGTATCTTTACACTTCGCTTGCATTGAGAACATACATCATAGCATGATTCATCGGGAAAAATGTAAATAATTGTGGTATTAACTATAAAATCCAGAACATATATAGAAGTATAGAGATAAACAAACCTTTTTAATAAAACAAAAATATAAAAATATAACTTACTTTAGATTATATGATAAATACATGTTAATATTAAATTATATATTATATATATTACATATAAATTATCATTTCATACCGTATTAGGTGGGGGGAAAAATTCTTGTTTCATTGATTAGATATTCAATGGTAAATGTTTCTACCATCTGATTTGCATTATTGCTGCTACTTCCTACTTATCTCGAATACCCAATTTGCTTTGTTGGCAGATCAAATCGAGCCCTAAAAGCATGACACTCTTATCAACATTGCCTTTAACAAATGTAAAAATCTAATACTCGAATATAATGAATATATGGTATACTACCATTTCATCAGCCGTTCTACTTCAGGGATTATATCGGCTTTAAATCTCATTTTCGTAATGCCAGTTGTTTCTAACATGTAACTTTCAATAATTGCATCTTTTACCATATCAATAGCGCTATACTTGTAAAAACTTAATAAGTATTGATAACCACTAAAGTTTAATTTTATTTATAAAAAATAATTCTATGAGCGCAAGTAAAAAATTTACTTCTGAATTCTTTAGCACGTACACGTACTGCGGCAATTAAGAAACCATCAGTGTATTCTTCCCCAAAATTACTCATATGATTTGTCAGAAAATTCTCCCAGATCGTTAAAGTGACCGGTTTCTCATAACAACCATCATCAATGAGTGATACTTCAACTAATTTACTTGTACCTGTAGACTTTAAAGAGATTATGCGTTCATGGCTCACATCAACGACATATCCTACTATATCTGCAATTCACATAATGAATATAAAAGGTCATGAATATATAAATGCTGTAATTAATTATAGTAAAAAATTAAAAAGCTTAACGGTTATGAGTACACATCATCTTACCATAAATATATTCAGGCTTACGCGCAAGATCACGTACCTTATACAACTTTTTAAAATGATAAGTACGGCCAACTGATATTTCTTTCACAGAAACTTCATCAACCTCTGATTGTCTTGTCAACGATAATTGCCATCTATTTTCCAAAACTTAAATAGATTTACTGGTTATCAAAGTCACACCATTTTTTATCACGTATATTTTATCAACGAATATCATATTTTTCCATTTATCAACATATAAATCATCAACTAACACCTCTCGTTCAACACCCTGCATAAAGTCATACAATTAATATTTAAATAATAAATTTTGCGTTGAAAAAATAACTGTTGTCGTAAATAACAACTCACTTCTTCGTCTCAAACCACAAATGTAAGCGAGTTTGATGACTTTGCAACAATTGACCATACCACAATCGCGTGATACGCACCTTGATATTATACAATTTACATCGTTTTACATTTTTTTAAAGGCGGTGGTTGTTCCCCGCCGAAAGGACGCGGCTGGGACGTTAGGACGTTCGGGCCTGAACTTCGAGGGCAGATACTATTTGGTGCTATCCGTCCACCTCTCCGAAGATACCAAGCTGATTTATGACACCATGTATCGAAGGTTTAAACGGATGCGGCCGATATAGCAGACTTCATCAGTTGCCCCTCATTGAGGGGTTTTTGATTGTGGGGACGCTCTTCCCTGCAGGCGTAAGCCCCTGCAGTTAATTACGCTACCGCATCGTGGTAACCACTTTCTCCTTCTCCAGATGGTCACTTCGTGTCGTGTGTGTTTGTTTTGTTTTTGGTTGCCCATGGATTGTATACGGAGACTAATTTATGTTGTCTCCCGTAGGGCGTGGATTAGTCCAAATCCGTATTTTCTTAGATTTGGGTTTGGGTTTAAGGATACGTTAGTCTCATTTGAGACTAAGATCAACTTAAACGTTCGTTGAGGATACGTTAGTCTAATTTTTAGACTAAGATCAACTCAACGAGATCATTTAGATCCAACAAAAGAGCATTTGGGCTCTATTGTTTAGTTTAGGGACATTGCGGTCGATTACCAGTTTAAGGACATGGTGGTCCAATGTTAGTTTAAGGACATTACGGTCCAATGTTAGTTTAAGGATATTACGGTCCATGGGTTTAAAGGGACCCCACAGTCCGAGATTAAGGACATCATAGTCCGTGGGTTTAAAGAGACCCTACAGTCCGAGGTTAAAGACATCATAGTTCGTGGGTTTAAAGCAGTCCGAGGTTAAGGACATCATAGTCCGTAGGTTTAAAGGGACCCCACAGTCCGAGGTTAAGGACATCATAGTCCGTGGGTTTAAAGGGACCCCACAGTCTGAGGTTAAAGACATCATAGTCTATGAAATGTATGGTTGTCGGGACCCGTCACCTCTCTGAAGACGTTGAAAGATTACAACGACAAATATCAGAGGAGTAAAGAGATGTACCCTTAAACCAATTTTGGTTGGTAGATCTGTAGCCCAATTTGGGACTAAGGTCTGTTGAAAGATTTACGAGCATACAGGCTCAATTAATCTGAGTTGAGGACTTATGGCCAATCTTGGGCTAAGTCCAATCAAGTTAAAATGTTTAATATTTATTTTGGGCTGTTGAGCATTTATTTGGGCTTGGCCCTTTTAACAATGCTGAGCATTGATTTGGATTCTGACAGTATTTCTGTCTTTTAGTGCTGAGCACTCATCATAGTTCTGAGGCTTATTAAATAACAATTTATGTTCTATCAGCGCAACATGTGGTGCGCTTGGCGCTTTGCGCCAGTCAAAGAGCGCAGTGCGCTTCTGCCGAGTAGTGCACACGTGAGGGACACGTGTCGCGTTTGGCGCTAAGCGTCAGGTGATGGGCGCATTGCGTCAGTTTATGAGCGCAGAGCGCTAGTTTATGAGCGCAGAGCGCTAGTTTATGAGCGCATTGCGCTATTAGTTTAGTGGCGCACACGTGAGTGACACGTGGTGCGCCTGGCGCTGAGCGCCAGCCCATGAGCGCAGTGCGCTACTTCAAGAGCGCAGAGCGCTAACTATTAAGTGGCGCATACGTGAGAGACATGTGTCGCGCTTGGCGCTGAGCGCCAGTCCAAGAGCGCATAAGCACAGTTCAAGAGCGCAAAGCGCATCTGATCAATTTTATGATCTGAGAAATAAATTCTCAAAGAACAGTCTTTGTCTCAAGATTCTAAGAGCAAAAGTTCTTTTTTTGTAGGAGATATTTTAATCTCTTATATTGATGAAAGGCTTTGCCTTTATGGATCTGTGATCTTTAAGAGAATTGACTTATTCTCTCCCCTTTTTTATAATGAGATGTTCATGATCTCTTTGTATAAAAGACCTTCGTCTTGTAGATCTATGATCTGTGAGAAGAATTATTTTCTTTTTCTTTTATGATGAGATCGTTTGATCTCTTTGTGAAAGACTTATGTCTTATAGATCTCTGATCTTTTAAAGAAGTGAATCCTTCTTTTGAGATTAATTATGAGATGATTTCATCTCTCTGTTCATCATCATTCTTTTTTACCTTGAAGAAAAATCTTCTTTCTCTGAGAGCTTAGCTCTTCTTTTTGAGATCTCTCAAAGTTTATGGGGGGTTCCTCTCTATGCTTCTGTGTATATTCTTAGACTTGAAGTCTAAGGCCCTTTATATAGGGCATGCTGATCAGTTCAATCAGTTAAGGAGATCTTTTCTCCAGTTGATTTGGGGAATTTCCCATCGTTGGATCTTTGATCCAAGGGCTTCTGATTTACAGAAGGAAATCTTCTTGTTTTTAACAAGATTGGAAAATCTTTTTATATAGAATATATTCTGTATTTTGGTGATTTTTAATCACCATTGGATCATTGATCCAACGGTGCTCTGATTTACAGAGCACAATTTTGTTGTTTGGAAAGATTTTGAGGAATCTTTCCTTAACAGAATTTAATTCTGATTAATTAATGATTTATCATTATTATTAGATCTTTAATCTGACGGTGGGGAGCTTTTAGTTCCAGCGCTAGCGCACCCGTGCTTTGCACGTGGTGCGCTGCTTAGAGCGCAGCGCACCTAGCGCTAGCGCACCCGTGCTTTGCACATGGTGCGCTTCTTAAAGCGCAGCGTACTTGGCGCTGTTTCTGAAGTATTGCTTCATTTCAAAATTTCAAAATTCACACGTGAGTGCAGCGGTGGCAACATCTCCACCATTAGATCAACTTAGAAGTTGAAACGGCACTCAGTGCCTATAAATATGACCCTTGGTCCTTGAGATGATTTCTATTCATCTTCCTCTTTCTGAGAATTTTTTTTCTCTTGCAGAGCATAGCTCTTTGGCTTAAGAATTTTCTTAAGGACAGAACTCTGTCAAACTTAGGTAAAGATTAAATCTTTTTTAAAAGATCTTTTAATAATCTAGGGTTTTACCCATTAACAGAGTTTTGCTCTTCATAGATCTTTGATCTAAACAAAACCCTTTTAGGGTTTCATTAACAGAGCTTAGCTCTCTTGAACCCATAGATCTAAAAAGATCTTTCTTGGGGTTTCTTAGCCCATGAATGAACAGAGTTTTGCTCATGAAGAACTCTTAGAGTTTTGTTCATAAATTTCAGAATTTTTTATTCATTAAAACTCTTATTTTAAATTTTCTGATGGTTATTCCATCATTTTTACAGAGCAAGGCTCTTGAGGAATTTTTATTCCTTCATCATTAGAGTTTGACAGATGTCATTCTGTCACAGAGCACTGCTCTCAAGGGGAGATTTACTCCTTAGCCCGAGGAGTTTCTCATTAAATGATAATCAATTGAGGATTTCCTTATTTAATTGACAGTCTCATCAAATGATGAGGCTGTTTGATTAATGATGAACTGTCATCTAGATTTTGTGGGTCACCCTTTGGTCCTCTTTTTACTGCATTGCAGTGCGGTACGAATTTGAAAGTACCAAGTGTCAGAATTTAAATTATAGCACTGATGGTTGACTTTTGTTCTTTTTCGCGCAGGTGACATGTCTTTCGACACTTCCTTCCCGTTCGTCCGCTCAGAAGGCGGATTCCCTGGAGCGCCCGTAGACCGAGAGGTTATTGCGCTGATCAAAGACCATGACCCGGAGCACAAGAATCTTCACCTATGGGATAGATGGTATGATCAAATTATCAGAGGCCGCCGGAGCTTTTCTTGTGCGACACCCTCGGAGTCTATCTCTGCGATCCCTTATGCAGATGCACCCCCGATCAATTATACTGTGGAGGAGGTAAATTGGACTTCAGAAGGTCTCTTTCGGCCTTCTATGGCCGCAATACCCGTGCAGCCGCCGGTAGCTTTGGATACTTTAGGACGGCGCATATTCCAGGGTGAATCGCGCCCTTGGGGACAGCCCTACAACATAGGACTAACTCTCCGCCACCCGGCCGGATACTTACAGTGTGCCCGATATATCCTGTCGGCGAAGAAGTCACAGCTGATGAAGCTCGGATTGTACCCTGCGATCTACGCTTCCTTGTTCTAGTATTCTGCACCTCCCACATGGTGGATCAAGGCGTTTTAGAGCAATAGAACATTCTGACCCACACCTTCCTCTTATTGGATCGAGAGGTCTCCATTTCCTTAGAGGAATTTGTCGAGGTCTCCGGTTTACCCGTTAGGGAAGAGCACTATGAGGAGCTGCTTCCTCCGGATGAGTATATTTTTGCCACCAAACCAGGGGTAATGGGTCTTACCCCATAGAACGCCATTCAACACCAGTTCCCAAGCTTGATATGGATGTTGAATATGTATGAGAGCCTCTTTCTCCAATCCGGAGGCCGGGGGTCAGCTTTGCGGACTTCATTGCTCGTTTTCTTCGCCCAGAAATTTTGTCGCGACAAGGTGAAAAGTTTGCTAAACTTGATGATCCTTTCGGCTTTGGCTTGGATCGCCGGCCAACATTGGAAGCCGATCAAAAGGATTTCTTTCTTCCAAACGTCACGATCGTCCCCTTTTCAGAAATTGATGCCCCGGGCATCGATGAAGAAGCGTTCTTTCTAGGGTTCCTGGGTTTGTGGTTAAGCTGGTTCGCGCTTCCCATGCACCCTCGCTACATGAGGCCATCTGTCTTCTACCCCGCGCATCGAATGGTTGCCGGAATACAAGTGGCCATCGGGATTGCCGGGTTAGCCCACCTGTATCATGGCCTCAGCTTGGCAGCGGATACTACTGAGCCAGGGGTGCAGCCCGCCAACTTCTCCATGCATTATTTTACCTCATGGCTAGAGTTCCACGTGCTTGGGGTCTTTGGTATCCACAGAAGACCTTCCTTTTATGACAGATGTAAGTTCCCTTGGATAATGCGGCTAGTAGACGCATCCATCGTAAGTTCGACACTGTAGGAAGCTAGGGGTTTGCTGCTTCGTCCTCGCACGGTTGAAGATGGCATGTCTTTCACTGATAAGATTTTGACCGTCGGCCAGGAATCTGCAAAAGCGGTGCTGTCTTTGTAAGACATTTTTAAAGATGGGGCCTCTGTGTTGAAAGCTCGGGAGATTCTTCATCTATACTCCATCAGGCCGGGCTTTCTCGTATTTAGGAAAAATGATGCGGCATTATTCATGAGATACAACCTGCATCGTTTCGCCCAGCAGCTGAGTTATAATCAGGGTGTCCCGCTTGAGGCTTTCTTGGCAAAACCTGCTGCTACCGAAGAGGGAATACGAAGCGCGCTGCATCATTTTACGCGTCTGAACACGGGGTCCTACTTCTTTATCAGCGAACCGATCTGTGTTCCGAAGGCCCTGAATGTGTATGTGGCCTGGTATCAACATTCGATGGGTGCCGTCATCAGGGAGGAGAAACGATTGCTGCTTGATCGCAAAGGCACCGCTCCGGCTGGCAATCCAAATGTTCCTCTGAAGCGACGGACCATTGTCCGCCCTCCCTTAAGAGAAGTTGCTGCGGTCGAGGTCCCGAGTGATGCGTCTGAGCTACCGCTACCCCGTGCTCCTGTGAAAGAGGTGACTGCAGTATCTCCCGAGTCTGGCGTAGGTTCAGATATCGAGACTCGTCGTCCCAAGGTGCCCACCAAGCGTAAGCTTATGCTAGCGGCGACTAGTGCTCGCTGGCAGAAGAAGAAGAAATCAATTCTTTCTGCAGACGTTGTACTCGGCCAGGAGCCTCATGCTCCTTATAGCGAGGGCCTAAGCGAGTATGGGACCAATGAAGGCCTATTCATAGCGCCGGATGATACCGATCTCGAAGCTGCTATTGCAGCTTCTGAGCGATTAGCAAGCCACAAAGCGGGATTGGTCATCCTCGCACAATCAAGTAAACTTCAACCGTATCTTTTTGCTGTATGTATATTTTTTATTATCATGCCTTGACTAACACATCGTCTATAACAGGCATCTCCACTGAAGAAGCTCTCGCGGCTTCCCTCAAGACTTTTGAGGAGGAGGAGAGGATTCGCGCTTCGCTGGGCGTTGGTATATTTCGGCTCATTGTGCCTTCATTCGCCTTTCTTATGAATAATCTGACCCCCCTTTTTTTTATCTTATCGCAGGGACTACCTCAACTCAGGTCATGCCCAGTACAGTGCCAATCCCGCAAGGTGATGTGGAGATGCTTCCAGGGCCAGCTATCGAAGTCCCGGCCTCCTCGGCTCTTCCAAAAGAGGCTTTACTTAAGCGACCGATGACGGATGCCATAACGGCTCCAGAGGTAACTCTTGGCGCGGACGATGATGTCCCCTTGGCGGAGGTCTTGAGAAGATCGGCTTTCACGGCCCGGGCGGAAAGGAAGCGCAGAATGCATGCAGCAAGGGAGTGTAACTCCACCTTGGCCGCGGGTGCAGGCTCGAGCGCTGCTTCCCCCATCCCTGCTTCTTCAGAGGGTGCTCCGGCCGCCCTGTCTACCACTCATAGACAGGCGGTATGCGCGGCTTGAGAAGCAATTGAAAAGCCGTCCCAAGGTAACGTAACATTGGGTCCTTTTGTCCGAATTTGATCTTCAGATTCTCATGTATCTTACCCTGTAGGGCCAAGTCTCGGTGAGGCAGTAGCGGGTGAGATGATGGGAATCACTGAGCCCGAAGCGGCCACTCTTTCCCAGGAGTCTGGAACTTCCCCAATCGCCACTCTTTCCCCTTGCGGTTCTTTGCCGTTGCCGGGTGCTGCGAGTATCACGACGATTCTCGTGGAGTCGGGAGATGAAGTTACGGGTGGCGAAACCATTCCGATGAAGGAGGGTGAAGCAATCGATGCATCTAGTGACGCCCTTATCGCGGTTCTGACCGGCGACTCACCAGGTAGATTTTGGGTCATTGCTTTCCTTTTCATTCTGCAATCCCTTTCAATCTCTCCTGACAGTATTTCCCTCGTTTCTAATGCAGGTGTGGCGAGCGTTGAGGTTGTGCCACCCAAGGAAGCATCGCCAGTTACTATTTTGATGGTGGCCGCCCCTTTGCCTTCTCCTGTATCCTCTCAAATGCTGGAAGGTACGGGTTTGTGATTTATCAGTTTCATTGTAAGTGATATACTTTATATACTGACATTGCATTATTATACCCTTGCAGGAGTTCTTTTTGATCATTTGTATCAGGTGTTGCACCCACATTTCTCCTTCCAGACGGAGATTGCTTCATCTAGTGGCATTGGTAAGTACAGCCTCTAGCTAATGTGTTCGCTTTTCTTTTACGGGCAGCCAAATCGTTTCTAATTCTTCTTTGTTTTGATTGCAGCACTACAGATTGAAGGAGGAGATGAAAGAACGGTTGCACCATCGGTACTCCAGGCCTTGCCACCTGCTGCAGCCTGTATAGTAAACTCCATTGTTCATGAACCTTCTCAACTTCTTGAACCGTCACTTGGCTGTGATTTGTTTTGCAGCGGTGATACCGACTTCAGCTCCGTTCGAATCTCGAGTCATAATTCCATCAGGCCCCTTTTCTTGACGTCCATCTTCAAAAGGCGCTGCGAATAGTCTACGCATGTTGAGCGATTATATCGAGGAGCTTGACGCGGAGGCTCCTACATTCGCTGCAGATTTTGCTGCGGAGGTTAATCCTATGCTGGTGACGCTCGTGAACTTTCATAGTGAGGGTGTCGTTGAGTCTTGGGTTAATCACTGCAGGAAAATTGAGGCCTGTCTGCATGAGCTCGAATTTGGACGTCCTGCTCCTGAGATTCTGGCTGTGAACTCTCAACGGGCTGCGTGGGTCGAGCAGAGCACTCCCTACATCCGCCATCTTGAACAAGAAGCGGCCTTAAAGCGTAAGGAATGTGAAGAGATTTCAAGCGAATCTTCTCGACTGCATGCTCAGGTTGATTCCAATGCTGTGCCGTTGAAAGCTATCTTTGAGGGCCTTCTACGATGTATTTCCGACGGGCTAACGCCGAGGCGGAAGCTCGACCTCATCGAGCGGGATGCGCAGAGTCGTGGGGCAGCTCAATGGGTCATTGACAAGCAACTTTCATCTTACTTGCAGCAACGGGGTCAAGTTGAAGCGGGGTTGTCCGCGGCAGCAGACCGTGAAAAGGGGCTGATGGGAGTGCGCGATCAACTGATTGGCCTATTGAAAACGCTTCCCTCGCAATAGTTGTTTTTATATCATTTGCAATTTTTGAATAAAATGTATCCATTTTTTTATCCTTTCATATGATGTAACTTGTACTCTATTGAACTCATAAATAAAAGATACATATCTTTCGTACTATCTTGTGTTATCTCCTGCTTTCTTCTCTTTTCTTTGTTGCCGGCATGTTACTTTAGTAAGCGTAGCTTGTAGTTGATAGAGAGCATTCCGTCTTGAACTCTTCGAGAGGTAGTGGTGGCTTAGGAAGCAGGTTCAGATCCGCTGCCTAAGACTTTTCAACTTTATGAGCCGTGAGGGTCTCAAAAAGACTTTTCTCCCTACGAGTCGAGAGGATCTCGCAGGTGTATTTTCTCCTTAGGAATCGTGAGGATTCCTAAGTGTGTTTTCTCTTGAGAGTCGTAAGGATCTCACAAAAGAGTTTTCTACCTTACGAGTCATGAGGACCCGAAAATGATGGATGAGGTTGACATTATCCGCATTTCATGGAATCAGGGGATGCCCTGGCCATTTCCCACGGGGTCAAGACTGACTTTAGCCGTGTTCTATGGGGACAGGATTTGCTCTAGATGCTTCCTACGGGGTCAGAATTGACATTAGCCGTGTTCCACAAGGACCAGAATCCGCTCTGGACGCTTCCCACGGGGTCAGGATTGACATTAGCCGTGTTCCACTAGACCAGGATTTGCTCTTGACGCTTCCCACGGAGTCGGATTGATATTAGCCATGTTTCGTAAGGACCAGGATCCATTCTGGACACTTCCCACGGGGTCAGGATTGACATTAGCCGTGTTCCGCAAGGACCAGGTTCCGCTCTGGACGCTTCCCACGGGGTCAGGATTGACATAATCCGTGTTCCACAAGACCAGGATTTGCTCTGGACGCTTCCTACGGGGTCAGGATTGACATAGCCGTGTTCCGTAAGGAACAGGTTTCGCTCTGGACGCTTCCCACGGGGTCAGGATTGACATAGCCGTGTTCCACAAGACCAGGATTTGCTCTGGACGCTTCCCACGGGGTCAGGATTGACATAGCCGTGTTCCGCAAGGACCAGGTTCCGCTCTGGACGCTTCCTACGGGGTCAGGATTGACATAAGCCGTGTTCCACTAGACCAGGATTTGCTCTGGACGCTTCGTACGGGGTCAGGATTGACATAGCCGTGTTCCACTAGACCAGGATTTGCTCTGGGCGCTTCCCATGGGGTCAAGATTGAAATTAGCCGTGTTCCGCAAGGACCAGGATCCGCTCTGGATGCTTCCCACGAGGTCAGGATTGATATTAGCCGTGTTCCACAAGGACCGGGATTTGCTCTGGACGCTTCCCACGGGGTCAGGATTGACATAGCCATATTCCGCAAGGACCAGGTTCCGCTCTGGACGCTGTTGGGGTCAAAATTTGTACCCCAGTTGACCAAGTCAAAGTCAAAGTCAACCCTAAACCAGGTGGGCCCAAGCCCAGGTCAAGCGGTCTCATGCCCAAGTCGAGCCCGCTGCCAGCCTCCTCCATGGCAAAATAAAAAGTCATGTAATAAATAATTTTGATGTAATTTTTTATGCATGAATGTAAGTAAAATGGGCATAAAGCCAAATTTTTGTAAATCCCATGGCTTATGTGCAAAAGAAATGCATATGAGGCATGGGATGGGCAAATGCCATTTTGTAAAGCCCAAGGGGCTACATGTAAATGTGCAAGCTTATAAGAGGCAACATGATGATGAATAAAATATATACTTTTCATTCCCTCAAAAATCTAGGGCCTGTGCCACTTTCTCCTTACTCAAGGTTCTAAAACCTTCTTCTTTCTTTTGAATTAAATCAAGAGTTTTACTCTTCCTTTTCCAAAACTAAATAGTTTTTCACCACAAAACCCACAAAGGGGAATTTGGATCCGCCATTAGATCTCAAAAAGGGGAGATTTTTAAGTCTCACATCTTGTTTTTCAAGATCCGGCCAAACGAAAGGAAGAAGAAGGAGACCCATCTACAGAAACCCCACTTTGGGGAAGATCCAGGGCTCGAGGGGAGAAGCCCCCTTCATCAGCTTCAAAATATCTTAGGAGTTTAACTCCTCATATATATATATACATATATACAAAATAATAAGTGCTCATTTCTGGGAGTACAACTCCCATTGTAGGGACCAAGTCCCTTGCGCTCAAAGCGCTAGCGCCAAACCGCCATCGTGCCTGGCACATGGGGTGCTAGCGCCCAAGCGTCCACGTGCCTGGCACGTGGGGCGCTAGCGCTCAAAGCGCTAGCGCTCTGGCGCCTAAAGCGCCCACATTCCTGCCACGTGGGGCGCTAGGACCCAAAGCGCTAGCGCCCTTGCGCTCAAAGCGCTAGCACCCAAAGCTCTGGCGCTTTATCCCGCGCATTCTTTGGATGCCCTTTTCTTTTATATATATATATATATATATATATATATATATATATATATATATATATATATATACACACACACATACTCCACGACACTGTCCCGTAAAAACTCTGCGTGGCTCCCGATATATCCAAGCCCCATCCAAAACAAAATACACGTACACTGCACATTGAGTTCGCATGACCAGTTTAACTCATCAATCGGAGGTTCCCTCGCTCCAAAGGCGAGGGGTAATTAACGGCAGCTTAGTCCGCGGCTTCCGGAGATTCGGATCCCCACAATTAATAAACCCCGGCCTACCCTAGGCAGGAGGAATCTATAGTACGCCTTACAAGCGCGCGCGTATTCCCATCTCAACGGGGTGACGAAAAACACCCTACAGATTCTGGCACGCCTGGTGGGACCGATCTCTCCTCCCATATTTCGGGTTAAACGTTCATGCGAACTCAATCAATATGCATATCGATTGCCTGTACTGAAATCATGCTTCTTTGTGCAGGTTAACAAATTTAAAATTGCAATCTCCGGTCGCAGCGAAAATGTCTCCAAGGACAAGCTCAGCTCTCGACACAGCTCCCATCTCCTACACGATGAAGATGGACGCCAAGACGGTCCTTCCGGCCAGTCTCAGGCGACAATAGGAAGAGCTGCCGCTACCATTTGGCTCTATTCTGTTCGTGTCAGCTAACGCCATCCCAGCTCCTCAAGCTCCGGTAACTGACAGACCGGCCTCGAAAGGCAAAAGGCCAAATGTGTTGATCTCGAGGGCGCCCCAACCTAAACGCAAGTCGGTGCTCAAACAGCTCTCCATGGCCCCAGCTGGGGGCAAAGCCGTCAGAACAAAAGAAGTTGCCAGACGTCGTGGGCAAGCCCAGGCGATACCTTCGATGGACACGCTGGCGGATGTCTTCTCAAGCCTCCCCATCACTCAGCCTATGGTGGCTTCTCGAAGAGCCGAAGCCTGCCAAGCGCTCAAGGCAGAGAAGCTGAGGCAGAAGCGACTCAGATACAGAGCCAACAAAAGGGCTAGGGCTCTGGCCATGTTAAAATTTATGAATTTCCAAAGCCCGGACCGCTCCGAGTGGCCCGAGACCGGTTTTTCGCCAAAGTAACAAGCGGCAATCCCTCGATGAGAAGTTGAGAAGTCCTTACTCATTTCCCCAGGATAAAACAAGAAAACTGTTTGAACTGGAAGTGCCCAATCGGCTCATTACTCTACCGGAGTCGAGACACCCACCGCAACCGAACGACTTCAACGATCCCAATTACTGCCCCTACCATCGAGTATTGGGCCATCCACTCGAAGATTGCTACGTCTTCAAAAATTGGGTTGAAGACCAATACCAGCAAGGCAAATTCGCGTTGTCTGAAAATTGGAAGGTGAACCCGCCATAACCACATGCTCCGAAAAAGATGGACATGCCGGGGGCATCGTGCTCATTCATAGAAGAAGCTCCATGGGAAGTTGTTCTTTCGGCAAAAACTAAAAAAAAATGCTGAAAGATCTTCAAACATGTTCGGCGATCAGGTGGAAAAGTCCGCAAGAACCGGAGATTATCGAGGGGATGATGAAACCACGCCCAACATTGGGAGTCAATAGTGATGGTGGAAAAAACATTCAGGCCCAGCCGTCAAAGTCTTCGAAGAAAAAGAAGAAGACCAAAAAACCCGCGCAGTTTGATGACAAGCGCACGGATCTCCAAAAGCATATTGACGCGCTGGAGGAATATAACCAGAAGGTGCGAACCCCGGTCACACTCAAAGAATTTCTCAACAATATCCTTGAGAGCGAAGATAACGACAATAACGACGAGGATGACTCGTCAGAAGAATCTGAGGACTATGTGGCAAGTTGCCACATGATCTCTCATTCAGCATTAACTAACGAAGAAGCTCACTCGGCGATAGAGGACAGCATAAAAAAGCTGGGGGCTGGATCGAAACCAAAACCCTTGGAACCGTCTGCCAAGATGATCGACTTGCTACTGAACGAAGCACGTCAGAAACGCAAAGCCAATCGAGAGCGCGAACTGGCTATATTCGAAAAAGCCAAACGCCGACGACTGATTGAAAAGGTCGAGGCACCCCAACTGGATCGAAGTATCCCTATCGCCAGCAAAAGCAAGCTTAAATTAAGGAGACGATTCGCTAGGGCTCTGTCAATAAGAATGAAGTTACCCTCTTTCAGAGGAAATTCTCCTGGCGGTATACATCTTGATGAAGTGGACATACCTCCTAACTTCTACTTATACCATCAGAAGATTACACACCCTACCGAGGAGTGCATATCCTTTAAAAACTGGTGACATGGATATGTTACCCACCGACAACACGTTCAACGAGTGAAGTGCAAGGCTCGTCGGGAACAGAAAAGCACGACAGATGAGCGCAAAAGAGCTGCTGGCAACTGTCACATAGTCGACACCAAGGGATCGCAAGTCATCACCTTTGGAAGCGACTCTGACGAAGAAATCGCCATCAGCCCTCTCTTCAAGGAATCCACCTCTGACATAAAAGATGCGAAGATTCACGAGAAAATCTAGCTGCGTAATCATACGTTGCCCGAAAAATCTCGGACTTATGACCAAAACGTCTTTAAACTACTACAAACTCGCGGCATCCCCAGGCTGACGTGGTAAAAAAAAAGGGTACGTCCATAAGCGAAATGGGCACGGATGAAAACCCAAAAGGGCTCCGTGAGTAAAAACAGCGGGACTATCGGCGAGTTTTTTGAAAATCCGAAAGGGCGCAATCTCGTTAAAAGACACTTACAAGGTCCTCTCGACCCTGTAAGGAGAAACCACATGCGTGAGATCCTTACGACTCACAAAGGAGAAACACACTTAGGGATCCCCATGATTCCTAAGGAGAAATTACACTTGCGAGATCCTCACGACTCCTAAGGAGAACCTTCTTCTGAGACCCTCACGGCTCATTAGATTCAAAAGCCTTAAGTTACAGGGATCTGAACCTATTCTTAAGCCATCACAACCCATAGACTGCCCTACAAGCGGTTCAATATTGACCCTTGTATACAATCCACGGGCACGAATGAACATTTCCCTAACAGAGTCCCACTAGCGACTAGGGATATGCTCACACAACGAACGATACTTGTAAGTCCTCTCGACTTATAAGGAGAAAACACTCTTGTAAGTTCCTTACGGCTTATAAGAGAACATACACTTAGGAATCCTCACGATTCCTAAAGAGAAAATGCACCTACGAGATCCTCACGACTCGTAGGGAGAAACACCTATGAGACCCTTACGGCTCATGAATTCAAAAGCCTTAGTCGACGGGATCCTAACCCTGTTTGCTAAGCCACCTTTGTTCGACATCGACAGAGGCAAATGATGATTCACTCCTGGCAATGTCCCAGTGGTAGCGATCCTGATGCCTAAATCGGTATCAAATTCCAAGCCCTTTCACGGCAAATGATGATTTGCTCCTGGCAATATTCCAGTCGCAGCAATGTTGATGCTAAGATTGGCACCAGATCCCAAGTTCCATACTCGTGGCGAAAAGTCGACGAGCCAAAAATGCATATGAAATAGATGAAATGATAGGACAACTTGCAACAAAATCAGCAAGTAAAAATATATGCATACAAAATAGCCGAAATGGCTGAGCAACTCGCAATAAAAAAAACCGAGTAAAAAGAAAAAATAGCCCAAATGATTATGCACCGCGAAAAATAGCCGAAATGATTGGGCAATCGCGACTTTCGTGATATAAAAAGCTGAAATGATAGAACATCGCGGAAAGAAATAAAAAAAATGAAAGAATGAAACTTTTTGCCCTACAGGTGAGATCACATCAATCCCTGTATACAATCCAGGGGCACAAACAAAGAGGGAACCATACCTTCCCACCAGGCTCCATCAGAAAGCGAAGCCAAATCTCGACGGTTCATAGACAACCTCGACATTTGTCGCAATATTGCAGACACGATGTCAACAAACGAAGTGAAGGAAGATCCCTAGCTTCAGGGTCTCGACGTCAACATCGACAACTTAGAGATCAACACCGGCGTTCTTCCTTCCTCCAGTCGGATGCAGACACAACATCAACAAACGGAGCTGCGGAAAAGTCCTTAGTTCCAAGACTCTACAGTCTACAGGCAACCTAGAGTCAACCAATGACCTCTCCGCCGGATCAACGCTCCGTCTCGAAAACAATTCAATCAACTCCGAGGAAATCAGTGTCCTTAGAAAAACCTCGATTCAGGGAAATCAGCGTCTTTGACGAGACCATCTCGATTCGCGTTGACCCACAGAGAAATCAGCGTCTTTGCAGGAATACCTCGATTCGTCTCAACCCCAGGGAAATCAGTGTCCTTGGCAAGCTCCTCGATTCAGGGAAATCAGCATCCTTGACGAGAGCATCTCGATTCGCGTCGATCAGCAGAGAAATTGGCGTCTTTGCAGGAATACCTCGATTCGTCTCAACCCCGGGGAAATCAGTGTCCTTGGCAACCTCCTTGATTCAGGGAAATCAGCGTCCTTGACAGGAGCATCTCGATTCGCGCTGACCCGCAGAGAAATCATCGTCTTTGCAGGAATACCTCGATTCGTTTCAACTCCGAGGAAATCAGTGTCCTTGGCAACCTTCTCGATTCAGGGAAATCAGCGTCCTTGACGAGAGCATCTCGATTTGCGTCGACCCACAGAGAAATCAGCGTCTTTGCAGGAATATCTCGATTCGTTTCAACCCCAGGGAAATCAGTGTCCTTGGCAACTTCCTCGATTCAGGGAAATCAGCGTCCTTGACGAGAACATCTCGATTCGCGTCGACTCGCAGAGAAATCAACGTCTTTGCAGGAATATCTCGATTCGTTTCAACTCCGAGGAAATCAGTGTCCTTGGAAAAAACCTCGATTCAGGGAAATCAACGTCCTTGACGAGAGCATCTCGATTCGCGTCGACTCGCAAGGAAATCAGTGTCTTTGCAGGAATACCTCGATTCGTTTCAACTCCGAGGAAATCAGTGTCCTTGGCAAAAACCTCGATTTAGGGAAATCGACGTCCTTGACGAGAGCATCTCGATTCGCGTCGACCCGCAAGGAAATCAGTGTCTTTGCAGAAATACCTCGATTCGTTTCAACTCCGAGGAAATCAATGTCCTTGGCAAAAACCTCAATTCAGGAAAATCGGCGTCCTTGACGAGAGCATCTCGATTCGCATCGACCCGCAAGGAAATCAGTGTCTTTGCAGGAATACCTCGATTCGTTTCAACTCCGAGGAAATCGGTGTCCTTGGAAAAAACCTCGATTCAGGAAAATCAGCGTCCTTGACAAGAGTATCTCGATTCGCGTCGACTCGCAAGGAAATCGGTGTCTTTGCAGGAATACCTCGATTCTTCTCAACTCTGAGGAAATCAGCGTCCTTGGCAAAAACCTCAATTCAGGGAAATCAGCGTCCTTGGCGAGAGCATCTCGATTCGCGTCGACCCGCAATAAAATCAGTGTCTTTGCAGGAATACCTCGATTCGTCTCAACTCCGAGGAAATCAGTGTCCTTGGCAAATACCTCGATTTAGGGAAATCAACGTCCTTGACGAGAACATCTCGATTCGCGCTGACCCATAGAGAAATCAGTGTCTCTGCAGGAATATACAACGTTAGCAATGCGGAGACACGGCAAAGTTCCTAGTTCCATGACTCGGCGGTGAACAGACAAACCAAAGTCAACCCTCAACCTCCCAGTTAAAGCAATGCTTTGACTCGGAAGTCGGTCAACTCATCAATCACTTACGAGTCCTCTCGACTTGTAAGGAAGAAAATTCTCTTGTAAGATCCTTACGACTCTCAAGAGAAAACGCACTTAGGAATCCTCACGATTCCTAAGGAGAAAATACACCTACGAGATCCTCTCGACTCGTAGGGAGAAAAAATCATTATGAGACCCACATGGCTCATAAACTTGAAAAGTCTTAGGCAGCAGATTTAAACTATTTCCTAAGCCATCGCTTCTTATCTCGATTCAGGGAAATCAGCGTCCTTGGCGAGAACCTCTCGATTCATTTCGACCCGCAAGGAAATCGGTGTCTTTGCGAGAATCTCTCGATTCGTCTCAACTTGCGGGGAAATTAGTGTCCCTACGCATAAAGAAAATTCTCTTGTGGGATCCTTACGATTCTCAAGAGAAAATGCACTTAGGAGTCCTCACGACTCCTAAGGAGAAAAGACGCCTACGAGATCCTCACGACTCGCAGGGAGAAAAGCCTTTGTGAGACCCTCACGGCTCATAAAGTTGGAAAGTCTTAGGAAACAGATCCTAACCCTGTTTTCTAAGCCATCGCTACCTTATAAAGAGTTCAAGATGAACTGTTATCTACCATCTATGGGCTAAACTTGCCAAAACTACATGCCACTGAAATGGAGAAGTTACTCATGAGCATATAAACTACTTGGCGCCAGAGTAAAACATAAAGAAATAGAAGGGTGCGGCTCATAGAGCTGAGGTTTTGGAACTATATCTCTTAAGAGTCGTGATTTGAGTCAATGATAAATGACGACGCTTGTGTCCGCTTGTTATCTTCTCAGATCAAGATTCCGAAAATTATATACCAACCCGAAACTGGTCATACGCTATGAATAACTCTGCGCTACTTCACCCACGTACATACTTACGTAGGTAAAGTAGTGGGGGGCATTTCTTCCCGCCAAAAATTTCTGCGCAAAAGAGCCCAAGGTATCAAATTGCAGCGATACGCTTAAGAAAATGCGAACCAGTATTTTACGGGCTGTATTTTGAAAAACTCCCGAATGAGAAACGGCTAAATTATGATGGTATCAAAAGCATCTCGAAAAATCCTTCGATTCGATATATTATGGGCCTTATAATTCATCCGGGATAAAAAGTTATGAGCCATTACGTGCGCACACGTGACCGGGCATCACGTGTGCCCATACGTGACCGGGCATCACGTGCCCACACGTGACCGGGCATCACGTGCAGACACGTGACCATTTACAGGCAAAGCCTGTAAGCACTGAATAAAATAAATAATTGGAAATAATTAATCAGTGGGGTCACGTGCCAACACGTGATAGGCTCTTAAACCCTCTGAAACAATAGAATTAAATTCTAATTAAATAATTAATCAGTGGGGTCACGTGCCAACATGTGATAGGTTCCTGAGCCCTCCAAACCAATAGAATTAAATTCTAATTAATTGGTCAATCAGTGGGGTCACGTGCTAACACGTGATAGGCTCTTAAAGCTTCTGAACTAATAGAATTAAATTCTAATTAAGGAAAATAAAAAACCCTAGTTGGAAAAATATTTCCCTAAATTTTTCCAAACAAAAAGATTGTGCTCTGTAAAGTGGAGCACCGTTGGATTAAAAATTCAATGGTGATTAAAAATTACCAATTTATAGAAAGATTCTATACAAGAAAAGATTTCCCTGAAATTCACCAAGAATAACAGACAGAATATCTTTTGGATTAAAAATCCAATGGTGAATAAAATTCACTGAGTGATCTAAAAGATCATGTTGGTTATAAAATCAATTAAAATCTTTCAATGAAAGATTGATTGAACAAACTGATTCTTTTCTTTCTCCTATAAATAGGAACCAAGAAGAGAAGATGGGGTATTTTTGTTTGGGAGAGATACAACAACAGAGAGAAAAAAGAGAGGAGAATTTAATTCTCAAGAGAGAAAAAGATTTTCTCAGAAGATAAAGAAACCCTAGGTGAGAAGGGGAAAGAGATCTAAGCTCCATAAAAGAAAAAGAGAATTTAATTATCAATTTAAGAGTTTAAATTTTCTGAATAAGAACTTAGTTCTTCCTTTGGTTGAAGATCTGCAAAAGCAGATCTCCCCACAAGTTGAGAATTTAATTCTCATCGGGGAGATTCTGCCATGCAGATCCAAAACTTAGAGGGAGAATTGAGTTTAGGGAATTTAATTCCCCCAAGTTCATAGGAATTTAATTCCTCCAAATGAAACTAGGGTTTAACCCTACATAAGAATTTAATTCTTCCAAATTCATAAGAATTTAATTCCTCCAAATGAAACTAGGGTTTAACCCTATATAAGAATTTAATTCTTCCAAATACATAGGAATTTAATTCCTCTAAACAGAACTAGGGTTTATCCCTATAAGAGAATTTAATTCTTAAAAACAAGAGACATAAAGCTCTCCATGCACATAAAGATCAAGTATCTAACATGATCACGTGGTAACACGTGACCCTTCATCCCAACGAACAAAAAGGAATGAATAAGGCATGCTCACGTGCCCCCACGTGACCCTTAAATAGACTCCTCAAGATGAGAAAGAAAAAACTTGGAGGCAATGCCTCACGTGCTCATACGTGACCCTCAAAACAAAAGGGAACAAATCCAAAGGCAGTACTAATTTATGGCGCCTCACGTGTCCCCACGTGACCCCTGACAAACACCTCTTTAAAAAAGAGAAGATGGAAAGAACCGAAATATTAAAATCCAATGCATGGGCGTCCTCACGTGCCCCCACGTGACCCCTAGCAAATCCTGTTAATATCTAGTGCATGGGTGTCCATAACGTGCCCACACGGATGGCCATGAAGACTAAAAGTGTTTAACACTTATTCTGAGAATAAAATAAGGGAAGCTTGACCCAATCCTAGGGTGCCTCACGTGAGAGCTTCATTTTTTTTAGTGTTTAACACTATTTTAAGCACTGCATCCTTAGTGTTTAACACTATTTTATGTGCATTACGTGGGAACACGTGATCGCCAAATAGGTGCTGATGTTTAACACTATTTTCAATCCAAAATGATAGGGCAATCGCGACCTTCGCGATAAGAAAAGCTGAAATGATAGAGCAATCGCGGTAAAAAAAATATATATACAAAAATAAAAAAAACAAAACAAAACAAAAAAAACAACAAAAACAAAACAAAGGCGAATGATGAGTCGCTCCTGGTACCATATTCCAGTGCAGCGATACAGACGCCAACCAAAATCTGATTTTCCGAAATTCCCCCAGCCCTATGGCCAGTCCCCAAATTGACTACCGTATACAATCCATGGGCTCAAATAATTCTCATCATACCCATGTCCCACCGAAGTCACCCGTCCAGCGGCCGGTCTCCGCCCTTGGAATTATGCTCCATTTGGGAAGACCCACTCATGTGTCCTCACGATACGTGAAGAGAAAATCCCCGCGCGAGATCCTTATGACTCACAAAGGAAAAACACACTTGGGGGTCCTCAAGACTCCTAAGGAGAAAATGCACCTACGGGATCCTTACGACTCGTAGGGAGAAAATGCTTTTATGCGACCCTTACGGCCCATAAAATTGAAAAACCTTAGATGATAGGGATCTAAACCTGTCTCCTAAGCCATCGCTTCCCAATCCCCAAGTGGCGAATGATAAGTCGCTCCTGGTACCATATTCCAGTGCAGCGATGCAGACACCAACCAAATTCCAAACCCCATACTCCAAATGGCGAATGATGAGTCGCTCCTGGTACCATATTCCAGTGCAGCGATACAAACGCCAACCAAACTCTGAATGTCCCAACGACGGATGATGACTCTCTCCTGGTAACATATTCCAGTGTAGCGATGCAGACGCCAACCAAATTCCAAATCCTAATGGCGAATGATGAGTCGCTCCTGGTACCATATTCCAGTGCAGCGATGCAAACACTAACCAAATTCCAAATCCCATACCCCAACGGCGAATGATGAGTCGCTTCTGATACCATATTCCAGTGCAGCGAGCAGACGCCAACAAAGTCCCGAAATTTTTCCGGCCCTACGGTCTGTATCATACATCCTGCAAAACCGTATACAATCCACGGGCGTAAAACAATCCCAATCTCTCCCAAGTCCTACCGGTGAGACCACATTCAAAGTCCCACAAAAAAAAATGGTATGTCCACAAGCAAAATAGGCACGGATGAAAACCCGAAAGGGCTCCGTGAGTAAAAACAGCAGGACTGCCGGCGAGTTTGTGAAAACCCGAAAGGGCGCAAACTCGTAAAAATGAGATAAAATGCACTCGCAAAGTCCTAACGACTTTATGAGGAGAAAATTCCCGCGTGAGATCCTTACGACTCACAAAGGAGCAACACACTTAGGAGTCCCCATGACTTCTAAGGAGAAAATACACCTACGAGATCCTTTCGACTCGTAGGGAGAAAATACTTTTATGCGACCCTTGCGGCCCATAAAATTGAAAAGCCTTAGGTGATAGGGATCTAAACCTGCCTCCTAAGCCATCAATTCCCAAATCCTCTCGGGGCAAATGATGAGTTCCTCCTGGCATTATTCCAGTGCAGCAATGCAGATGCCAAACAAAAACCCAAATCGTCAAATCCACTCATGGCAAATGATGATTCGCTCATGGTACCATATTCCAGTGTAGCGATGCTGATGTCAATCCAAATCAAATCAAACCAACAACCTCTGCGGCGGAATCATGCTTCGTTCCAGTATTTACCCCGTGTCGAAGTCATGCTTCGCCTCGGGATATCTTCCCTCCCTGTCGGAATTATGCTTCGGTTCGGAATCAACCAACGACCTCCTCGTCGGAATCATGCTCCGCCCTGGAATTAAGTAAACAAGCGACCTCCTCGTCGGAATCATGCTCCGCCCTGGAATCAAGTCAACCAGCGACCTCCCTGTCGGAATTAAGCTCCGACTCGGAATCAAGTCGACCAACAAGCTCTGCGCCGGAATCATGCTTCGTCTCAGAGTGTACCCCGCATCAAAATCAAGCTTCGCCTCGGGATATCTGCCCTTCCTGTCGGAATTATGGTTCGGCTCGGAATTAACCAACGACCTCCTCGTCGGAATCATGTACCACCCTGGAATCAAGTCAACAAGCAACCTCCTCGTCGGAATCATACTTCGCCCTGGAATCAAGTCAACAAGCGACCTCCTCGTCGGAATCATGCTCCGCCCTGGAACCAAGTCAACCAGCGACCTCCCTGTCGGAATTAAGCTCCGACTCGGAATCAATTCGACCAACAAGCTCTGCGCTGGAATCATGCTTCGTCTCAGAGTGTAGCCCGCATCGAAATCAAGCTTCGCCTCGGTGTATCTGCCTTCCATGTCGGAATTATGCTTCGGCTCGGAATCAACCAGCGACCTCCTCGTCAGAATTAAGCTCCGCCTCGGAATCAAGTCAACCAGCTAGCTCTGTGTCGGAATCATGCTTCGTCTCAGAATGTACCCCGTGTCGAAATCAAGCTTCGCCTCGGAGTATCTGCTTTCTCTATCGGAATTATACTTCCCATGGGAATCAACCTCTGCATCGAAATTATGCTTCGGTCAGAATGTCTGCCGCTCATCGGAATTATACTCCAATCCATGGAATCATGCTCCGCTCTTCGGAATGATGCTCCGATCCTCGGAATTATGCTCCGACCCTTTGGAATCATGCTCCGCTCATCGGAATTATGCTCCGATCCTTGGAATCATGCTCCGCTCTTCGGAATGATGCTCTGATCCTCGGAATTATGCTCCGACCCTTTGGAATCATGCTCCGCTCATCGGAATGATGCTCCGATCCATGGAATCATGCTCCGCTCTTCGGAATGATGCTCTGAACCCTGGATTTATGCTCCGCTCTTCGGAATGATGCTCTGAACCCTGGAATCATGCTCCGCTCTTCGGAATGATGCTCCGAACCCTGGAATCATGCTCCGCTCTTCGGAATGATGCTCCGAACCCTGGAATGATGCCCCGCTCTTCGGAATGATGCTCCGAACCCTGGAATGATGCCCCGCTCTTCGGAATGATGCTCCGATCCCTGGAATCATGCTCCGCTCTTCGGAATGATGCTCTGAACCCTGGAATCATTCTCTGCTCTTCGGAATGATTGCTCCGAAAATTGGAATCATGCTCCGATCCCCGGGAATCATGCTTCCCGAGGGACGCTCCGCCCCCGGAATGATGTTCCACCTCGAAATCCAGCTTCAAGATCCATCAATTTCATGCACACAACTTACATGCGCGGTGTGCATTTATTGATGGGGGGCACTTTGTTGGGGTCAAAATTTGCACCCCGGTTGACCAAGTCAAAGTCAAAGTCAACCCTAAACCAGGTGGGCCCAAGCCCAGGTCAAGCGGGCCCATGCCCAAGTCGAGCCCGAGGCCAGCCTCCTCCATGCCAAAATAAAAAGTCATGTATTAAATAATTTTGATGTAATTTTTTATGCATGAATGTAAGTAAAATGGGCATAAAGCCAAATTTTTGTAAAGCCCATGGCTTTTGTGCAAAAGAAATGCACATGAGGCATGGGATGGGCAAAATGTCATTTTGTAAAGCACAAGGGGCTACATGTAAATGTGCAAGCCTATAAGAGGCAACATGATGATGAATAAAATATATACTTTTCATTCCCTCAAAAATCTAGGGCCTGTGCATCTTTCTCCTTCCTCAAGGTTCTAAAACCTTCTTCTTTCTTTTGAATTAAATCAAGAGTTTTACTCTTCCTTTTCCAAAACTAAATAGATTTTCACCACAAAACCCACAAAGGGGAATTTGGATCAGCCATTAGATATCAAAAAGGGGAGATTTTTAAGTCTCACCATTTTTTTTTCAAGATACGGCCAAACGACAGGAAGAAGAAGGAAACCCATCTCCAGAAACCGCACTTTGGGGAAGATCTCCCCCGAGGGGAGAAGCCCCCTTCATCAGCTTCAAAATATCTTAGGAGTTTAACTCCGCATATATATATACATATATACAAAATAATAAGTGCTCCTTTCTGGGAGTACAACTCCCATTGCAGGGACCAAGTCCCTTGCGCCCAAAGCGCTAGTGCCCAAAGCGCGTTAGTTATATGTATGCCCTAGAGGCCATTACTGTACATACGATGTATATTGTAGTGGATGCTTGGACATATATAGGGAGGATTTTCTTGCTCGACATGATAGTATGCTATCTGGTTACTCTTTATCTTAACATGTACTCTATTTGTCTCTATGTTACATGTTGATAAATCCCTTAGGATGAGTACTTGACTACCAGGACTATGATGCGGATCATACTAGTAGGGACAGTGTAGTCGCCAAGTACATCCTTCAAATGTTCCTAGTCGAGAGTGTATCGAGACAGGGCATCGATACACCAGAGTAGACTAGCGTATACGCATCTTGACCCATATGATGGGCGATGGATGATCCCATATCCATCGGTGTTTGACACCAAGGATGGTGTACGGGTGCTCAGTGGAGACTGGTTACACTGGACGGATTCACCGAGAACTCCCAGATGGTATTATACCTCACGTCAGATGGCAGTTCTCTGGTGACACTGGTACAGGTTAGTCTGTAGACCCAAGATCGTCATAGAGTCTTGTGTGATTCCCACTGTGCTTTGATTTCCATCATACCACGTCCAAGAGGGCGTGCAAAAAGGTGGATTTTTGGTACAGTCCTGAATCACATGGAGGCAATGAGCGATAGGAGGGGATTCGTCTCTCCCGGTATAGGGAGTTGATGTTGTGCAGTGTTCGATTGGCTATAACTGGAAATCCCTGGCCAGGGTTTGCTGAGATTTACTGGTAAGTGTTATCAGTAGTTTCTCGAACTGTTATAGACCTCATATCGACACGACTTATCAAGCTACTGGGGTCTGACGTTTACCACCCCTAGGCGAGATATGCGACATATCAGACGAAGAGACCGGACTGTACGGGAGTGTTACTGATTGGATTCGCAGGAGAATGTACATGCTTGCTTGTTGATCTTCTGATCGCTCAATACTTAGATGGCTGTTACGTTTAGCTGACCGCTTGCAGCTTGTGGGTGTTTGATATGATCATCACCTACTGCCGGCGTATTGACGATTCTTTAGTGTCCTACACAGAAGTTTCTTGACTCAGGCAAAACGGAGTAGGGGCACATATGTGATATGTGCGGGACCGAGAACAATACGTGTATGTGATACCGTATTAGATTCTCGCGATATGAGATATCGGCCGGGTATATGAGATATAGCCGGGTCATCGGATCAAGTGTTGATTCGATGAACTGATACAGATTATATTAGTCGGTTATTTCTGAAATAGCCGGATTATCGGATCAAGTGTTGATTCGATAATTTAATGTGTAATTATATATTTGATATATTAAATTACATTAACTAATATAAGCTAACTAAAGGATTCTTTTTCTCACTCGGGTAATACATTGATATATATGCGATATATGTTAATTGTATTATTTTATTTTGGTACAATAAATATTGTATATGTGATATATAATATTGTAACATATTAGGGTTATAAACACAACATATTTTGTGGAGTTTAATTGTGGTTAGGGTTTGGATTAGGGTTAAACATTCATGAAGCTTTCAAGAAGCTTCTTGAAGCTTTGACTTTGACCTTGATATTTTGTGATATTTTGTGACATTTCTTTAACCCAACCCAACCCTTTAACCATAGTAAAATCTCTACATGGGTTAAGTCTTCATACTTAACCCATGGTTGCATTTCTAACCTCACTTGATTCATTGTTCATCACAAAAGGATTCATTCTTCTTCTTCTTCCTTCTTGCTTAAAAAGCTTTCTAGCTTTTTGAGAGATGATGAAAATGACTGAGAAATAGAAAACAAATGAGAGCTAAAATCCTACTTCATCATCCTAATCTATCCTAGCCATTTAGATTAGGGTGTTCACTTCATTAGTGAGTGAGAGCTTGTGTTAAAGAAACTTCAAGGTAGATCATCTTTGTTATCGAAGATCGGAAGCAAGCTTGCATCTTTCTCTTCGTGGAGCCTCTCTAGAGTCCGGGTACTCGATGATCGCAGCGAAGGGACCACAACACGGAGCTTTAGAAGTGAAGGACCGGACTACAAAGGTTGTAATCCCAAACTCTTAGATGTTAAAGTGTTTAACATACTTTATTTCGCCTAATCTCTAGTCTAAGATCTTGGTTAGGGTTGTTCGGCACGTCTAAAATTTAAATCGGGTATGGTTGATGCCTTGTAGAACCTTGTGAGAGTGTCTAGTAACCCTACAGTGGTATCAGAGCCAAGCTAGAGCTTTAGGCGAAGTCTAGACAAATTTTAAAGTCCGATCGAACCCCGTAACCCCGATACGAACCCCTTCTCTGGAAATTTTTCAAAAGTTGACATTTTTCATATTAAAAATACTCAGAAAATTAAGCAGGGTATTTTAGGAAATACTGTGAAAAATGAGACCACAATACCCTTAAAGCGCCGCGGAACCACGGCAATACCCTGCAGGCGCGGCGGTTCCGCGGCCGTACAGGGGTGTTAGTGTTTTCTTTTTATACAGTAACGTCCATAGGTATCCTTGCATGCTTCTGAGAAATTTTAATTTTACTCAAGTGTTGAGTTTTCTGGGATGTATTGGGAACTCGTTGATTCGATCGGAAAGTTTAACTTCGTTTAAGTTTTTACGGGTAATTTTAGAACGTGTTAAAAAGTTCGAACGGATATCAATAACTCACTTTTTCCCTTGCCGGAAAATTTCCAAGCGTTGGATTTTTCCGTAGTTTAAGAACGTTCTAAGTCGTGCAAGTAACGCGGTGGACCCTCTAGAAGACAAAAAACCTTAACTCGATTATGTGACCGTCTGAACCGCCTCTGAACCTTAGGGTTTGAGGCAGTACGGCGTTGCCATATGTGAGGCGTTGGCTTGACTCTTCTACGGCTGGACCATTGGTACTGTGGCATGTGATGGATGTTTTTAAACTAATTTCATGTGTTGAGAACTATTTGGGAAATCTTGGGTGTTTGTTTATTCGATCGGAAAGTTTAGCATTGTCTATTTATCTGGAATGTGATACAATATTTGGAATCCACAAGTAGTTATGAGATAACTAATTTGAATGTTATAAATCTAGCAGTTCAGTCTCAGATGATCGGTTGCCACGGGATTTTGATGCGATCAAAAGTCCGTCGCAATCATGTAGCGTACGCGGATACTCGCCGGGTAAACTTAATAGGTAGCCATGCCCCATAGCCCCGACCAAGTGACTGTAGGAGAACCCCGTTTCCAAAAGCATCCTTTCGGGTGCTCGCGGCAGCGATGTTCCGCCTTAGTGCACTTCGTCGACGGCATCCGGGGGTGCGGCTGTCTACTAAAGTTTGCGACGAGCATTCGATCAGGATGTCGGGAATCTTGTTGAATTGCCCGACTTGATATTGAAAAGTG
Source organism: Agapanthus africanus (assembly GCA_030015575.1). NCBI lineage: Eukaryota > Viridiplantae > Streptophyta > Magnoliopsida > Asparagales > Amaryllidaceae > Agapanthus > Agapanthus africanus. The sequence goes on from JASDDO010000310.1 coordinate 262,972, forward strand.
TTTTCGAGACCGAGACTAAAATGCGAGGTTTATAATTGTTAGGCATGCGATGTCTAAGGAATTCATTTGGTTAGGCATGCGATGTCTAAGGAGGTTGCGGATTCCAACTGTTGTAGTTTTACACTTTCTTTTCTGTGACCGTAAGCGTAGTATGTGGTGTATCGCTGGCTTCGTTGCTATACATCAACGACAATCGAGATACGTATACTTTCTTACGTTGATGATATGAGATATTATGTGTTGCTGTGATATGCTATATTTGATCGTCGCATTTTGAATAGCCGGGAGTTTTATGTGAGATGAGGGTTTTTATTTTCATTCATGTAAAATTCAATTTGTATGTAATATTCTTTTATTGGGCCACTTCCGGGCTGAGGATGATGTCACCTTTGTATATTATTTACTTTTCCGCATTAGGTAGACCCAAGGCGGGGAGCACAAGTAATCGGGTTCTAGGGTCCAGTGGAAGGCCATCTCGAGGAGTCGAGACCGGGTCTTTTAACCCTAGAATTGGCAGTGTTGCTTGCCACTCTCGTAGGGGTCTAGGGATGTGGGTTTGGCTATTCATCGCGACCGTGGAATCCGTGTTTTATGCAGGCTCATATTAAAACACGGACGTCCTAGTATATCCAATATTTCATATGTGTTCTTCTGCTGCAATGTTCTGTGATGAGATCATATTACTGCCTGAGACAAATGTTTATATTATATATATGAGATATATGTTATATTGCAGATTTCGTTTCAAATGAGATGCTTGTGAAGCATAATAAAATGGGACTTCATTAATGAGATTAATGAAACTAAAAGAAACCTAAAGATGTTGTAGAAACTTGTTTAAAAACTGATAGCTTTAGTTCTTGCTTTGCATAGCGGTGTTCCTTGTAGAACATCCGGCACCTTATTCGATAAGGAAAGAGCCGAGATCCCTTCACCGGGAGTGACCTCTTTAGCGAAACTAGCAGATGCTACAAACTCGGTTTGTCTTTTGATTGTTTTTATAGTTTTTGCTTTGCATAGTGATATTTGTGAAATATTCTGCACCTTATTCGATAAGGAAAGAGCCGACGATCCCTTCACCGGGAGTGACCTCTTTAGCAAAACTAGAAAAGGCCTAAAAACATTCCATTAAAAATCACTCGATTCTACAACGATATCAAGTTCATTACGCAAAGGGTTTTCTTAAAAAACCTGTCGTAGCCCTTCGTAATTTCAGATAAGTCCTACTTAGTATTCGTGCTATGTTTGTTGACCTCCGTCAAGGCGTAGTGTGCGGTAGCTAACTAGTATTTATCTGTTTATGCATATGATGCAGATTGTTTTAGGGTAGTCGTGCGGCCTTGTTGACCTCCGTCAAGGGTCGTGCGGGTGGGTTTAATTCAATCAGGAAATGACGGGTAGAACTTGACTAGTAGCCTATGGTTTGTTGACCTCCGTCAAGGTCATAGGACGCTAGGGGTAAAATATTATTGGGAATTTCAAGTGTTGAAATTTGCAATGAGATTGCATACCTTCTATGAGATAGTTGGATCCCGATACCCGCTGCGAGTAAGAGTTACTCCTGGGAGAGTTTTACACATTACAATTAGCCGATCAAGTAGGTGTCTAGAAAGGTGTCAACGGGGTTACGCCCCTGGGAAAACGAGGTTTACTTTAATTAGGTCCGTGCGAAAGCACGGGGAACCTCCCTCAAAGTACCGGCACTGGCCTGGCTGAAAGATTGGCGAACTTGTAGAATGTAATTAATCCCGGCTAGTCTTTCCTTTTAGGGTTTGAAGGAAGATTTGACTAAAACAGTGGGAGACATCCTGATTAGATAAATTGATAACCAATCTAATCTTATAAAAGCGCACGCTGAGTGTTTTCTTCTCTCTCTCTCTCTCCTGGTTACGTCTAAGTCACGTCTTAATCAAAATAATAATACGGATGTATCGACCGAACCCGCTTGTTATACTGCGCTAGGGAACGTTGGTCCCGCTCCAACTTATAATTGTTATAAGACAGAGCAGGAAATAGGGGATTACCAGAATTCCCGTGCCGCCCAAACGAAGAAAGTGCATGTTGATGCATCTTCTTCGGGTGTGTTCATTACACAGAACTATTTCTCAAATATCCTTTACGTCCTGGGTATTTGATACCGGATCAGGATCCCACATATGCAATTTGTTACATGGGCTACAGAAAGGTAGAGAACTGAGAACGGGTGATAAGTTTCATGAGATAGAAACGGTGTAAGTGTTGCAGCCAAGTCTGTTGGTAGTTATCACCCTGTATTACTAGAATACATTGATTCTGAACGAATGTTATTAGATACCGAACCTGATATGCAACATCATATCAGTCTCTTTATTAGTAAAGAAGGATATAATTTTGTATTGTTGGATAATGTTTTGAACATTTCCTGGATCAAGAGTTGATCGGATCAGACACGTTATCTAAAAGTATAGACATTCTAAATCAAACCACAGTTCTTAGTGTACAGAACACACACAAGAGGAAGAGTTCAGAAATGAACGAATCCTTCTTGAGGCATTGTAGACTAGGTCATATCAATGAGACCCGACTAGCTGAAGTTACATATAGATGCATATATAAATTAGTTTGAATTTACATCTTGTGAAACTTGCCGGTCATGTCACAGAGATAAGATGACCACAACTCTGTTTATTGGAAACAGAGAAAGAGTTAGTGAACTCTTGGATTGTTACATGCTGATGTATGAAGGTCCCCTGTTTACACATGCCAGGACCGGTTCTTTGTACTTCATTACATTCACTGATGATCTCTCAAGATTCAGACATATGTTCCTGTTGAAACACAGGTCCGAAACTTTTGAGATAATCACAGAATATAAGTCAGAAGTAGAGAACCAAAAACGGGTATAAGTATTATGTCCTTTGATGAGATCAAGGAGGAGAATACTTGAGCACGAGATTCCTGGACTATTCTAAAGGAAAATGAGATTCTCTCTCAGCATTATTCCTCCACATACACTACAGCACGTAGGTGTATCGAGGCGGAGCAATAGCACCCTATGTGATATTGTGTGCTCTATGATGAGTACTACTAAGTTTCCTATTTTCTTTTGGGAGTTATTCACTTGAGAAGCTGCATACCTATTGAATAGGGTTCAAATCAAATCAGTTGCCTACCACTTCATATGTGATATGGAATGGGAAGAGCCCATATCTTAAGTATATTAAGATTTGGGGTTGTCCAGCCTATGTCTAAAAGCATAATCCGGACAAGCTCGAGGCAAAGTCAGTTCTATGGAAGTTTGTTGGATATCCCAAGCATTCGCAAGGGAATATCTTCTACCAAACCGATGAACAAAAGATGTTTTGTTTCTCAGCATGCCACCTTTGTGAAAGGGAATTTCTTGTGAAGAAATTATTGGTCATGAGGTAGAACTGGAAAGAGTTCCAGCTATACAAACTGCAGCTGATGATTTGGTAGAACCAAAAGATTCAATAGTTTCCAACGAACCTCAGCCTCTCCGCCGATCTAGTAAGGTTCCTCACCCACCTGAGAGATACTTCGGTTTTCTTTATGACAGTGGGAGCGAGAATTGCATCATGAGATGATGACCCAACTAGTTTCGAGCTGGCCATCAGGAGTGGGACTCTGTAAGAATGGCTGGATGCTTATCGATCTGAGATGGAATCCTTATACACCAACAAAGTATGGACTTTGGTTGCTTTATCCGAAGGGTTAAATCCCCATCAGGAGCAAGTATGTCTTGAGAAGATTACTTGGTGTACATGGAAAAGTTGAGACTTTCAAAACTATGCTTAAGTCCATCCAAATCCTACTTGCCACGGCTACATACCATGACTACGATATCTGGAAGTTGGGTGTCATGACTGCTTTTCTAAATGATGATTTGGAAGAGAGCGTCTATAAGTACACAGCCAGAGGGCTTCGTAGACAGTGGGAGCAGCGGAAACGCGAGCAAGATGTTTTATGTGATAAATCAGGCATCGCGGAGTTGGAACGTCTGTTTTGATGTGGTAGTCAAAGAGTTTGACTTCATCAAAATGGTAGATGAACCTTGTATATACAAAAAGATAGTAGAGAGTATGGTGGTGATCATCGTAGAGTACGTGGATGACATACTCTTGATAGGGAAGGAGTTTCCTATGCTATGCTCGGTCAATCTCCTCTTATCACATGGATTCTCCATATAGGATCAAGGTGATACCTCCTAAATCCCGAGTTATGGATCTATGAGATAGATCTAATTGGATGTTAGTATTCTCACTAGTTGTAGTGAGATGGTATCAATCGATCCTGGGGAGAATCGCTGGAAAGGTTCCAGGGTAATAAGGACGACTGAATGTCAGTCGCAGGCATTGTCTTTACCCTCAGTGGAGGGACGGTATGTTGGAAGAGTTCCAAGCTAGATACCGTGACTTACTAGAAGATTAAAAGCAAGATACGTCGTTATCAAGGATGCTACCAAAGAGGCAGTCTGGATATATATAAGTTCATGAGATGAACTTCGTTCCTACCATTGTGTGACAATGGAGTTCTGGCTTTTGCCAAGGAACCCCCATCCCATCAGAGATCCAGACATATTCTTAGGCAGTATCCCCTGATCATGGAGATGGTTGATCTCCAGGGAGATCGAGGTTAGGAGAGTAGACACAGAGGATAACAGCGCGGATCTACTCACAAAGGCCTTTTTCCCGGTAGAGACTTTTTGGGATGGTTGAGTATGAGATACTTCAACCACAGCTAATTGTTGGGTATGTGATACCACAACAGATGACCCTAGTGCATGTGGGAGATTGTTGGTAATATGTATGCCCTAGAGGACATTACTGTACATACGATGTATATTGTGGTGGATTCTTGGACATATATAGGGAGGACTTTCTTGCTCGACATGATAGTATGCTATCTGGTTACTCTTTATCTTAACATGTACTCTGATTGTCTCTATGTTACATGTTGATAAAGCCCTTAGGATGAGTCCTTGACTATCAGGACTATGATGCGGATCATACTAGTAGGGACAGTGTAGTCGCCAAGTACATCCTTCAAATGTTCCTAGTCGAGGGTGTATCGAGACAGGGCATCGATACACCAGAGTAGACTAGCGTATACGCATCTTGACCCATATGATGGGCGATGGATGATCCCATATCCATCGGTGTTTGACATCAAGGATGGTGTACGGGTGCTCAGTGGAGACTGGTTACACTGGACGGACTCGCCGAGAACTCCCAGATGGTATTATACCTCACGTCAGATGGCAGTTCTCTGGTGACACTGGTACAGGTTAGTCTGTAGACCTGAGATCGTCATAGAGTCTTATATGATTCTCACTGTGATTTGATTTCCATCATACCATGTCCAAGAGGGCGTGCAAAAAGGTGGCTTTTGGGTACAGTCCCGAATCACATGGAGGCAATGAGCGATAGGAGGGGATTCGTCTCTCCCGGTATAGGGAGTTGATGTTGTGCAGTGTTCGATTGGCTATAACTGGAACTCCCTGACCAGGGTTTGCTGAGATTTACTGGTAAGTGTTATCAGTAGTTTCTCGAACTGTTATAGACCTCATATCAACACGACTTATCAAGCTACTGGGGTCTGACATTTACCACCCCTAGGCGAGATATGCGACATATTAGACGAAGAGACCAGACTGTACGTGAGTGTTACTGATTGGATTCGCAGGAGAATGTACAGTCTTGCTTGTTGATCTTCTGATCGCTCAATACCTGGGTGGCTGTTACGTTTAGCTGACCGCTTGCAGCTTGTGGGTGTTTGATATGATCATCACCTACTGCCGGCGTATTGACGATTCTTTAGAGTCCTACACAGAGGTTTCTTGACTCAGGCAAAACGGAGTAGGGGCACATATGTGATATGTGCGGGACCGAGAACAATACGTGTATGTGATACCGTATTAGATTCTCGCGATATGAGATATCGTCCGGGTATATGAAATATAGCCGGGTCATCGGATCAAGTGTTGATTCGATGAACTGATACAGATTATATTAGTCGGTTATTTGTGAAATAGCCGGATTATCGGATCAAGTGTTGATTCGATAATTTAATATGTAATTATATATTTGATATATTAAATTACATTAACTAATATAAGCTCACTAAAAGATTCTTTTTCTCACTCGGGTAATACATTGATATATATATATGCGATATATGTTAATTGTATTATTTTATTTTGTTACAATAAATATTGTTTATGTGATATATAATATTGTAACATATTAGGGTTATAAATGCAACATGTTTTGTGGAGTTTAATTGTGGTTAGGGTTTGGATTAGGGTTAAACATTCATGAAGCTTTCAAGAAGCTTCTTGAAGTTTTGACTTTGACCTTGATATTTTGTGATATTTTGTAATATTTCTTTAACCCAACCCAACCCTTTAACCATAGTAAAATCTCTACATGGGTTAAGTCTTCATACTTAACCCATTGTTGCATTTCTAACTTCACTTGATTCATTGTTCATCACAAAAGGATTCATTCTTCTTCTTCTTCTTCCTTCTTGCTTAAAAAGCTTTCTAACTTTTTGAGAGATGATGAAAATGAGTGAGAAATAGAAAACAAATGAGAGCTAAAATCCTACTTCATCATCCTAATCTATTCTAGCCATTTAGATTAGGGTGTTCACTTCATTAGTGAGTGAGAGCTTGTGTTAAAGAAACTTCATGGTAGATCATCTTTGTTATTGAAGATCGGAAGAAAGCATGCATCTTTCTCTTCGTGGAGCCTCTCTAGAGTCCGGGTACTCGATGATCGCAGCGAATGGACCACAATACGGAGCTTTAGAACTGAAGGACCGGACTACAAAGGTTGTAATCCCAAACTCTTAGATGTTAAAGTATTTAACATGTTTTATTTCGCCTAATCTCTAGTCTAAGATCTTGGTTAGGGTTGTTTGGCACGTCTAAAATTTAAATCGGGCATGGTTGATGCCTTGTAGAACCTTGTGAGAGTGCCTAGTAACCCTACAAAGCGCTAGCGCCCAAAACGTTAGCGTCCGAGCGCCCACGTTCCTGGCACGTGGGGTGCTAGCGCTCAAAGCGCTAGCGCCCAAAGCGCTTGCGCCCGATCGCCCACGTGCCTGTCACGTGGGGTGTTAGCGCTCTTGCGCTCAGAGCGCTAGCACCCAAAGAGCTAGGGCCCGAGCGCCCATGTACCTGGAACATGGGGCGCTAGCGCTCTGGCGCTCAAAGCGCTAGCGCCCGGGCGCCGACGTGCTTGGCACGTGGGGAGCGCTAGCGCCCGAGCGCCTACGTGCCTGGCACGTGGAGCACTAGCACCCAAAGCACTAGCACCCAAAGCTCTGGCGCTTTTTCCCACGAATCCTTTGGATGCCCTTTTCTTTTATATATATATATATATATATGTACACACACACACACACATACTCCACAGCACTGTCCCTATTAGAAAAAAAATTCTAACGGGACGCTGCCCCACACCCTGTAAGGGGGCTGCTAGCCCCCTTGACCCCCTGCCCGCTATTCAGGTAGCCGGACCCCTGTAAAACTTTTCGTGGCTCCTGATATATCCAACCCCCTCCAAAACAAAACACACGTACACTGCACATTGAGTTCGCATGACCAGTTTAACCCGTCAATCGGAGGTTCCCTCGCTCCAAAGGCGAAGGGTAATTAACGGCAGCTTAGTCCGCGGTTGCCGGAGATTCGGATCCCCACAATTAATAAACCCCAGCCCACCCTAAGCAGGGGGAATCTGTAGTACGCCAGACAAGCGCGCGCGTATTCCCATCTCAATGGGGTGATAATAAACACCCTACAGACGCTTCCCATGGGGTCAGGATTGACATAAGCCGTGTTCCACTAGACCACGATTTGCTCTGGACGCTTCCCACGGGGTCAGAATTAACATAGCCGTGTTGCGCAAGGACCAGATTCTGCTCTGGACGCTTCCCACGGGGTCAGGATTGACATAAGTCGTGTTCCACTAGACCAGAATTCTCTCTGGGGGCTTCCCATGGGGTCAGGATTGACATAGTCGTATTTCGCAAGGACCAGGATCCGCTCTGGACGCTTCCCACAGGGTCAGGATTGACATAGCCGTGTTCCGCAAGGACCGGGATTTGCTCTGGACGCTTCCCACTGGGTCAAGATTGACATAGTCGTGTTCCGCAAGGACCAGGTTCCACTCTGGACGTTTCCCACGGGGTTAGGATTGACATAAGCCGTGTTCTACTAGACCAGGATTTGCTCTGGGCGCTTCCTATGGGGTCAGGATTGACATTAGCCGTGTTCCGCAAGGACCAGGATCCACTCTGGATGCTTCCCACGGGTCAGGATTGACATTAGCCGTGTTCCACAAGGACCAGGTTCCGCTCTGGACGCTTCTCACGGGGTCAGGATTGATATAAGCTGTATTCCGCAAGGACCAAGATCCGCTCTGGATGCTTCCCACGGGGTTAGGATTGACATTAGCCGTGTTCCAAAAGGACCGGGATTTGCTCTGGACGCTTCCCACGGGGTCAGGATTAACATAGCCGTGTTTCGCAAGGACCAGATTCCGCTCTGGACGCTTTCCACGAGGTCATGATTGAAATAAGCCGTGTTCCACTAGACCAGGATTTGCTCTGGGCGCTTCCCACGGGGTCAGGATTGACATAGCCGTGTTCCGCAAGGACCAGGTTCCGCTCTGGACGCTTCCCACGGGGTCAGGATTGACATAAGTCGTGTTCCACTAGACCAGGATTTGCTCTGGGCGCTTCCCACGGGGTCAGGATTGATATAGCCGTGTTCCGCAAGGACCAGGATCCGCTCTGGATGCTTCCCACGGGGTCAGGATTGACATAGCCGTGTTCCTCAAGGACCAGGATTTGCTCTGTACGCTTCCTACGGGGTCAGGATTGACATAGCCGTGTTCCGCAAGGACCAGGTTCCTCTCTGGATGCTTCCCACGGGGTCAGGATTGACATTAGCCGTGTTCCACAAGGACCAGGATTTGCTCTGGGCGCTTCCCACGGGTCTGGATTGATATAGTCGTGTTCCGTAAGGACCAGGATTTGCTCTGGGCGCTTCCCACGGGGTCAGGATCGACATTAGCCGTGTTCCGCAAGGACCAGGATCCGCTCTGGATGCTTCCCACGGGGTCAGGATTGACATTAGCCGTGTTCCGCAAGGACCAGGTTCCGCTCTGGACGCTTCCCACGGGGTCAGGATTGACATAAGCCGTGTTCCACTAGACCAGGATTTGCTCTGGGCGCTTCCCACAGGGTCAAGATTGACATTAGCCGTGTTCCGCAAGGGATTTGCTATGGACGCTTCCCACGGGGTTAGGATTGACATAGGCCGTGTTCCACAAAACCAGGATTTGCTCTGGATGCTTCCTACGGGGTCCGGATTGACGTAGCCATGTTCCAGGAAACCAGGATTTTCTTTGGATGCTTCCCACGGGGTCAGGATTGACATAGCCGTGTTCCGCAAGGACCAGGTTCCGCTCTGGACGCTTCCCACAGGGTCAGGATTGACATAGGCCGTGTTCCACGAAACCAGGATTTGCTCCGGATGCTTCCGACGGGGTCGGGATTGACATAGCCGTGTTCCGCAAGGACCAGGTTCCGCTCTGGACGCTTCCCACGGGGTCAGGATTGACATAGGCCGTGTTCCACAAAACCAGGATTTGCTCTGGATGCTTCCCACGGGGTCAGGATTGACATAGCCGTGTTCCGCTAGGACCAGGTTCCGCTCTGGACGCTTCCCACGGGGTCAGGATTGACATAAGCTGTGTTCCACTAGACCAGGATTTGCTCTGGGCGCTTCCCACGGGGTCAGGATTGACATAGCCGTGTTCCGCAAGGACCAGGTTCCGCTCTGGACGCTTCCCACGGGGTCAGGATTGACATAAGCCGTGTTCCACTAGACCAGGATTTGCTCTGGACGTTTCCCACGGGGTCAGGATTGACATAAGCCGTGTTCCACTAGACCAGGATTTGCTTTGGGCGCTTCCCACGAGGTCAGGATTGACATAGCCGTGTTTCGCAAGGACCGGGATCCGCTCTGGACGCTTCCCACGGGGTCAGGATTGACATAGCCGTGTTCCGCAAAGATCAGGATTTGCTCTGGACGCTTCCCACGGGGTCAGGATTAACATAGCCGTTTTCCGCAAGGACTAGGTTCCGCTCTGGACGCTTCCCACGGGGTCAGGATTGACATTAGCCATGTTCCACAAGGACCAGGATTTGCTCTGGACGCTTCCTACGGGTCAGGATTGACATAGCCGTATTCCGCAAGGACCAGGTTCCGCTCTAAACGCTTCCCACGGGGTCAGGATTGACATAATCCGTGTTCCACTAGACCAGGATTTGCTCTGGACGCTTCCCACGGGGTCAGGATTGACATAAGCCGTGTTCCACTGGACCAGGATTTGGTTGACTTTATCCGCATTTCACGGTGTCGGGGGTTGACTCTCGGTTGTCTGTGCACCGCTGAGTCATGGAGCTGGGAATTGCCGGGTGGCTGGAGACCCCGGAACGATGTATGAAAGTTCCGCTTTGCTGATGTTGCGTCTCTGGTAATGAGACGAATGTTGAGATGATCTCCAGGCTGTCTGTGAACCGTCGAGACTTGGCTCTCTTTCTTTCCGATGGAGCCTTGTGGGAAGGTATGGTTCCCTCTTTGTTTGTGCCCCTGGATTGTATACAGGAACCGATGTGATCTCACCTATAGGGCAAAAAGTTTCATTATATATATTTTTCTTTCCGCGATGCTCTATCATTTCAGCTTTTATATCGCGAAAGTCGCGATTGCCCAATCATTTCGGCTATTTGTCGTGGTGCCCAATCATTTCGGCTATTTGTTTTATTTACTCGCTGCTTTTTATTGCGAGTTGCCCAATCATTTCGGATATTTTGCATGCATTCACTTTTACTTGCTGATTTTGTTGCAAGTTGCCCCATCAATTCGGCTATTTCGTATGCATTTATGGCTCGCTGACTTTTCGCTGCGAGTTTGGGGTTTGATACCAATTTAGGCATCAGCATCGCTACAACTGGGATATTGCCAGGAGCGAATCATCATTTGCCTTTGTTGATGTTGAGCAAAGGTGGATTAGTAAACAGGGTTAGGATCCTGTCGACTAAGGCTTTTGACTTCATGAGCCGTAAGGGTTTCACACAGGTATTTCTTCCCACGAGTCGTGAGGATCTCGTGGGTGCGTTTTCTCCTTAGGAATCGTGAGGATTCCTAAGTGTGTGTTCTCTTATAAGTCGTAAGGATCTTACAAGAGTATTTTCTCCTTATAAGTCGAGAGGACTTACAAGTGTCGTTCGCCATATGAGCATATCCCCAGTCTCTAGTGGGACTTTGTTAGGGACATGTTTATTCGCGCCCGTGGATTGTATACAAGGGTCGATATTGAACCGCTTGTAGGGCAGAATTGGAGGTCGTGATGGCTTAAGAACAGGTTCAGATCCCTGTAGCATAAGGATTTTGAATCCTATGAGCCGTGAGGGGTCTCAAAGGAGGGTTCTCCTTACGAGTCGTCAGGATCTCACAAGTGTAATTTCTCCTTAGGAATCGTGGGGATCCCTAAGTGTGTTGCTCCCTTGTGAGTCGTAAGGATCTTACGCAGGTGGTTTCTCCTTACAGGGTCGAGAGGACCTTGCAAGTGTCTTTTAACGAGATTACGCCCTTTCGGGTTTTCACAAAACTCGCCGGTAGCCCTGCTGTTTTTACTCACGGAGCCCTTTCGGGTTTTCATCCGTGCCCATTTTGCTTATGGACATACCGTTTTCTTCCTTTTTTCTTATTTTTTTTTATTTTTTTTTGTGTCAGCCTTGGGATGCTGCGGTCCGTAGTAGTTTATCGACGTCTCGGTCAACAGCCAGTTTTAGGACATAGTGGTCCATCGTTAGTTTAAGGACGTTTCGGTCCGTTGTTAGTTTAAGGACATTTCGGTCCGTCGTTAGTTTTAGGACATTTCAGTTCGTTGTTAGTTTAAGGACGTTTCGGTCCGTTGTTAGTTTAAGGACGTTTCAGTCCATTGCCGGCTACTACTTATAGAGTTTGGGCCTAGGAAGATAGTGAGCGGACATAGGCGTCGTCATCTATCGTTGACCTAGGCCATGACTCGTCAGGCGTAGTATTTCTTCAAGAAGCGACCGTTTATTAGCCTGAAAGGTCTTTCACCATGCATGTCCATAAGTAGATAGGCTCCACCATGGTAAACCTTGTCTATGATGTACGGGCCTTCATAGTTCGGCTCGAATTTCCTCCGTTTGGAACGATTGGGGATCATAGGTCACGAGCTCGCCTTGGCGGAATGTTCTCGGCCTAGTCAATCTCTCATATGAGCGCGTCATCTTTGCTTTATAAGCCTCCAGATTTTGTTGCGCCATGAGCCGGGTTTCATCAAGGGCATCGAGTTCCTCGAGCCGAAGGTGAGCATTTTCTTCGTCTGTTAGCTCGTAGTGAGCCGCCACTCGTATAGAGGGTAACTCTATCTCGAGGGGGAGTACCGCTTCTGTGCCGAATACCAATGCATATGGCGTTGTGTTCGTGGCTGTTTTGAACGTAGTTCGATACGCCCAGAGAGCTTCATGCAGTCTTTCATGCCAGTCCATCTTATTTCGAGACACCGTCTTTTTCACGATCTTTGTTAAGGTCTTGTTGAAAGCCTCAGCTAGACCGTTCACTCGGGGATTATAGACCGAAGAGTATCTCCAGTCTATGTTATGCTGTTGTGCGAAGCGGCTGATCTTATGGCTTCTGTAGGCTGGCCCGTTATCGGAGATAATCCATCGTCAAGTGCTGAACCGATAAATGACGTGTGTCTTGAAGAAATGGAGGATATTCTCCTTCTTCACTTCCTTCAGCGGTACTGCTTCTGCCCATTTGGAGAAATAATCAGTTGTCGCCAATATGAACCGATGTCCTCTGGATGGTGCCGGTTCGATGGATCCGATTATGTCAGTTCCCCATGTTCGATCCCTCGTTTGCGGGTCCGAGATTCTCTCCGGGTAGCCTGCGATTGCACGGCTGAATGTTCTCGCAACTCCTTAATTCTTTCGTTTCAGAGATGGATTCCTTGAAGAGAAGACTGTGGGCTACTTTTTCGTCGGAGTCGCTCCCGAAGGTGAGAACTCACGATCCCCCGGGATCAACCCTATGACAATTGCCGGCAATTCTTTTACGCTCATATGTCGCATTTTTCCGCTGTCTACGAGCTTCACGCTTTGTCCTGTTGAAGTGTTGCCTGTGAGCGACATACCTTTGCCACCAACACTTAAAGGAGTTGCAGTCTTCAGTAGGATGTGTGATCTTCTGATGATATAAGCAGAAGTTTGGATGTACGTCCGCTTCATCAAGATGTATACCGCCAGGAGAATTTTCTCTGAAAGAGGGCAGCTTCATCCCCATCGATATGGCTTTGGCGAATCGTTTCCTTGTCTTGATCCTGCTTTCATTTGCGTCGGATGTACTTTGATCCGGTGGGAGTGTTTCGACCCTTTCATCTAGTCGCCGGCGTTTGGCTTTCTCGAATATGGCCATCTCGCGCTCTCGATCAGCTTTGCTTTTAAGACGGGCTTTGTTCAGGAATGCATCAATCATTTCGTCTGATGGTCCTAGAAGTTCTGGCTCAGGATCTGCCCCTAGCTTCTCTGTGTAAGGAGCTTCTTCGTCATTTATTAACGAGTGAGAGATCGCATGGCAGCTTGCCATATAATCTTCAGATTCATCCGACGGGTCTTCTCCATTGTCATCATCTCCAACCTCAAGGACGTGGCTGAGAAATTCTTGGAGTGTGACTGGGGTCCGCGCCTTCTGATTATATTCTTCCAACGTGTCAATCTGTTTTTGCAGGTCCGTGCGCTTGTCACCAGCCTGCACGGGCTTTTTGGTCTTCTTCTTCTTCTTCGAAGACTTTGACGGCTGGGTGTGAGCGCTCTGACCATCGCCACCCGTTTTTAGAGTTGGGCGCGGTTTCAGCATTCCCTCGATGATCTTGGGTTCCAGTGGATTTTTCCACCTGATTGCCGGACACGTTTAGAGATCCTTCAGCATTCTTTTAGTTTTGGCTGAAAGAGCGACCTCCCACGGGGCTTCCCTTATGAATGAGCACGATGCCCCCAACACGTCCACTTTTTTAGGGGCGTGAGGTTGTGGCGGGTTCACTTTCCAGTTTTCGGATAATACGAACTTGCCTTGTTGGTATTGGTCCTCCATCCAGCGTTTGAAGACGAAGCAATCTTCGATTGGATGGCTTACTGCTTGGTGGTAAGGACAGTAATTAGGATTGTTGACATCGCCTAGCTGCAACGGACGTTTTGGATCCGGCAGATCGATGAGTCTGTTGCGCACTGCTAGCTCAAACAGTCTCCTCGTTTTATCTTGGGGAAATGAATAAGGACGTCCTAGTCTCTCGTCAAGGGATGGGCGTGGGCGCATATTGTTTTGGCGAACAACCGGCTTTAAGTTGCTCGGCTGTTGTTGAGTGTTGGCGACGAAAGTCGCTTTTCCTTTCCCTTTTTCATTCCGAGGATCCTCCTTTGAAGGAGATGGTCTGTGACCCATTTGGGCCGGCTTGACGATCAAGGCCTGGAAAGTAGCTGGCTTGAAGAACATCATGAATTGCGAGATGGTCGCTTGGGGGTCGAGAGTACCCACAAACATGCCTACCGCAGGAGCCTCTTCGATGCGTTGTTCGCATTTTGACCATAAGTTCCGCCACCGTATTGCATATTGAACCCATGTTTCTACAGGCTTCACCCTGGCATTGATCAATGCCGTGATTGGGGTGCGTTCGCTAGCGCTTGCGAAACGCTGGGTGAATAGCAACTCCATCTCTGCGAATGTCTTGACAGAATCATTTGGGAGTTCGGAATACCACTCGAATGCCGTCTCCGACAAACTGCCAACAAACTGGCGGAGCAGTAGCTTATCGTCACCTCCAGTGTTGCCGCATAAGGCTCTGAATTGAGCGACGTACTGATGCGGATTTCCCGTCCCCTTGTATACGTGGAATTTGGGGACCGTGTATCCTGGTGGGTACTTTATTTGGTCGTACCAACCCGGATAGGGTCGTCCAGTTTTAACAATTTGTCCAGCCGCTTCATTCGCCTGATGAACTCGTATCTGCTGAGCGATGTAATCATCAAGCGTGGCTTTTGAGATGGTTTCCTCCTTGGCTGCTGAAAGAGTCGGATGAGGGTTCGATGTCTCCCCTCTGTCGTCTTCAATAATGATCGGAGGGTCTTCAACTGGAGCTTCTGGCTGTAACATCAACCCGGCCATATCTTGGAAGAGAAGTGCTATTCGCTTTATATTGGCCGCTTGTTCCGTAGCCTCCTTGTCCTTCTTTTCGAGCATTCTTCGAAGGAATTTAGCATCAGTCTCGTGTTCGTGACGTTGTTCCAATGACGTCTCCGGGCTTTCTTTTGGCCCGGTAAGTGCGGCCATTGCAGTCAGCATCTATTGAAGTTTTTACTGTTGTTGTTCTTGAGCCTTTGTGATGGATCGGGTGAGTGGTCGGTGGCCCGTAGAAGCGCGGCTTTCTTCTTTTCCGGAAGCCATATAAACGGTATGTATTACCATGCCCCCAGACTTGGGGCGTTTAAGTTCAGCGTCCTTGCGGTTCGCCGCGGTCACAGGGGCTTTCTCTGGTCTCCTTCTCTTTTGAGCAGTTGAAGTCGAGGGGGGCGTTGCAGCGGGTACCCAGGTAGCCGTCGCCTTCTGTGGTTTAACATGACGGTTTTCTTCCTGTCGGACCTTCAGCTTCTTCTGCCGGCGGGGATAGTCTGGATCAACCACCGACTCTCGGACTTGTCGCTAGATTTTATAAACTTTGGAAGACAGCCGTTGAGGGGACTGCTCCGGCTTTATTTCTGTGACAGTCTCCACCGGTGGCGGGGATCTTTTCAGTACGGCAGTAGGCGAGTTCCTGCGTACCTTGTTAAGCAGTTCAAAGCTGTTCCCGGTTGGAACAGCAACATCGATCTCCACCGTTGGAGCTGGTGGAGTAAATCCAGATGGAGAGCTGCCCCCAGCCTTCCTTACTCGGCGCCAGTGACGACGGCGAGCATGTCGCGCAGATGGTGTCGGTTCAGCTATGGGGATGGCTTTGTCATGCCCCCTGTTCTGGTCAGGCACTGCTGGTACCAGCCTCTTGAAGACCGACGTCCGTTGAGCAGCAGTATCCAATCTGTCAAAGACAGACCTTTGAGCAGGAACGGGAGCCGGAACAGTCAATCTTGTAAAGACCGACCCTTTGGCGAGAGAAGCCGCTTTGACGACTTCGAGAGCAGGAATGGCTATCCTTTTTTGGATAACCCTTTCTGGTATCACGAGCTTCTTCATGGGCCTAAATGAGCTTTGGCCCAGTCTGTGAAAGACCGAGGCACTGGATTTGGGCGACCCATTGAGAGGGGCCGCTGTAGTTGCAAGCCGATCAAAGACCGACTTCTTGGGAGCTTCCGGTGTTGGCACAGGAGCGGTGAAGCTCATTGGCAGGAGCATGGTCCCGAAAAACAATCCTGTGGTGTCTTGAGTAACTTGTTCCACCGGCATTGTGAACAGGGATGCCGCCTGGGGCCCATAAGATATACCCCTAGTTGAGGAAGGACGTGGGTTGCAGTTGCATGTGGAACACTTTGAGCAGGTGAATGCCATTGATCCTTTGCTTTCTCCACCAAGCAAAACGCCAAATTTTATCACCTCGAAACCCACAGGTAACCATTAGCAAACCGCGATTCGTTCGCGAACACGACACACGAAGTGTGGAGTGGAAAGAGGAAAAGGTCCCATCAGGCGTGCCAGAATCTGCTCCACTCCGAAAGACGCGCAAGACGGACTGTCTTGCCTGAGATTCGGGGAAGATGCTAATTGGTGCTATCCGTCCACCTCTCCGAAGATGCCAAGTTGATTTATGGCACCATGTATCGAAGGTTTAAACGGATGCGGCCGATGTAGCAGACTTCGTCAGATTCCCCCTCGTTTGAGGGGTTTTTGATTGTGGGGACGCTCTTTCCTGCAGGCGCAAGCCCCTGCAGTTTATTACGCTACCGCATCGCGGTAACAACTTTCTCCTTCTCCAGATGGTCACTTCGTGTCGTGGGTGTTTGTTTTGTTTGTGGTTTCCCATGGATTGTATACGGAGACTAATTTATGTTGTCCCCCGTAGGACGTGGATTAGTCCAAATCCTTATTTTCTTAGATTTGGGTTTGGGGTTGGGTTTATGGATACGTTAGTCTCATTTGAGACTAAGATCAACTTAAACGTTTGTTAGGGATACGTTAGTCTAATTTTTGATTAAGATCAACTTAACGGGATCGATTAGATCCAATAAAAGAGCATTTGGACTCAATTGTTTAGTTTAGAGACATTGCGGTCGATTACCAGTTTAAGGACATGGTGGCCAATACCAGTTTAAGGACATAGTGGTCCATAAAATGTATGGCTGTCGGGACCCATCACCTCTCTGAAGACGTTGAAGGATTACAACGACAAATATCAGAGGAGTTCAGAGATGTACCCTTGAACCAATGAGTTGGTTGAAAGAGCAGATGTGCTCAGTTCAAGATGATTTGAGGACTTATGGACAGTTTGGGCTAAGTCCAATTATGTTTGAAATATTGGCCCTTTGGGCCATTAGACATTTGTCTGGGTTCAGCCCCTCATCATTCAGCAGTGCTAAACCAAGGTTTAGGGGCTCTGACAACATTTTGTCTTTGATTTCCTCAATTTTGAGATTCATTTGGAGGAGGGACTTTTGCCTCTGGAAAATTAGCCAATTAGGCTAAAAGTAGTGTTAAACACTTAGAGAACAACAGTGTTAAACACTGGAGATAGAACTCTCAAATTAGTGTTAAACACTAAAAGACAAGCAGTGTTAAACACTGGAAATATAATCTTTAATTTAGTATTAAACACTAGAAACAATCAGTGTTAAACACTGGAAATATAATCCCCAAATTAGTGTTAAACACTAAAGACAGAGGGGTTACGTGTGGACACGTGAGAGCGCCCAAAGGGGGAACCAGATCCCTTTTCTTCGTTCTGCAATTAAGGGTTAAACACTTTTCATTTCCTGGCCATCACGTGTGGGCACGTGATAGGCATCCATCCATTGGATATTAAAGGGATTTGTTAGGGGTCACGTGGGGAAATGTGAGGGCGCCCTAAATGTGGAGCCAGATCTCCTTTGTTTTATCCTCAAATCTGCGAATAAGTGTTAAACACTTTTCATTTTTATTTCGAGCATCACGTGTTGACACGTGATGGGGATTTATGCGCTGACTGTTAAAACGTTTGCTAAGGGGTCACGTGGTAACACGTGAGAGCGCCCAAACATTAGATTTCCCTTGCTTTTATTCCCTTTGTCTTGGAGGTCACGTGAGAGCACTTGAGGCATTGCCTCAAAACCTTTTCCTTCTTGTTTTTTGGGGATCTTTTCAGGGGTCACGTGGGGACACGTGACCTTTGTTCTTTTCATGCACAGAGATCTCTTTAGTCTCTTTATTTTATTTTGAGAATTAAATTCTCTGTAGGGTTAAACCCTAATTATGATTTTGGAGGAATTAAATTCCTATTATGAAAGAATTAAATTCTTATATAATGTTAAACCCTAGTTCTGTCCATCTCGAAGGAATTAAATTCCTGTAATTTTAGGAGAATTGAATTCTCATATAGGGTTGAACCCTAGTTTTTATCTTGGAGGAATTAAATTCCTGTAACTTTGGGAGAATTAAATTCTCATATAGGGTTAAACCCTAGTTTTGTTTTGGAAGAATTAAATTCTCTAAACTTAATTCCCCCTTTAAGTTTTGGATCTGCATGGCAGGATCTCAACCCGATGAGAATTAAATTCTCAACCTATGGGGAGATGTGCTTCTGCAGATCTTCAACTAGAGGAAGAACTAAGTTCTTGTAGAAGAGTTAAACTCTTAGATTTTGAGAATTAAATTCTCTGTTTAAAGTTTTGATTCCCTTTCTTTTCTCACCTAGGGTTTTCTTTCTTGAGAATTAAATTCTCCTTTCTTTTCTTCTCTCTTAAGAATTAAATTCTCCTCTCTAAAAAGGTAGATCCCTTCTCTTCTCTTCTTGGCTCCTATTTATAGGAGAAAGAAAAGAATCAATTTGTTTTGTGAATCTTTCATTGAAAGATTTTAATTGATTTCATAATTAATATGAGCCTTTAGATTATTAAGTGAATTTTATTCACCGTTGGATTTTAAATCCAAAGATATTCTGTTTGTTATTTTTGGTGAGATTTAGGGGAAATCTTTCCATGTCTAAGATTTTTTTCCATAAATTGGTGATTTTTAATCACCCTTGGATCTTTAATCCAACGGTCCCCATAATCATTTTCCATTTGGAAAGATTTAAAAGCTTTTAGAATTTAATTCTATTAAACTGTAACACCCGAGCCCAATAATACTATGTTTATTACTAGTTGAGGGTTGTGGTTTGCTCATTCCCAATTTTCCTGATTTTCTGGTGTTTATTGCTAAATTTTACCCGGTTAAGTCATTTTGGCACATAACAAATTTTAACTCCGAAAATGAAATTTAAGATGTCCTTGTTAGCCTACTCGTCGCCACTAGTCGCGTGGTAGCGTACGCGTGTCGAGATTCCGTTCCGTTTGGCTAAACGGGCAGGTTTGGGCGACTACACGCGCGTACAAGTGTCCGACTTGGGGGCATGCATTTTAATCACTAAACACCTCTTTTCAAAATTTGGAACCCGCTTAAAATCCCATAATTTGAATTTGGAACATTTGGGCGCAATCCGGGCGCGATTTGGAAATGTTTCATTTCGCGCCAAAAAGGGCCCGTTTCAATTTAATATAAAACTAAAATAAGTATATCTACGAATTTTTATTCCTAACAGTTATCCCCTAAATCCTTAATCAAATATTTTCTCCACTTGGCCTCAGCCAATCGCAGCACGAGTTTCCCTTCGCGTGGGCCCCGCTCCTTTTCCTCATCTCTCTCTCTCTCTTCACTCAATCTCTTTCCTTCTCTCTCCAATCTCCCTTTCTCTCTCTAATCTCTCTCTCTCTCTCTCTCTCCTCTATATATTTACCCATACATGCAGCCGCCTTCCCCAACTCCTCTCCCATCGTGACGAACCCACACCAAACCCTAACCCTAGCATCGAGATCTCACCGCCGACTTCCCCGCGACTTCGCCGTCGCCGCCACCATCCCGTCGACCTCACAGCACCCTCCTCCTCTCGCTCTCCCGCTCTTCCCCGCACCTGCGCGCAGCCCGGCCTCGCCTCCAACCTGCAGGTCCTCGTCGTCGACGTCGCCTCCAGCCACCGACGACGCCGCGACTCCCTCTCCTCCTCTTCGTCGCATCTTCGTCGTCGCCTTCCCTCTACCCTCGCCAGACCACCGACCTGCAGCCGATCCCTCACCCAACGCCTGCACCTTCCCTGTTCGCCGGAGAAACGTGCCGGCGACCTCGTCGGCGCCACCTCCGACCACCTCCCTCTCTCCCAAGACCACCAGAGCCGCCCACACTCCTCTCCAACTCGCCGCAGCACACTACCCTGCACACCCGAGGCCCTTCCCCTTGCTGCAGCCGCCGCCGTCGCTTCGCCGGCGATCCAGTGCCGTCGAGCCATCGTGTTTGCACCCTGTATCTTCTCGGTGAGTTTTCCTTGCACTTCCTCTTGGTACAATCCCTCCGCTGTTCCGTATTTTGGATGTGTAGTTTGTGTTTACTAACTTTGTTGTTTCTGTTTACTGCCGGATCCGACCGTGCCGTTTGACGAACCCGACGCTCCAGCGAAGCCCCCTGGTCCGTGTGATCCCATTGGCCTCTGTTGGGACTCGATCCGTGGCCCGTGCTTCCGTATCGTGGTTTCTACCGACATCGCATCCGTGTTTCGGTTTGCGGAACCGCCGAGGCAAGTATCTGAATACTTGCTTAACATGCTACAACTTAATCATCATATTATAACCATACAACTAATATAATATCGATACCTGTTATAACTTAGAATTGCTAGCCACGATTATCCGTAACTTTAAATCAATGAAATCATTGCTCGCTTTAACCGGTCTGCTATTAAGTCATACTTAACTAATCAAACCAAGTAGATCATCCCCAATTCATTTGTTAAAATCACTCATGAGACAATTATTGTGCTTAGTTCAGATTCATGTAACTCCATTACGTATATTATCGATATTGTTCGTCTTGTGGCTTTTGCACCTCAAAGGTGCGTGAACCGGATTAATAAGAGAATACGAAACATCACTGTGTTTACCTAAATTTATATTGTTATTTACTGTTTCCTGCTACTGTTCATTATTGATTATGTACCTGTTGTGAGCACTTACCGATTGCACGACATATTGGCCTGACCCTGCTACACCTGACATATACATGCTTATCGACTCATCCCGTTGTACCATGACATTACTTGTTCCTGATCTCGTGCCTAATGCCGACAGACCTAACCATTCCTGCTGTCGATCCAGACAGACCTACCTTTACTTGACTTGTGTTGGCATTAGTCCTTGACTACTGAATACCTGACTGACATACATAGTTTGGGGGTATGGGGAAATCAAAGGTGAAACCGACTTGTAACTCAACAGTTCGATACATTGTTCTGATCAGTCTTACGGGCTTGGCCAGCTCCGGAGTGTTGATGCTGACATCACTCATCTATCCTACTACCTTTTACTGCTTAGCGGCACGTCTCGGATTCAGCCCCGAGAATTATGACCGTGGTCCCGGGCACGCACGGGATACTATTGAGTTACATCGACGATTCATCAATT
This sequence comes from Agapanthus africanus, assembly GCA_030015575.1. NCBI lineage: Eukaryota > Viridiplantae > Streptophyta > Magnoliopsida > Asparagales > Amaryllidaceae > Agapanthus > Agapanthus africanus. The sequence goes on from JASDDO010000310.1 coordinate 284,743, forward strand.
GGTTTCAAAGACTATAGAGTAGAAAGCCTGATAGGACAGTTTAGTCACTACTGCACGTTACCCTGTTTATTACTTCTTATTACTGCTTATTCATGTTCATGCTTGCACTGTTTATTACCATGTTTATGCTATATACTTGATATCATGACGCGCTGACGTCTGGGTTTTGCATGGCCCAGATTCCGTACCTTTGTCGTCGACCGAGCAGGAGTACTTCAGCCAGCAGGCTGAACTGTGAGTTCTTTAGAGTTTAGTTCATTTATGTCGTTTCATTTCCAGATGTGAGCCCGCATTATGGGACATACTGTTATTTCATTGTATTGGATCATTAGCTTCCGCACTTATTGTTTATTGATTCTGTTATTATGGATTTGGACATGTATTAGTTTAGTTTATTTTACTGTTCTCGATATCTATACAACCGTAATGTGACTGTGGATGGATACTTCCTACCCACAGGTAGCATGGTTGGCTATGTCACGTGCCCAAATCTTGCGTACTCTGGGAAGCGGGGCGTGACATGGTTTTATGGTATCAGAGCCATAGGTTAATTGGGTTGATTCTCGTAGTTGGGTATTGCACCCGATACACGAATCAGAATACCCGTGATTAGGAAACATGTCCTGCCACTTTGACCATTTTACTATCCTTGAATCCTTCTTCCGGATCATGTCGGCATGCAAACTTACTTTGCATTGTCAAACTTGAAAACCTAACTTCTTGTTATCTCTAGGACTTAGGCGACTTGGGTGGAGTTAAGTAATTGCGGCTATGATACCGCGGCATAGCTACAATGCAGCACTCTATTTAAGTATCTTGGAGTTCTAGCCTTGATCTATACTCGAAAACTATCATCATGCTAATGTGGGTACTTTGATTTCAGGGATATGGCCGATCAGAATTTGGAGATGGACCCAGGGCATGCGGTCTTAGCCGGCAGGCAAAAAGTGATAAAGGGATTGATGGAGAAACTAAAGGAACAACTCGAGCTGGAACCAGCATTTACAATGGACCCCACGTCCGTACGTAGACGTATTCCAGTGAACAGGCGCAACGTAGCACCAATGAAGAAAACCAGTATGGGTGATCGGAGGGGGAGCGTGATCTGTAGTTACTGCCATAAACTCGGACACGTGCGAAGGGAGTGTCGTTTGAGGCTGGGACTTTGTTTTAGATGTGGAGCGGCCGATCACACCGTTGATGCTTGTCCGTCGAAGCCTCGTACGAAGGATGATACACAGAAGCCTCCGCAAGGACCGTTCCAAGGACAGGAACCGCCTGCTCAAGGACCACAGCAGGCTCGAGCGTTCACGTTGACAGCTGAAGAAGCTAAGGCATCGGGAGAAGTGGTTTCAGGTAATTTACTCGTTCATGGTTTTCCCGCTTGGCATTACTTAATTTCGGAGCATCCCATTGTTTATGTCATCCAAATTTATAACTACACACTCGATCAACTGCACGACCCTGTCTAGTTTATGGGACATACACACTGGGAATGGGAAAATTATAGCTAGTAAGGATAGTAGAGATCGTACAGTTGTTGTTTGCGGACGGGAGCTTTTTACAGACTTCTTGGTGATAGATACGGGCAGTTATGAGGTTGTCTTGGGGATGGATTTTCTTGGCACTTCCCACGCCCACATTGGCTGTAGGGCAAGGAAGGTAATTTCCAGATTCCCGGACATCCTAAGTTTACTTTCATTGGAGAAAGAAATCCTGTCGGGCCAGTCGAGTTTAGGGCTAGGCCGACGAACGGTGTTCTTGCGGCTATGGTAGTGGAGAGTGATGAAGAGCCGGCAGCTGTCCGCGACCTTATGGATGTGTTTGAAGACATTTCGGGCTTACCACCGAAGCGAGATGTGGAGTTTGCGGTTGACCTTACTCCTGGTGCAACGCCAGTATCAAAAACTGACTATCCAATGGCACCAGTAATGTTGGAGGGAGTTAAGAAACAAGTGAGTGAATTACTCGAGAAGGGATGGATTCGAAGCAGCAACTCACCGTGGGGAACTCCAGTTCTCTTAGTGAAGAAGAAGGATCGCACTGCCGACGCTGAGACAAGAGAAATTATTCGTGAGGACGAGTAAGTGCGAATTCTGGCTGGAAGAAGTGAAGTTTCTGGGGCATGTCGTGTCGGGCGATGGAATCGCCGTTGATCCCGAGAAGATAGCAGCAGTTCGGGATTGGCCGGTTCCAAAAAGTGTTGCAGAGATAAGGAGTTTTCTTGGATTCGCCGGATACTACAGAAGATTTGTGGAGAACTTCGCTCGTTTAGCTGAGCCGTTAACCAAGCTTACGCGTAAGGAGGTACCGTTTGTTTGGACGGATGGATGTGCGTTGGCCTTCGAGACGTTGAAGCAGAAGTTGATAACCGCCCCTATCCTAACCGTACCGGACAATTCCGAAGGACTGGTGATTCACAGCGACGCATCTGGAAAGGGATTGGGATGTGTTTTGATGCAGAATGGTTAAGTCGTCGCTTACGCATCGAGACAGCTGAAGACACATGAGCAGAATTATCCGACTCACGACTTGGAGCTTGCAGTCGTGATCTTCGCCCTGAAGATTTGGAGACACTACCTTCTGGGCGAGAGAGTTGAAGTCTTTACGGATCACAAGAGTTTGAAATATGTGTTCACTCAGAAGGAGTTGAACATGAGGCAACGCAGATGGTTGGAGCTGATGGCCGACTACGACCTTGATCTTAAGTACCACCCGGGAAAAGTTAACGTCGTGCCAGATGCGCTAAGTCGGTTACCGGCAATTCAGTTATTGACTGCACAGAGAGAGATCATTAAGGAGTTTCGGAGATTTGACTTGGAGGTTGTGCTACCGCGTGCTACAGGACAGTTGATGCAGTTACAAGTACAATCGTCTTTGGTTGAGAAGATTAAAGCGGCGCAATCGCCGGATCCTAGACTGCAAAAGTTTCGAGAGCAGGTTGGAGCCGGACTACGAACCGATCTACTGATCCATGAAGATGGTTCGTTGAGATATGGTAGCCGTGTGTGTGTGCCAAAAGGAGATGTGCATGAAGAGCTTATGAAGGAGGCACACAGTTCAACTTACTCTGTACATCCAGGAGGGACAAGGATGTACCGAGATTTTCGACAGCATTTCTGGTGGGAAGGTATGAAACGGGAAATCGCTCGCTTCGTGGCTAAGTGCTTGGTGTGTCAGCAAGTCAAGGCTGAACACCAAAGGGTTGCTGGTTTGTTGCAACCACTTCCGATTCCTCAATGGAAGTGGGAACATATAACCATGGTTTTCGTGACGGCTTTACCGCGGAGTCCAAAGGGCAACAATGCTGTATGGGTGATTGTCGATCGATTGACCAAGGCAGCTCACTTTATTCCGTTTCGGGTTGGTCAATCGACAGAGACTTTGGCAGAGCGGTACATGCAGGAGATTGTCAGATTGCATGGAGTACCGGTAAGCATCGTGTCCGATCAGGACACTCGGTTCTTATCACACTTTTGGAGGAGTTTACAAGAAAGTTTGGGGACTCGATTGAAGTTTAGCACAGCTTATCATCCCCAGACTGATGGACAATCGGAGAGAACGATCCAGACCCTTGAAGATATGTTGAGGGCTTGCATGTTGGACTTCAAAGGTTCTTGGGAAGATCATCTACACCTGGTGGAGTTTTCGTACAACAACAGCTTCCAAGCAACTATTCAGATGGCACCGTTTGAAGCGTTGTATGGTCGTAAGTGCCGTTCGCCGGTCTGTTGGGATGATGTTGGCGAACGAAGGTTATTGGGACCAGATTTGGTGGTACAGACAGTCGAGAAGGTGAATACAATCAGGAAGCATATGAAGGCAGCTCAAGACAGACAGAAGAGTTGGGCCGACACGTCAAGAAGACCTCTAGAGTTCGCCGTGGGCGATTTGGTATTCCTGAAGATATCACCGACTAGAGGGGTGATTCGCTTTGGAAGTCGGGGAAAGCTTAGTCCCCGATTCGTTGGACCCTTCGAGATTTTGGAGCGTGTCGGAGAGGTATCGTACCGGTTGGCGTTACCATCGTCATTAGCAGGAGTTCACGATGTATTTCATGTGTCTCAACTACGGAGGTATGTTCGTGATGAGACTCATGTCTTGGATCATTCGGAGTTGACCGTTCGGGAGGACCTGACTTTTGAGGAGCGACCAGTCGAGATCAAGGATCGAAGAGAAAAGGTTCTTAAGAACAAGGTTATCCCTCTTGTGCTAGTTTCTTGGGGTAACCGATCGCATGGAGAATCTACTTGGGAGCGAGAAGACGAGATCCGGCAGAAATTCCCTCATCTTTTCCCAGTAGTTAGTTATCTTGTATTCTTGGAATTTCGAGGACGAAATTCTTTTGTAGTTGGGTATGATGTAACACCCGAGCCCAATAATACTATGTTTATTACTAGTTGAGGGTTGTGGTTTGCTCATTCCCAATTTTCCTGATTTTCTGGTGTTTATTGCTAAATTTTACCCGGTTAAGTCATTTTGGCACATAACAAATTTTAACTCCGAAAATGAAATTTAAGATGTCCTTGTTAGCCTACTCGTCGCCACTAGTCGCGTGGTAGCGTCCGCGTGTCGAGATTCCGTTCCGTTTGGCTAAACGGGCAGGTTTGGGCGACTACACGCGCGTACAAGTGTCCGACTTGGGGGCATGCATTTTAATCACTAAACACCTCTTTTCAAAATTTGGAACCCGCTTAAAATCCCATAATTTGAATTTGGAACATTTGGGCGCAATCCGGGCGCGATTTGGAAATGTTTCATTTCGCGCCAAAAAGGGCCCGTTTCAATTTAATATAAAACTAAAATAAGTATATCTACGAATTTTTATTCCTAACAGTTATCCCCTAAATCCTTAATCAAATATTTTCTCCACTTGGCCTCAGCCAATCGCAGCACGAGTTTCCCTTCGCGTGGGCCCGCTCCTTTTCCTCATCTCTCTCTCTCTTCACTCAATCTCTTTCCTTCTCTCTCCAATCTCCCTTTCTCTCTCTAATCTCTCTCTCTCTCTTTCCTCTATATATTTACCCATACATGCAGCCGCCTTCCCCAACTCCTCTCCCATCGCGACGAACCCACACCAAACCCTAACCCTAGCATCAAGATCTCACCGCCGACTTCCCCGCGACTTCGCCGTCGCCGCCACCATCCCGTCGACCTCACAGCACCCTCCTCCTCTCGCTCTCCCGCTCTTCCCCGCACCTGCGCGCAGCCCGGCCTCGCCTCCAACCTGCAGGTCCTCGTCGTCGACGTCGCCTCCAGCCACCGACGACGCCGCGACTCCCTCTCCTCCTCTTCGTCGCATCTTCGTCGTCGCCTTCCCTCTACCCTCGCCAGACCACCGACCTGCAGCCGACCCCTCACCCAACGCCTGCACCTTCCCTGTTCGCCGGAGAAACGTGCCGGCGACCTCGTCGGCGCCACCTCCGACCACCTCCCTCTCTCCCAAGACCACCAGAGCCGCCCACACTCCTCTCCAACTCGCCGCAGCACACTACCCTGCACACCCGAGGCCCTTCCCCTTGCTGCAGCCGCCGCCGTCGCTTCGCCGGCGATCCAGTGCCGTCGAGCCATCGTGTTTGCACCCTGTATCTTCTCGGTGAGTTTTCCTTGCACTTCCTCTTGGTACAATCCCTCCGCTGTTCCGTATTTTGGATGTGTAGTTTGTGTTTACTAACTTTGTTGTTTCTGTTTACTGCCGGATCCGACCGTGCCGTTTGATGAACCCGACGCTCCAGCGAAGCCCCCTGGTCCGTGTGATCCCATTGGCCTCTGTTGGGACTCGATCCGTGGCCCGTGCTTCCGTATCGTGGTTTCTACCGACATCGCATCCGTGTTTCGGTTTGCGGAACCGCCGAGGCAAGTATCTGAATACTTGCTTAACATGCTACAACTTAATCATCATATTATAACCATACAACTAATATAATATCGATACCTGTTATAACTTAGAATTGCTAGCCACGATTATCCGTAACTTTAAATCAATGAAATCATTGCTCGCTTTAACCGGTCTGCTATTAAGTCATACTTAACTAATCAAACCAAGTAGATCATCCCCAATTCATTTGTTAAAATCACTCATGAGACAATTATTGTGCTTAGTTCAGATTCATGTAACTCCATTACGTATATTATCGATATTGTTCGTCTTGTGGCTTTTGCACCTCAAAGGTGCGTGAACCGGATTAATAAGAGAATACGAAACATCACTGTGTTTACCTAAATTTATATTGTTATTTACTGTTTCCTGCTACTGTTCATTATTGATTGTGTACCTGTTGTGAGCACTTACCGATTGCACGACATATTGGCCTGACCCTGCTACACCTGACATATACATGCTTACCGACTCATCCCGTTGTACCATGACATTACTTGTTCCTGATCTCGTGCCTAATGCCGACAGACCTAACCATTCCTGCTGTCGATCCAGACAGACCTACCTTTACTTGACTTGTGTTGGCATTAGTCCTTGACTACTGAATACCTGACTGACATACATAGTTTGGGGGTATGGGGAAATCAAAGGTGAAACCGACTTGTAACTCAACAGTTCGATACATTGTTCTGATCAGTCTTACGGGCTTGGCCAGCTCCGGAGTGTTGATGCTGACATCACTCATCTATCCTACTACCTTTTACTGCTTAGCGGCACGTCTCGGATTCAGCCCCGAGAATTATGACCGTGGTCCCGGGCACGCACGGGATACTATTGAGTTACATCGACGATTCATCAATTGGTTTCAAAGACTATAGAGTAGAAAGCCTGATAGGACAGTTTAGTCACTACTGCACGTTACCCTGTTTATTACTTCTTATTACTGCTTATTCATGTTCATGCTTGCACTGTTTATTACCATGTTTATGCTATATACTTGATATCATGACGCGCTGACGTCTGGGTTTTGCATGGCCCAGATTCCGTACCTTTGTCGTCGACCGAGCAGGAGTACTTCAGCCAGCAGGCTGAACTGTGAGTTCTTTAGAGTTTAGTTCATTTATGTCGTTTCATTTCCAGATGTGAGCCCGCATTATGGGACATACTGTTATTTCATTGTATTGGATCATTAGCTTCCGCACTTATTGTTTATTGATTCTGTTATTATGGATTTGGACATGTATTAGTTTAGTTTATTTTACTATTCTCGATATCTATACAACCGTAATGTGACTGTGGATGGATACTTCCTACCCACAGGTAGCATGGTTGGCTATGTCACGTGCCCAAATCTTGCGTACTCTGGGAAGCGGGGCGTGACATAATCATTTTCCATTTGTTATTTTTAATCAAGGATTAATCCAAAGATATTCTGTTTGTTATTTTTGGTGAGATTTAGGGGAAATCTTTCCTTGTCTAAGATTTTTTTCCATAAATTGGTGATTTTTAATCACCCTTGGATCTTTAATCCAACGGTCCCCATAATCATTTTCCATTTGGAAAGATTTAAAAACTTTTAGAATTTAATTCTATTAAACTGTAAGGCTTTCGAAGCCAGTCACGTGCTGACACGTGACCCTTGGTCCCGTGTGAGCACGCGACCCCCAATTGAGTCCTCTTCTCAGCGTTCATTCACGCTTCAGTTTTAACCATCACGTGTCAACACGTGACCATTGGTCACGTGTGAGCACGTGATACCTCATTGAGGTAACTTCTGATTTTTAATCAGGGAACAGATTTTAGAATTTAATTCTATTCATTATTTTAGAGGCCTTAAGAGCCAATCACGTGTCTGCACGTGACCCATGGTCACGTGTGAGCACGTGATGCCTCATTGGGGTCTTTTCTAAGTTTTTATTATATCTTTTAACTCCTCCAGCGGGTTTTTAAAGGTCCATCACGTGTGGACACGTGATACCTCATAACTTTTGATCCCGGATGAATTATGAGGCCCATAATATATCAAATCGAAGGGTTTTTTGATATGCTTTCAATACCATCAGAATTTAGCTATTTCTCATTCGGGAGTTTGTCAAAATACAGCCCGAAAGATACCGGTTCCCATTTTCTTAAGCGTATCGCCGTCATTTGATACCTTGGGCTCTTTTGCGTAGAAATTTTTGACGGGAACACCCTACATTTCGAATGGCCAGCTAGCCACCGTCGGATGTAGTGGATTTGGATGCTGGTGGATAAAATCCCCGTGAATTTGACACGAGCGGCACTGCTTCTCGTATTCTAGACAGTCTTGGATCATCGTGGGCCAATAGTAGCCTATCCTTTTGATCTTTAGACTCATCTTCGGCCCGGCTTGGTGAGAACCGCAGATTCCGTCGTGAGTTTCTTGGACGACTCTCCTTGCCTCTTCAGGTCCCAGGCATCTTAGCCACAGAGAATCAAATGATCTCTTATACAGAGTATCATTGACGAAGGCAAAAGACAGAGCTCGTTTCATGAGCTGATGTCTTGAGGACGCATCTTCAGGTGTTCGACGGGATTTGAAGTAGTCTATAAAGACTTCTCTTCAATCCTTAGCATTTTCCTGGTCTTTTATTTGTAGGGTCGCTTGCTCAGTCACTTCTTTTTCTTCGGACGACTCTGGAGACATGTCTGCCGGTGCAAGAACCCGACGGCTTTGCACAACGATCCTCACGTCATCGAGGTTCTCGTCGGCCAATTCGTTAGCGAGCTTGGCTAAAGCATTCGCTTTGCTGTTTTCCGCACGCAGTATGTTTTCCAGGGCATAGGCAGGGATTTGAGTTAGCAGTTTCTGCACTCTCTCGTCGTACTTCACCAACTCAGGCTTGCACGTTTGATAGTCGCCGTTTACTTGACTAACGACCAGTTGAGAGTCTCCGTATATGAGGAAGTTTTCAATTCTCATGTCGATAGCGATCTTAAGACCTGCTATCAAAGCTTCATATTCGGCTTCGTTGTTTGTCCTCGGCTCTGTTAAGGAGAAGGAAAAGCGCATTATCCCTCCTTGTGGAGTCACGAAGATGAGGCCCACCCCGGATTTGATTATGGGGGTGCTTTGTTTGCGTTTCTTCATGGAAGATGCTCCATCGAAATAGAGTTCCCACTGGGTATCATTCTCTATTTTCTCCCCGTCGATCGTGTCAAACGCGTGTTCGTCGGGTAATTCGCAGTTTAAAGGAGAATCGGCGCTGTTCCCCTCCGAATGGCGGCCAAGACATTGGCGTCTTGCCTGAGATTCGGGGCAGATGCTATTTGGTTTTATCCGTCCACCTCTCCGAAGATGCCAAGTTGATTTATGGCACCGTGTATCGGAGGTTTAGACGGATGCGGCCGATGTAGCAGACTTCGTCAGATTCCCCCTCATTTGAGGGGTTTTTGATTGTGGGGACGCTTTTCCCTGCAGGCGCAAGCCCCTGCAGTTAATTACGCCACCGCATCGCGGTAGCAACTTTCTCTTTCTCCGGAATTTCACTTCGTGTTGTAGGTGTTTGTTTTTTTTGTGGTTTCCCGTGGATTGTATACGAAGACTAATTTATGTCGTCGCCCGTAGGACGTAGATTAGTCCAAATCTGTATTTTTTTAGATTTGGGTTTGGGGTTTTGGTTTAAGGATACGTTAGCCCTATTTAAGGCTAAGATCAACTTAAACATTCGTTAAGGATACGTTAGCCTAATCTCCAGACTAAGATCAACTTAACGGGATCGTTTGGATCCGACAAGAGAGCAATTGGATATATTGTTTAGTTTAATGACATTGTGATCGATTTCCAGTTTAGGGACATGGTGGTCCATCATTCCCATTTTGGGACGAATATTAGTTTAAGGACGTTTCAGTCCAACGTTCCCATTTTGGGACGAATATTAGTTTAAGGACGTTTCGGTCCAACATTCCCATTTTGGGATGAATATTAGTTTAAGGACATTTCGGTCCATGAGTTTAAAGACCCCGCAGTCCGTATCGATGTGTGGTTGTCGGGACTCGTCACCTCTCTGAAGACATTGAAGGATTACAACGACAAATATCAGAGGAGTTCGGAGATGTACCCTTGAACCGGGTGTAAATTGATTTAAGAGAGCAGTCGTGCTCAGTCAATATTAATTTGAGGACTTATGGCCATGATTGGGTTAAGTCCAGTTGAAAATGTTCAATATTTTATTTATCATTGGCCTATTAGGCCTTTGCTTGGGCTCTGCCCTTTATTGATGCATAACATTGGACTTTTAATTAAATGCACAGCATTTGTTTTGGTCTAACAGACCTCTGTTTGGGCTCTGCCCTTTTTTTTAATAATGCATGACATTTTATTTTAGTCTGTTTTAGACTTTTTTTCCTTTTAATTGGGCTCTGCCCTTTTTAATAGTGCATAACACTTTTATTTGGTCTGATAGACCTTTTTTATTGAGCTCTGCCCTTGATAATGCCTTGCATTAAATGCTCTGATAGCGCCCCACGTGGCTTTTCAGGCGCTTTGCGCCAATTGAGGAGCGTAAGGCGCAAACTCATATGATGGTGACACGTGTCACGCTCTGGTGAGCGCAAACGCAGTGCGCTGCGACAGTGTGCTGCGCTGTTGAGCTGCTGACACGTGGCGCGCTCTGGTGAGTTGCGCCAACCCAAGAGCGCAATGCTCATTTTTTAAAAGCGCAAGGCGTAGATTGCTCTAGGGCTGACACGTGGCGCCCTCTGGTGGCTTGCGCCAACCCAAGAGCGCAACAGTGCAAATTTTACAAGTGCAGGGCACTGTTTTATATTTTGATCAAATTTAGATCAAAGAAAACAAGTTTTTCTTGTTTTCCAGAGAGGTTTTACCTCAAATATCAAGAACCAGTGGTTCATCAAAAGGCAATGCCTTTATTATTATTATATATTTTTTTATTGAAGATCTTTGATCTTGTTCTTAGATCAATGATCTTTTTAGAAGAAACTCTTCTTTTTATTCAAAGGGTTTTACCTTTATTATTTTTTTTGTGAGCTCTTCTCAAAATTTTCTAGAAAAGTTCTGAATATCTCTCTTTGTTCATCCCCCCCTTAGACTTGGAGTCTAGGGGCCTTTTTATAGTGCCAATTGATTTGTTAAATTAGTTAGAAAGATCTTTCTCTGAGTGATTTAGGGGTTTTTCCCCACCGTTGGATCTTTGATCCAAGGGCTTCTGTTTTACAGAAGAGAATTGTTCCCCTCCGAAAGACGGCGCGACATGGCGTCTCGCCTGAGATTCGGGGCAGATGCTAATTGGTGCTATCCGTCCATCTCTCCGAAGATGCCAAGTTGATTTATGGCACCATGTATCGAAGGTTTAAACGGATGCGGCCGATGTAGCAGACTTCGTCAGATTCCCCCTCATTTGAGGGGTTTTTGATTGTGGGGACGCTCTTCCCTACAGGCGCAAGCCCCTGCAGTTAATTACGCTACCGCATCGCGGTAACAACTTTCTCCTTCTCCAGATGGTCACTTCGTGTCGTGTGTGTTTGTTTTGTGTTTTGTTGCCCGTGGATTGTTTACGGAGACCGAGTTATGTCGTCGCCCGTAGGGCGTGGACTAGTCCAAATCCGTGTTATCTTAGATTTGGGTTTGGGGGTTTGGTTTGAGGATACGTTAGCCATACTTGAGGCTAAGATCAACTCAAACGTTTGTTAAGGATACGTTAGTCTAATTTGAGACTAAGATCAACTTAACGGGATCGTTTAGATCCGACCAAAAGAGCATTTGGGCTCTATTGTTCCAATGTAGGGACATAGTGGTCCATCGTATGTGTGGCCTTCGGGACCCGTTACCTCTCTGACGACGTTGAAGGGTTACAACGACAGATGTTAGAGGAGTTCAGAGATGTACCCTCGAACCAGAGTTAATTAGGGGAGATTCATAGTCCAGTCTGTTTGAAGGTTTAAGGATACGTTAGCCATCTTGGAGGCTAAGATCAACTTAAACGGGATCGTTTAGATCCGACAAAAGAGCATGCGGGGCCCTATTGTTCCAGTTTAGGGACGTGGTGGTCCATTGCTAGTTTAAGGACATTGCGGTCCATGGGTAGTTTAAGGACATTGCGGTCCATTGTTAGTTTTAAGACATCTCGGTCAAGGTTAAGGACGTCGTAGTCCATGGGTTTAAGGACCCCACAGTCCGTTGTTAGTTTTAAGACATCTCGGTCAAGGTTAAGGACGTCGTAGTCCATGGATTTAAGGACCCCACAGTCCATTGTTAGTTTTAAGACATCTCGGTCATCCATGGGTTTAAGGACCCCACAGTCCATTGTTAGTTTTAAGACATCTCGGTCAAGGTTAAAGACGTCGTAGTCCATGGGTTTAAGGACCCCACAGTCCATTGTTAGTTTTAAGACATCTCGGTCAAGGTTAAGGACGTCGTAGTCCATGGGTTTAAGGACCCCACAGTCCATATCAATGCGTGGTCATCGGGACCCGTCACCTCTTTGAAGACGTTGAGGGATTACAACGCCAAGTATCAAAGGAGTGAAGAGATGTACCCTGGAACCGGAGTGGATTAAATAGTCTTTGGCCCAATTTGGGATCAAGACCAATTAATTATGTTATGAGCCCATAAGCCCAGTTAATTACGAATTGAGGACTTATGGCCATCTTGGGCTAAGTCCAATCATGTCTGGAATATTGACTTCCTGTTGGTCCCTTGAAGGAGAGGCTTTGCCTCTATCCATTCGGCCAATTGGACCAGTGCCTAGTGTTAAACACTAAAGACGAATCAGTGTTGAACACTGGGAATAAGATTGATAAGTTAGTGTTTCAGCACTAAAAGATAGTTGGTGTTGAACACCAGCAACCAGGCTTTCAGATTAGTGTTGAACGCTAAAACAGACTAGTGTTAAACACTGTCAACAGGAGTCCCAAACTAGTGTCGAACACTACGGTAATCAGTGTTGAACACTGCAAATATAGTTCTGTGCTTAGTGTTACACTAAGGCCAAACAATGTTTTATCACTGAATTCAGGGGTTCCGTTTTAGTGTTAAACACTAAGGCAAGAGGGGTCACGTGGCAACACGTGAGAGCGCCCTCCCTGCACTTGTTCTTCTGAGACTATGCATCTTTTAGAGCATCACGTGCCATCACGTGACGGGGATTCAAGCGCTTGTGTGTTAAAGCTTCTGTCAAGGGTCACGTGAGGCACTGCCTCCAGAGGGCTTTCTGTAGATCTTTTGGGGGGGTCACGTGGTAACACGTGACCCTGCCTCTATGTATGTTGTTTAGAAGATCTGTTAATCTTTTTCAGGAATTAAATTCCTCGTAGGGTTGAACCCTGACAATAATTTCAGAGGAATTAAATTCCTACTTCCTTTTGAAGATTTATACTCTGAATTTTCTGTAGGAATTAAATTCCTCATATATGTGAAGAACTGAATAGGGTTAAACCCTAATAAAAGCTTTAAGGAATTAAACTCCCACTCTCTGTAAAAAATTATGATAGGGAATTAAATTCCCGTTGTTTCAACAGAACTAAGTTCTTAATTAGGGTTAAACCCTGTTTCTTTTTGTTCTGGAGGACTTAAATTCCCATAACACAGGGTCAAGCCCTAATTTTATTTTAAAGGAATTAAATTCCTATAGTTCTGTGAGAATTAAATTCTCGTGCTTCCATTCCCTCTCTATGCTTTGGATCTGCATGGCAGGATCTCAACCCATTGAGAATTAAATTCTCAACTTCAAGGGGAGATGTGCACTTTACAGATCCTCTATCAAAGAGAGAAGAAATATGTCCTTCTGTTTTATATCAGAGTTAAACTCTGTTGAGAATTAAATTTTCTTTCTTTCAAAAAGCCTTCCCTTTCTTACCTAGGGTTTTCTTTTGCAGAAGATCCAAATTCCTCAAAGTATCAAGGCTCTCTCCCTTTTCTTCCCTCTGCGTATCTCTCTTTTCTTCCCTCTGCGTATCTTTTTTTTTCTTTTTTTTTTCTTTTTTTTGTGTGTCTCTTGGCTCCTATTTATAGGAGAAGCAGCCGAGTCAATTAGTTTTGGTAAATCTTTCATTGAGAGATTTGATTTGCATCCATCATTCGTTTTGGACCTTTGGATTATTAGGTGAATTTTATTCACCATTGGATTTCAAATCCAGGGATTCTCCTTTGTTATTTCTGTTAGATTTAAAGGGGAAATCTTTCCAAATTCGAGATTTTCCCATAGATAGATGATATTTAATCACCTTCTTTAATTCAATCGGTTGCTTTGGAAAGATTTAAGAGGTCTTTTCTCAGAATTTAATTCTGTTAACAAATGAGCTTTGAAGTCGGTCACGTGTGGCCACGTGACCCTTGGTCACGTGTGGCCACGTGACCCTCTTGGAATGAGCCTTTTTCTTTCTTTCTGCGCTTTGTCATCTGGTTGTTATTTAGCTGTCACGTGCTACCACGTGACCCCTGGTCACGTGGGAGCACGTGACCTCTTCTGAAGTCTTTTTCTTGATTTGATCAGGGAACCGGTTTGCCTTTGAAGCCACTTTCAATTGTCACGTGCCAACACGTGACCCCAGTCACGTGGGAGCACGTGACCCTTTCTGAAGCCCTTTTCTTTAATGTAATCGGGAAGCTGAATTTGCCTCTGCTGATGCTTTTAGATGTCACGTGCCAACACGTGACTGCTGGTCACGTGTAAGCACGTGACCCTCTTCTGAAGCTTTTTCCATAAGCTTTTCTGATTTTAAATCAGGAAACAAATGCCCCCACAGCGTTGTTCTCACGTGTCCGCGCGTGAGTGCAACGCTGTCACCTTTTGTGACCGTTGGATTCCTCTAGGGATTTGGGGAGATGAAACGTCTCCATCACCTCCTATAAATACCCATGTCTCTTCAGAAGAGCCTTCACTTTGCTCATCTTCTTCCTTTGAGAACTTTTTCTGAGAATTTAATTCTCTTCTTCCAGAGCTTAGTTCTCTGCCGTGAAACATTTTCAGAGTTTAACTCTGTTTAAAAGGACTCTTCCTCCTCAGGTAATGTTCTTGGACAAACAGTAAACTTTCACATTCCTTTGGATTTTAAATCCAAAACAAGGGTTCTTACCCTTTTCCAACATAAACCCATGAAACCAATTAATCTTCAGCAGTAAATCTCTTTTAGGGTTCATCTGATCTTCCAAGGAGATGATGATGACAGTTCGAATCCATAGAGTTTAACTCCGTTCATAGAGAAGGCTTTTTGGGGAATTTAATTCCTTTTTTCTAAAAGGAATTCAATTTCTGTGAAGAACTAAGTTCTTCCTCATAGGGGCTTCTTAGGGTCTCCTTACCCTAGGTTGTCATTCTGTGATTAGTGAAGAAGAAGAGGGTTTGTAATAAATCGTCCTGATTTTTATTTCAGGTATCATGGACGCTCATTTGTATAATCTCAACGAAATCATTTCCTACGGGAATATCCGTGCCCTGGGCCGTAGTCAGAATCAGGAGTTCACCAACGCTCAGTGTGCTGAGATTATGAGCCGCTTTGACGAGTATAACCATCGGCTACTCCCCCGTCGCTCTTCTCTTCTGAGGCTCATCGTGCTGGAGATTTGGGAGGCGCTTCCTCTCTTCTGCGCCGGTGTGCCACTCAGGGCATTAGACGTTGCCGAGGATAAGATACATTCGGTGTATCTGATGAGTCTGATCTCGAAGAGAAGGCGTGACAACCTCATTGATCTTTTGTACCAGGCGTTTCAGCAGTCGGCCATTCTTGCTGCCTACCGGAGGGTGGAGGACATCCGCGAGGACCCCGACGCTTGTGATCGCGAGAGAAAACATACTCGGGCGGTTCGGAATGCTTGGAGATCTTGGACAAGGTTAAGCTTGAGTTTCTCAATCCGTGCCCCGCGCCTGAGGTCTTGCCGTTGTAATCGTTTTCTTTTCATTTTGTATGAACCTTTTTAAAGCATGAATGATAAACTTATCGTGTCCTTTTGTGTTTGCGTGCCCCCCTTTTTTGGAATTTTGTCATTCATCATTTTTTTATTGTTGCTGTTGATGTGGTTAGCGTGCAAGGCATTGTTTCACTTCTTAGTACGCACCAAGCATGGTGCTCACGTGCCCCACACGTGAGGGGCCTTTTATGGGGCTATTCAATTTTTCATGCCATATTTCTGTGCATGGCATTGGATGCAGAGAAGGCGCCTTGGAAATCGCTCCTTTTCCTGATTTCCAATGTCTTCCCTTTTTTGGGCCTTGGAAGGGTTCCATCATGCAATTTTCTTTCGCGCAGCATTTAATGCTCCCCTTTATAATCTTAAGGCCATAGCCTATTTCCTCTTCACAGAGAAATTTATTCCCATATTGACGTGATTTAATTTGAGAAGTAGCTGAGTGCCATGGCCTGCAACCGTCCACACGCTCGTCGACAGCCATGGGAAGTGCCTATCGAGGAGATGATCCCCCGCTTTGCTGCTCGGTTGGTGGATCCACTCCTTACCGACGACGAATGCGACTCAGCAATGTATGAACTCTCGATTCGTAGGGGGTCCCCTCTCCCGATGGGTTCCCTCTGGCTCCGGATGATTCTCACGGCCGTGCTTGCCGACATCCCTCCTCACCCGGCAGAGATGACCTTGGCGATGCTTGGCGCGGCTGAAGAAAAGCTCGAGGGCTTTCATGAAGCACGCCTGATTACTCAGGCATTGAAGGATTGCTCAATTCATCTGCTGAGCGAGATAAAGGCCCGGCGAGCTATTATGTCTGCTTTCGCGGACGTACACGGCGCCAATCGATGGGGAGCAACTCCTCGTGAGAACCGTCGCTTTGATGTGCTGGAAAAAGCAGAGAGAGAGAGATGGAGAATTTTGTCCTCTGCTTCATTAACCCCTGTGTCGTTGATCCCGTGTTTGGTGACCTTTTCTCGTTAGCGTAGAACATTTTTAAATTAGTCCCTCCTTTTCTATGTTTTGTGCCGAACTTCCATGTAGGCTTGGTACTAGTATGTATGTTTCTGCTTGTATAAATAAACTTTGTATTCTTCTCATGAGAACTTTCTTTAATTGCAAATGCTATCATCACTTTCCTGCGCATCAGACCTTTTTGGGCATTATGGATGTTCATGCGACTGCAAATGCTATTATATTTTTTTGAATACTCATATGATTGCGAATGCATGCTTGGAATATGTCGGAGACCTTTCTTGTTGCCTTTCACGTCAGGTGATGTGAGCGCGTTTTAGATCGATCATTCCTGTCGACCGGAAGCTCATTTATACGGTCTTGTAAATGTCTTGTTTCCAAGGTTGCGGTCGCGAGAGTGAGCATGCATGGCCTGATAGGGCAACGCGTGGCGAACATATTGTCATGCGAGAAAAGGGGTTCGGCTGTAAATTCTCAGAGAGGGAGCTGGTTTCTAAGGCGCTGGGCGAGCTTCAGGCTAGCTTCACAGCCAAAGCCAATAAAGCATACGAACTCTGGCGGGTGCTTCAGGAGTCCATAAAAGAGGTGGTGGCTCTCGACAAAGCTGCCGCGTTCACTCGTGAGAGGGTCGAGGCTCATAAAGCCACCGAGAAAGAGCTCGAAGCTCGGCTTTCTTCGTATCAGGCTCAGCAAGCTCAGGCGGAGGCTCGTCTTCTGGAGATCTTGCGTCATGAAGCCGTGGCTCAGCGACAGAACGATGAGCTGGTAAAATTACTACACCGCCCGCCGGCTTGAGGACTTGTATCTTTTCTCCCCTTTTTGTACATACTCATGAATGAGAGTATCTCTTTTTTTTGTTTCTTTCATAAATTGTACTTTGTATCTATTTTGGTTTATGAATAAAAGATACATTTTTCCTCTCAATGGTGTATCCCCTTTTTATTGAATGTATTCTGCGGATATTCTATCTTGATATCCTTGCAGGACAGCGATGGCTTAGGATTCAGGGTTAGGATCTGCTTTCTAAGGCTTTTGCATTTTATGAGCCACGAGGGTCTCGTAAAGAGTTTTTCGTCCTACAGGTCGAGAGGATCCCATAGGTGTAAGTTCTTCTTAAGAATCGTGAGGATTCTTAAGAGGGTTTTCTCTTGAGAGTCGTGAGGATCCCACAAGAGAGTTTTTCTCCCTTACAGGTCATGAGGACTTGTAAGTGCTGGATGCGGTCACCCTTGTCCGTGTTTTACGGAGTCAGGGGTTTCTCCAGGTATTGTAGTTTAAAGACGTCGCGGTCAAGGTTAAGGACCTCATAGCCCGTGGATTTAAGGACTCCACCGTCCGCTGTTAGTTTTAAGATATCACGGTCAAGGTTAAGGACCTCATAGTCCGTGGATTTAAGGACTCCACAGTCCGATGTTAGTTTTAAGACATCACGGTCAAGGTTAAGGACCTCATAGTCCGTGGATTTAGGGACTCCACGGTCCAATGTTTGGTTGCAGGGACCCGTCACCCCTTTGAAGACGTTGAGGAATTACAACGCCAGGTATCAAAGGAGTGAAGAGATGTACCCTTAAACCAAGGCAGAATCCGTAGGGAATCGGGGTGGTTGATCGTTAGTTTTAAGACATCACGGTCGAGGTTAAGGACATCATAGTCCGTGGATTTTAAGGACTCCACAGTCCAGTATTTGCTCTGGATGCTTCACACGGGTTCACTGCCGTGCTTGGCGAGGACCAGGCTCCGCTCTGGGCATTTTCCGCGGGGTCAAAGTGTTAGTTATATGTATGCCCTAGAGGCCATTACTGGACATAGGATGTATATTGTAGTGGATGCTGGGACATATATAGGGAGGACTATCTTGCTCGACATGATAGTATGCTATCTGGTTGAACTTTACCTTAACGTGTACACTGATTGTCTCTCTGTTACATGTGGGTAAAGCCCTTAGGATGTGTACTTGACTACCTGGACTATGATGCGGATCATACTAGTGGGGACATGGTAGTCCATAATCCTTCAAGGTCCCTAGTCGTGGGTGTATCGAGACGGGGCATCGATATACCAGTGTACACTAGCGTATACCTTCTCGACCCATACAGATGGGCGATGGATGATCCCATATCCATTGGTGTTTGACATCAGAGATGATATACGGGTGCTCAGTAGAGACTGGGTACACTGGACGGACTCGCCGAGAACTCCCAGATGGTATTATACCTTACGTCAGATGGCAGTTCTCTGGTGACACTGGTACAGAGTAGTCTGTTGACCCGAGATCGTCATAGAGTCTTGTGTGGTTCCCACTGTGCTTTGATTTCCACCTTACCACGTCCAAGAGGGCGTGCAAAACGGTGGCTTTTGGGTACAGTCCCGAGTCACATGGAGGCAATGAGCGATAGGAGGGGATTCGTCTCTCCCGGTATAGGGAGTTGATGTTGCGCTGTGTTCGATTGGCTATAACCGGAAATCCCTGGCCAGGGTTGCTGAGATTTACTGGTAAGTGTTACCAGTAGTTTCTCGAACTGTTATAGACCTCATATCGACACGACTTATCGAGCTATTGGGGTCTGACGTTTACCACCCCTAGGCGAGATATGCGACATATCAGACGACGAGACCGGACTGTACGGTAGTGTTACTGGTTGGATTCACTGGAGTGTGTGCGGGCTTGCTCGTCGATCTTCTGATCGCTCAATACCCGGGTGGCCGTTACGTTTAGCAGACCGCTTGCGGCTTGTGGGTGCTTGATATGATCATCATCTGCTGTCGGCGTATTGACGAGTCTTTAAAGTCCTACATAGAGGTTTCCTGGCTCAAGCGAAACGAAATAGGAGCGCATATGAGATATGTGCGGGACCGAGAATGATACCAGTATGTGATACTGTATTCGATTCTCGCGATTTGTGACATTGATCGGTTATATGCGATATAGCCGGGATATCGGATCAAGTGTTGATTCGATAAGTTGTTACTGTTAATATTAGTCGGTTATATGCGATATGACCGGATCATTAAATCAAGTGTTGATTTAATGAATTAATGCATAATTATATATTTGATATATTAGTTTGCATTAACTAGTAGCGGTTTACTTAAGATGGATTTTCTCACTCGCCTGTGCACATCGTACATGTGATATATTTTTGTGCACTTGATTGTATCATGTTTGATGATGCAAGATTGCTAGGGTATGTGTAAAGAGTTAAACCTATAGTTCAGTAAATGGTTAGGGTTTTCTTTTATTCATTCATTTGTCTTTTTATTTGTATTAAAAGAAAAGAGAAAAGAAAAACAAAAGGGTTTCTTTCTTTCATGAAGCTTGTTGAAGCTTCATGAAGCTTTGACCAAAGTAACCCTTTTGTCTTCATCTCATTGACCCCAACCATTCATTTAACCTTAGTCAATTCTCTACACATAACCATGGTTAATATTATGATAAGGATGATTTTATTATTCTTTTTATAATACTTATCATAATATTCTTTCTTCTTCTTCTTCATCTTCTTCAATGAAGAAAGCTTCACTTCATCAATGGTGACTTGATGAAATGGGTGAGAAATCCAATTCTAAATTGAACCCACCTCCTATTTCTTCATCCTCTACCTCTTGCCAAGTAGTATAGGGTGTTTTCTTCATAAATTTCATGACTTGGTGAAGTGGGAGCTTGATCTTGCGATGCCTCGACGTAGATCATCTTCGGCACGAAGCCGACGACCTTGCCCGCCCATTTCTCCGATGAAGCCGACGCTAGAGCCCGGGATTTGATATGGACAGCGAGGAGACTTCATTGCGGAGCTATGGAGGTGGAGGACCGGATCTACAAAGGTTGTATTTTCCGTCTACTCGTAGTTAAGTTGTTAACTAGTTTATTGTTTCGCCTAAATTTCTAGCCAACGATCTAGTCTAGGGTTTTCTCGGCACCGTAAAATTTGAAATTGGCATGGTTGATACCTTGTGAGACCTCATTTGAGTGCCTAGAAACCCTACAGTGGTATCAGAGCCTAGCTAGAGCCTTAAACGAAGTGTAGACGACGTTTGAAACCCGAATGAACATCGAAACCCTAAAACAAATTGCTCTCTGGACTTTTTCTAAAAACTGGGTTTTTTCCAGATTAAAAATGGTTAAAAAATTCAACAGGGAAATCTAAAAATTACGGTGCAAAATTTTTTCCATGAACTGTTCATAGTGCGGCGGAACCGCGGCAGAAGCCTGGCTTCTGCGGCGGTTCCGCGGCCAAATGATGGAAGTTGACTTTTAATTTTGCACAGTAACTCATGGTTTCAGGTGCTGAGTTTTATGGGAATTTTTAATCTGTACTCAGGAGTTGAGTATTTTGGGGTTGTTTTGGGGGTTCGATGATTTGATCGGATTATCAGATTTTGTCCATTTGGATTCCGGATAATTTTTGAATATGTTAAAAAGTTCGACCGGATATAAATACCCAATTTTTCCCTGTCGGGAAATTTCCAAGTGTTGGATTTTTCCGTAGTTTAACGACGTTCTAAGTAGTGCAAGTAACGCGATGGTCCCTCTAGAAGACAACAAACCTTAACTCGATTATGTGACCGTCTTGAACTGCCCTTTGAACCTTAGGGTTTGGGGCAGTACGGCATGCCTCATGTGAGGCGTTGGCTTGACCCTTCTACGGCTGGACCGTTGGTACTGAGGCACGAACTGAATGTTGTTAGACTTATTTCATGTGTTGGACTGTATCGGGAAAACTTGGGTGTTTGGATGTTCGATCGGAAAGTTTAACATTTTCTATTTTATTCGGAATGTGATACAATAATTGGAATTCACAATAAGTTATGAGATAACTGAATGAATGTTATAAACATAGCAGTTTAGTTTCACTTGATCGGTTGCCACGGAATTTTGATGTGATCAAAAGTCCGTCGCAATCACGTAGCGTACGCGGATACTCGCCGGATAAACTTAATAGACAGCTACATCCCTTAGCCCCGACCAAGTGACTGTAGGAGAACCCCGTCGCCGAAAGCATCCGTTCGGGTGCTCGCGGCAGCGGTGTTCCGCCTTGGTGCACTTCGTCGACGGCGTCGGGGGTGCGGCCGCCTACTAAAGTTTGCGACGAGCATTCGATCAGAATGTCGGGAATCTTGTTGAATTGCCCGACTTGATATTGAAAAGAGTTTTCGATTTTGAGACTAAAATGCGGGGTTTATAATTGTTAGGCATGCGATGTCTAAGGAATTCATATGGTCAGGCATGCGATGTCTGAGAAGGTTGCGGATTCCAACTGTTGTAGTTTTACACTTTCTTTTCTGTGACCGTAAGTGTAATATGTGATATCGCCGGTTTCGTTGCTATATGTCAACGACAATTGGGATGCGCATATTTACTTACGTTGATGACATGTGATGTTATGCGTTGCTGGATATGTTATATTGGATCGTCGTGTTTGAATATCCGGGGGTTTTTATGTGAGATGAGTGTTTTTCATTTTCATTCATGTAAAAACTGTATGTAATATTCTTTTATTGGGGCACTTCCAGGTTGCGGAAGTTGTCACCGTTTGTATATTATTTACTTTTCCGCACTAGGATAGACCCAAGGAGGAGGGCACAAGTAACCGGGTTCTGGAGTCCAGTGGGAGACCAACTCGAGGAGTCGAGTCTGGGTCTCCTAACTCCAGAATTGGTAGGGTTGCTTGCCTCTCTCGTAGGGGTCTAGGGGTATGGGTTTGGCTATTCATCACGACCGTGGAATCCGTGTTTTATACTGGCTCGTATTGAAAACACGGACATCCTAGTATATCCAATATTTCATATGTTTCTTCTGCTGCGATATCTGTGATGTGATCATGTGATGTTCTGTGATAGATACAGTATATAGTATATATGATATATTATATAGGCGTTACTTATGTTTTACACCCGCGCTAGCCCTGCCCCGCTCTGCCGTTAGTTACCTAACCTAACGGTGCACGAGGGGATATCGAGGCGAATGCGGATGGCATAAGTGTACGTCGTATTTATCTGTGATGTTTAGGTACTTAAATGATGGGACTTCATTAATATGATTAATGAAATAAAAGAAACCTAAGATGTTGTAGAATCGAATTTCTAAATAAAACAGGTAGCTACAGTTCTTGCTTTGCACAGCGGTATATATGATATATCCTGCACCTTATTCGATAAGGAAAGGACCGAGATCCCTTTACCGGGAGTGACTCCTTTAGAAATAACTGGCAGATGCTACACACTTGGTTTGTCTTTTGATTGCTTTTAAGAGTTTTTGCCTTGCACAGTGATATATGTGATATATCCCGCACCTCATTCGACGAGGAAAGGACCGACGATCCCTTCACCGGGAGTGACTCCTTTAGCAAAACTAGAAAAGCCTCAAAAACACTCCATTTCAAAATCATTTGATTCTACAACGATATCAAGTTAATTACGCAATAGGTTTTCAAAAAAAACCTGTCGTAGCCCTCCGTCATTTCAGATAAGTGGTAGTTAGTATTCGTGCTACGTTTGTTGGCCTGCGTCAAGGCGTAGTGTGCGGTAGCTAACTAGTATTTATCTGCTTATGCATATGATGCAGATTGGATTAGGGTAGTCGTGCGACTTTGTTGGCCTGCGTCAAGGGTCGTGCGGGTGGGTTTAATTCAATCAGGAAATGACGGGTTGAACTTGACTAGCGTACTATGGTTTGTTGGCCTGCGTCAAGGTCATAGGACGCTAGGGGCAAAATTATCGGGAATTTCAAGTGTTGAAATTTGCAATGAGATTGCATACCTTCTATGAGATAGTTGGATCCCGATACCCGCTGCGAGTAATTGTTACTCCTGGGAGAGTTTTACACATTACAATTAGCCGATCAAGTAGGTGTCTAGAAAGGTGTCAACGGGGTTACGCCTCTGGGAAAACGAGGTTTATATTAATTAGGTTCGTGCGAAAGCACGGGGGACCTCCCTCAAAGTACCGACACTGGCCTGGCTGAAAGATTGGCGAACTTGTAGTGTGTAATTAATCCCGGCTAGTCTTTCCTTTTAGGGTTTGAAGGAAGATTTGATAAAAAGCAGTGGGAGCCATCCTGATTAGATAAAATAATAATCAATCTATTCTTGCAAGAGCGCACGCTGAGTGTTTTCTTCTCTCTCTATCCTGGTAGCGACCATATCACGCCTTAATCAAGATAATAATACAGATTACTGACCGAACCCGCTTGTTATACTGAGTTGGGGAACGTTGGTCCCGCTCCAACTTATAATTGTTATAAGACAGAGCAGGAATTTGGGGAATACCAGATTTCCCGTGCCGCCCAAACGAAGAGAGTGCATGCTGATGCATCATCTTCGGGTGTGTTCATTATAAAGAACTGTTTCTCAGTATCCTCTGCATCCTGGGTATTTGATACCGGATCAGGATCCCAGATATGTAATCTGTTACATAGGGCTACAAAAAGGTAGAAAAACTGAGAACGGGTGATAAGTTTCATGAGACAGAAAACGGGGTAAGTGTTGCAGCCAAGTTTGTTGGTCACTGTCACCCTGTATTGTAATACATTGATTCTGAACAATGTTATTAGATACCGAACCTGATATACAAAATCATATCTGTCTCTTTATTAGTAAAGATACGGTAAAATTTTGTATTGATGGATAATGTTTTGAACATTTCCTATATCAAAAGTTGATCGATTCAGGCACGTTATCTAAAAGCATTGATGTTCTAAATCAAACTACAGTTCTTAGTATACGGAACACACAAAAGAGGAAGAGTTCAGAAATGAACGAATCCTTCTTGAGGTATTGTAGACTAGGTCAGATCAATGCGACCCGACTGGCTGAAGTTGCATTTAGATGTATATTTAAATCAGTTTGAATTTACATCTTCTGAAACTTGCCAGTCATGTCACAAAGATAAGATGACCATAGCTCCGTTTACTGGAAATAGAGAAAGAGTTAGTTGAACTCTTGGGATGATACATGTTGATGTATGAAGGTCCCCAGTCTACACATACCAAGAACAGTTCTTTTTACTTCATTACATTCTCTGATGATCTTTCGAGATTCAGACCTATGTTCCTGTTGAAACACAAGTCCGAACCTTTTGAGATATTCACAGAATATAAGTTAGAAGTAGAGAACCAATACGGGTATAAGTATTATGTCCTATGATGAGATCAGGGAGGAGAATACTTGTGCATGGAATTCCTGGACTATTCTAAAGGAGAATGAGATTCTCTCTCAGCATTACTCCTCTGTATACACCATAGCACGATGGTATATCGGGGCGGAGCAGATACACCCTATTTGATATGGTGTGCTCTATGATGAGTACTACTGAGTTACCTGTTTCCTTTTGTGAGTTATGCACTTATGAAGTTGCATACCTATTGAATAGGGTTCCAATCAAATCAGTTGCCTACCGCTTCATATGTGATATGGAATGGGAAGAGCCCATGTCTTAAGCTAGTTAAGATTTGGGGTTGACCGGCCTATGTCTGAAAGCAAAATCCGGACAAGCTCGAGGCAAGGTCTGTTATGTAGAACTGGAAAGGTTCCAGCTATACAAAATACAGCAGATGATTTGGTACAACCAAAGGATTCAGTAGATACCAACGAACCTCAGCCTCTCCGCCGATCTAGTAGGGTTCCTCACCCACCTGAGAGATACTTCGGTTTCTCTATGACAGTGGGAGCGAGGATTGCATCATGAGATGATGACTCAACTAGTTTGGAGCTGGCCATCAGGAGTGTGACTCTGTAAGAATGGCTGGATGCTTATCGATCTGAGATGGAATCCTTATACACCAATAAAGTATGGACTTTAGTTGCTATATCTGAAGGGTTAAATCCCCATCAGGAGCAAGTATATCTTGAGAAGATTACTTGGTGTAGATGGAAAAGTTGAGACTTTCAAAGCTAGACTTGTTAAAAGTTTGCATCATTGACCAGGTGTGGATAATGATGAAACCTTTTCAAGTAGCTATGCTTAAGTCCATCCAGATCCTACTTGTCACGGCTACATACCATGACTACGATATCTGGTGGTTGGGTGTCATGACTACTTTTCTAAATGATGTTTTAGAAGAGTGCGTCTATAAGTACACAGCCAGAGGGCTTCGTAGACAGTGGGAGCAGCAGAAACGTGTACAAGATGCTTTATAGGATAAAGCAGGTATCGCGGAGTTGGAACGTCTTTTTTGATGTGTTAGTCAAAGAGTTTGACATCATCAAAATGGTAGATGAACCTTGTATAAACAAAAAGGTAGTAGGGAGTATGGTGACGATCCTCGTAGAGTACGTGGATGACATATTCTTGATAGGGAAGGAGTTTCCTATGCTACGCTCGATCAATCTCCGATTATCACAAAGATTCTCCATAGGATCAAAGTGATACCTACTAAATCCTGGATTTTGGATCTATGAGATAGATCTAATTGGATGTTAGGAATCTCACTAGTAGTAGTGAGATGGTATCAATCGATCCTGGGGAGAATCACTGGAAGTGTTCCAGGGTGATAAAAACGACTGAATGTCAGTCACAGGCATTGTCTTAATCCTCAGTAGAGGGACGGTATGTTGGAAGAGTTCCAAGCTAGATACCGTGACATACTAGACGATAAAGGCAGGATACATCGCTAGTTAAGATGCTACCAAAGAGGCTGTTTGGGTGTATATTGGTTCATGAGATGAACTATGTTCCTCCCATTGTGTGACAATGGAGTTGTGGCTTATGCCAAGGAACGCAGGTCCCATCAGTGATCCAGACATATTCTAAGGCAGTATCACTTGATCATGGAGATGGTTGATATCTAAGGGATCGAGGTTAGGAGACCAGACTCAGAGGACAACGCGGCGGATCCACTCACGAAGGCCTATTCCCAGAGAGAGACTTTTATGGGATGGTTGAGTATGAGATACTACAACCACTGCTATACAGATGGCCCTAGTGCAAGTGGGAGATTGTTAGTTATATGTATGCCCTAGAGGCCATTACTGGACATAGGATGTATATTGTAGTGGATGCTGGGACATATATAGGGAGGACTATCTTGTTCGACATGATAGTATGCTATCTGGTTGAACTTTACCTTAACGTGTACACTGATTGTCTCTCTGTTACATGTTGGTAAAGCCCTTAGGATGTGTACTTGACTACCTGGACTATGATGCGGATCATACTAGTGGGGACATGGTAGTCCATAAGTACATCCTTCAAGGTCCCTAGTCGTGGGTGTATCGAGACGGGGCATCGATATACCAGTGTACACTAGCGTATACCTTCTTGACCCATACAGATGGGCGATGGATGATCCCATATCCATTGGTGTTTGACATCAGAGATGATATACGGGTGCTCAGTAGAGACTGGGTACACTGGACGGACTCGCCGAGAACTCCCAGATGGTATTATACCTTACGTCAGATGGCAGTTCTCTGGTGACACTGGTACAGAGTAGTCTGTTGACCCGAGATCGTCATAGAGTCTTGTGTGGTTCCCACTGTGCTTTGATTTCCACCTTACCACGTCCAAGAGGGCGTGCAAAACGGTGGCTTTTGGGTACAGTCCCGAGTCACATGGAGGCAATGAGCGATAGGAGGGGATTCGTCTCTCCCGGTATAGGGAGTTGATGTTGCGCTGTGTTCGATTGGCTATAACCGGAAATCCCTGGCCAGGGTTGCTGAGATTTACTGGTAAGTGTTACCAGTAGTTTCTCGAACTGTTATAGACCTCATATCGACACGACTTATCGAGCTATTGGGGTCTGACGTTTACCACCCCTAGGCGAGATATGCGACATATCAGACGACGAGACCGGACTGTACGGTAGTGTTACTGGTTGGATTCACTGGAGTGTGTGCGGGCTTGCTCGTCGATCTTCTGATCGCTCAATACCCGGGTGGCCGTTACGTTTAGCAGACCGCTTGCGGCTTGTGGGTGCTTGATATGATCATCATCTGCTGCCGGCGTATTGACGAGTCTTTAGAGTCCTACATAGAGGTTTCCTGGCTCAAGCGAAACGAAATAGGAGCGCATATGAGATATGTGCGGGACCGAGAATGATACCAGTATGTGATACTGTATTCGATTCTCGCGATTTGTGACATTGATCGGTTATATGCGATATAGCCGGGATATCGGATCAAGTGTTGATTCGATAAGTTGTTACTGTTAATATTAGTCGGTTATATGCGATATGACCGGATCATTAAATCAAGTGTTGATTTAATGATTTAATGAATAATTATATATTTGATATATTAGTTTGCATTAACTAGTAGCGGTTTACTTAAGATGGATTTTCTCACTCGCCTGTGCACATCGTATATGTGATATATTTTTGTGCACTTGATTGTATCATGTTTGATGATGCAAGATTGCTAGGGTATGTGTAAAGAGTTAAACCTATGGTTAAGTAAATGGTTAGGGTTTTCTTTTATTCATTCATTTGTCTTTTTATTTGGATTAAAAGAAAAGAGAAAAGAAAAACAAAAGGGTTTCTTTCTTTCATGAAGCTTGTTGAAGCTTCATGAAGTTTTGACCAAAGTAACCCTTTTGTCTTCATCTCATTGACCCCAACCATTCATTTAACCTTAGTCAATTCTCTACACATAACCATGGGTAATATTATGATAAGGATGATTTTATTATTCTTTTTATAATACTTATCATAATATTCTTTCTTCTTCTTCTTCATCTTCTTCAATGAAGAAAGCTTCACTTCATCAATGGTGACTTGATGAAATGAGTGAGAAATCCAATTCTAAAGTGAACCCACCTCCTATTTCTTCATCATCTACCTCTTGCCAAGTAGTATAGGGTGTTTTCTTCACAAGTTTCATGACTTGGTGAAGTGGGAGCTTGATCTTGCGATGCCTCGACGTAGATCATCTTCGGCACGAAGCCGACGACCTTGCCCGCCCATTTCTCCGATGAAGCCGACGCTAGAGCCCGGGATTTGATATGGACAGCGAGGAGACTTCATTGCGGAGCTATGGAGGTGGAGGACCGGATCTACAAAGGTTGTATTTTCCGTCTACTCGTAGTTAAGTTGTTAACTAGTTTATTGTTTCGCCTAAATTTCTAGCCAACGATCTAGTCTAGGGTTTTCTCGGCACCGTAAAATTTGAAATTGGCATGGTTGATACCTTGTGAGACCTCATTTGAGTGCCTAGGAACCCTACACAAAGAGTGACGTTATCCGCGTTCCACGTAACCAGGAATTTTGCACTAGATGCTTCACACGGGTTCACTGCCGTGCTCAGCGAGGACTAGGCTCCGCTCTGGATGCTTCACACGGGTTCACTGCCGTGCTCTGTGAGGACCAGGATCCGCTCTGGACGTTTTCCACGGGGTCAAAGAGTGACGTTATCCGCGTTCCACGTAACCAGGAATTCTGCACTAGATGCTTCACACGGGTTCACTGCCGTGCTCAGCGAGGACTAGGCTCCGCTCTGGATGCTTCACACGGGTTCACTGCCGTGTTCTGCGAGGACCAGGATCCGCTGTCGACGTTTTCCACGGGGTCAAAGAGTGACGTTATCCGCGTTCCACGTAATCAGGAATTCTGCACTAGATGCTTCACACGGGTTCACTGCCGTGCTCGGCGAGGACTAGGCTCCGCTCTGGACGTTTTCCACGGGGTCAAAGAGTGACGTTATCCGCGTTCCACGTAACTAGGAATTATGCACTAGATGCTTCACACGGGTTCACTGCCATGCTCAGCGAGGACTAGGCTCCGCTCTGGACATTTTCCACGGGGTCAAAGAGTGACGTTATCCGCGTTCCACATAACCAGGAATTTTGCACTAGATGCTTCACACGGGTTCACTGCCGTGCTCGGCGAGGACTAGGCTCCGCTCTGGACATTTTCCACGGGGTCAAAGAGTGACGTTATCCGCGTTCCACGTAACCAAGAATTTTGTACTAGATGCTTCACACGGGTTCACTGCCGTGCTCGGCGAGGACTAGGCTCCGCTCTGGATGCTTCACATGGGTTCACTGCCGTGCTCTGCGAGGACCAGGCTCCGCTCTGGATGCTCCACCCGGGTTCACTGCCGTGCTCTGCGAGGACCAGGATCCGCTCTGGACGTTTTCCACGGGGTCAAAGAGTGACGTTATCCGCGTTCCACGTAACCAGGAATTTTGCACTAGATGCTTCACACGGGTTCACTTCCGTGCTCGGCGAGGACTAGGCTCCGCTCTGGACGTTTTCCACGGGGTCAAAGAGTGACGTTATCCGCGTTCCACGTAACCAGGAATTTTTCACTAGATGCTTCACACGGGTTCACTGCCGTGCTCGGCGAGGACTAGGCTCCGCTCTGGATGCTTCACACAGGTTCACTGCCGTGCTCTGCGAGGACCAGGCTCCGCTCTGGATGCTCCACACGGGTTCACTGCCGTGCTCTGCGAAGACCAGGATCCGCTCTGGACGTTTTCCACGGGGTCAAAGAGTGACGTTATCTGCGTTCCACGTAACCAGGAATTTTGCACTAGATGCTTCACACGGGTTCACTGCCGTGCTCGGCGAGGACTAGGCTTCGCTCTGGACGTTTTCCACGGGGTCAAAGAGTGACGTTATCCGCGTTCCACATAACCAGGAATTTTGCACTAGATGCTTCACACGGGTTCACTGCCGTGCTCGGTGAGGACTAGGCTCCGCTCTGGATGTTTTCCACGGGATCAAAGAGTGACGTTATCCGCGTTCCACGTAACCAGGAATTTTGCTGATTGTATCCGCATTTCACGGGATGGAGGTTTGACTGTTGGTGATATGTATACCACCGAGCCATGGAACTGAGAGTTGCCGCTGTTCCGCTTAGTTTGAAGTTGTGTCCGTCGTTACGGGACGAATGTTGGGGTGATCTCTAGGTCGCCTGTGGCCCGTCGAGACTTAGCTTCTTTCTTGGTTGAAACCTGGGGGGGAGGTAAGTTCCCTTTTTGTTTACGCCCTCGGATTGTGTACAGGGTGTGATGGAACATCACCTGCAGGGCATAAATTTTATTTTTATTTTATTTCTTTTTCCGCGATGCTCTATCATTTCAGCTTTTATATCGCGAAGGTCGCGATTGCCCCATCATTTCGGCTATTTTCGCGGTGTCCAATCATTTCGGCTATTTTTCATGCATACATTTTTACTTGCTGCTTTTTATTGCAAGTTGCCCCATCATTTCGGCTATTTCGTAGGCATGTGTGGCTTGCTAGCTTTTTCGCCGCAAGCTTGGATTTTAGACACCGATTTCGGCATCAGCACCGCTACAACTGGGATGTTGCCAGGAGCGAATCATCATTTGCCTCTGTCGATGTTGAACAAAGGGGGCTTAGTAAACAGGGTTAAGGGTCCTGTCGACCAAGGCTTTTGACTTCATGAGCCGTAAGGGTCTCACAAAGGTATTTCTCCCTACAAGTCGTGAGGATCTTGCAGGTGTATTTTCTCCTTAGGGATCATGAGGATCCCTAAGTGTATGTTCCTCTGTAAGTCGTAAGGATCCTACAAGAGGGTTTTCTCCTTATAAGTCGAGAGGAATTACAAGGGTTGTTCACCATATGGACATGTCCTTAGTCACGGGTGTGACTTTGCTGGGAACAGGTTTAGGTTTCTGTAACTTAAGACTTTCAAATCTCATGAGCCGTGAGGGTCCCATAAGAGAATTCTCCTTACGAGTCGTAAGGATCTCGCAAGTGTATTTTCTCCTTAGGAATCGTGAGGGTCCCTAAGTGTGTTGCTCCTTTGTGAGTCGTAAGGATCTCACGCGGGTGGTTTCTCCTTACAAGGTCGAGAGGACCCTGTACGTGTCTTTCAACGAGGTTGCGCCCTTTCGGGTTTTCACAAACACTCGCCGGTAGTCCTGCTGTTTTTACTCACGGAGCCCTTTCGGGTTTTCATCCACGCCCCTTCTGCTTATGGACATACCCTTTTTTTTATATTCTTTTTCTCTTTTTTTTTACAAGGTCGCGCCCTTTCGGGTTTTCACGAACACTTGCCGGTAGCCCTGCTGTTTTTACTCACGGAGCCCTTTCGGGTTTTCATCCGTGCCCATTTTGCTTATGGACATACCGTTTTTTTTATTTTATATTTTTTTTATATTTTTTTTTCTCTCTCTGTTTTTTTTATCCATCTCGTCAGCCTAAAGATGCTGCGGTAGTAGTTTAGGGACGTTTCGGTCCGTCGTCAGTTTGAGGACATTTCGGTCCGTCGTTAGTTTAAGGACATTTCGGTCCATCGATAGTTTAAGGACGTCTCGGTCCGTCGATAGTTTAAGGACTTTCCGGTCCGTTATTAGTTTAAGGACATTTCGGTCCGTCGTTAGTTTAAGGATGTTTCGGTCCGTCGTTAGTTTAAGGACGTTTCGGTCCGTTGTTAGTTTAAGGACGTTTCGGTCCATCGTTAGTTTAAGGACGTTTCGGTCCATCGTTAGGGGAAGGCCGGCTGCTACTTGTAAAGTCTGAGCTTAGGAAGATAGCGAGCGGACATAGTCGTCGTCATCTATCATTGACCCAGGCTGTGGCTCATTAAGCATAGTATTTCCTTAAGAAGCGGCCGTTTATTGGCCTGAAAGGCCTTTCACCGTGCATGTCCATGAGTAGATAGGCTCCACCCTGGTAGACCTTGTCTATGATGTACGGGCCTTCATAGTTTGGCTCAAATTTTCCCCGCTTGGCACGATTGGGGATCATAGGTCTTTTGACCACTAGTACGAGTTCGCCTTGGCGGAATGTCCTCTGCCTGGTCAGTCTTTCATACGAGCGCGTCATCTTTACTTTGTAGGCCTCTAGATTTTGTTGCGCTATGAGCCGGGTTTCATCGAGGGCATCAAGCTCTTCAAGCCGAAGGTGAGCATTTTCTTCGTCTGTTAGCTCGCAGTGGACTGCCACTCGTAGAGAGGGTAACTCTATCTCGAGGGGGAGCACTGCTTCCGTTCCAAATACCAACGCGTACGGCGTTGTGTTCGTGGCCGTCTTGAATGTAGTTCGATAGGCCCAAAGGGCCTTTTGCAGCCTCTCATGCCAGTCTCTCTTATTCCGGGAAACGGTCTTTTTACGATCTTCGTCAAGGTCTTATTGAAGGCCTCGGCCAGACCGTTAGCTCGTGGGTTGTAAACTGAAGAATATCTCCAGTCTATATTGTGCTGCTGCGCGAAGCGGCTAATCTTATGGCTTCTGTAGGCTGGCCCGTTATCGGAGATAATCCGCCGTGGGGTTCCAAACCGATAGATGACGTGCGTCTTGAAGAAGTGGAGGATATTCTCCGTCTTCACTTCCTTTAGTGGTACTGCTTCTGCCCATTTGGAGAAGTAATCAGTTGTCGCCAGGATAAAACGATGTCCCCGGGATGATGCTGGCTCGATGGGGCCGACTATGTCAGTCCCCCACATTTCGAATGGCCAGCTGGCCACCGTTGGGTGTAGTGGATTCGGATTTTGGTGGATAAAGTCTCCATGAATCTGGCACGAGTGGCATCGCTTCGCATACTCGAGGCAGTCCTGGATCATCGTGGGCCAATAGTAACCCATCCGTTTAATTTTTAACTTCATCTTTGAGCCTGCTTGGTGAGAACCGCAAAGTCCGTCGTGAACTTCCTGAACAACTCTTTCTGCTTCGTCAGGTCCTAAGCATCTCAGCCATAGAGAATCAAACGATCTCTTGTATAGAGTATCGTTGACGAAAGCGAAAGATAGAGCTCGTTTCATGAGCTGATGTCTTGAGGACGCTTCTTCGGGCATTCGGTGGGACTTAAAGTAGTCTATGAAGACTTCCCTCCAGTCCTCGGCCTTCTCATGGTCTTTTATTTGTAGAGTCGTCTGCTCAGTCGCTCCCTTTTCTTCATATGATTCCGGAGGTATTTCCGTTGGGGCGAGCACCCGACGGCTTTGTACCACGATTCTTACATCATCGAGGTTTTCGTCAGCCAGCTCTTTAGCAAGTTTGGCCAACGCGTCTGCTTTGCTGTTTTCCGCGCGCGGTATGTTCTCCAAAGTATAGGAGGGAATTTGGGTCAATAGTTGTTGCACATTTTCGCCGTACTTCACCAACTCCGGTTTGCACGTTTGGTAGTCACCATTTACTTGACTAACGACCAGTTGAGAATCCCCGTATATAAGGAGGTCTTCAATTCCCATGTCGATGGCGATCTCGAGGCCTGCTATCAGAGCTTCGTATTCAGCTTCATTGTTTGTCCTCGGCTCTGTTAAGGAGAAGGCGAAGCGCATTATCCCTCCTTGTGGAGTTACAAAGATGAGGCCTATCCCCGATTTGATCATTGAGATACCTTGTTTCCGTTTCTTTACGGAGGACGCTCCATCGAAATAGAGTTCCCATCGGGTACTACCGCCGCCAATCGCATCAAATGCATGCTCGTCCGGCAAATCGCAGTTCAGAGGCGAATCGGCCGGTATCGGGTGCTCAGCGAGGAAATCGGCAATGGCCTGGCCTTTCACTGCCTCGAGAGGTTGATACGTTATCGAGAACTCCATCAAGAGCAGGGCCCATTTAGCGAGTCGTCCCGTCAATATGGCTTTTGACATCAAGTATTTAAGGGGATCCACCTTTGAAATGAGACGGACTTCATGCGCCAATGCATAGTGCCTGAGCTTTGTTATCGCAAAGATCAACGCCAGGCAATGTTTTTCAATGGGGGAGTGGTTACTTTCTGCCCCCAGCAGAACTCGTCTTAAGTAGTAGAGTGCTCTTTCTTTCCCTTGATCGTTCTCTTGTGCCCACAATGCGCCTAAAGAACCTTCGAGGGCGGTTGTATAAAGAATGAGAAGCTTTCCCTTAAACGGAGCAGCCAACACCGGCGGGTTCTGCAGGTATTGCTTGATCTCGTCTAGCGCGCTTTGGCATTTTTTATCCCAGACGAATGGGGTTCCCTTCTTCATCAGGTGACTGTAAGGACGGCACTTTCCAGAAAGGTTGGCTATAAATCGCCGTATGTACGCGAGCATCCCTTGGAGAGACCGCAGCTGTTTGAGAGTTCTCGGCGGAGGCATTTCCATGATCGCTTTAATCTTTGACGGATCTATTTCAATACCTCGGTGTCGAACGATGAATCCCAGGAATTTGCCTGAGGAGACTCCAAACGCGTATTTGAGGGGATTCATTTTCAAATTATATTGCCGAAGGCGTTGAAATACAGTCTCCAGGTGCTTTAAATGCTCTTCGTATGACATGCTCTTTACTACGAGGTCATCGATATAGCACTCGACGATGTCATGTATGAGGTCGTCGAAAATCTTTGTCATGGCCCTTTGATAGGTAGCGCCAGCGTTCTTTAGACCAAAGGGCATAACCCTGTAGCAGAATATACCTAGAGGGGTCCGGAAAGCGGTGTGCTTCTGGTCTTCGGGATGCATCTTTATCTGATTGTATCCTGACGAACCGTCCATAAAGGAGAAAAACTCATGAGTGGATGTGTTATCTATCATTAGCTCGGTTACTGGTACTGGGAAATCGTCCTTTGGACAGGCTTTATTGAGATCCCTGAAATCCACGCATATGCGTACCGTCCCATTCTTCTTCATTACCGGGACGATATTGGCGATCCAGTCGGGATATTGGACTTCTTGGATAAATCCAGAATCGATCAGCTTCTTGACTTCGGCGTTGATGCTCATTTCAAGCTCGAGTCGCATCCTTCTTGGCGCCTGCTTGACTGGCTTGATATCTGGGGATATTGCTAATTTATGCATAGCAATCTCCGGATCTAATCCTGGCATCTCGGAGTAGTTCCACGCGAAGCAGTCTTTATGTCGTAGAAGCACGTTCTTTAACGCAGCCACCCTTTCTTCAGATAGCAGCTCGCTGACAAATGTCGGTCGTGGGTCATCTGCCGATCCCAACTCAATCTTCTTGAGGTTATCTGCAGTAGTATGTATACCATCTTCCAGTTCTTTCGGAGCTGGCGGAAATTCTGAGATCACCTCATCGTCGCTGTTCTCAAAGCACCGGGGAAGGTCATCCATGTTCTCGGGCTCTTCTTTTAATATCGTAATCGTATAACAGGTGCGAATCCGCTCCCAGGACTGAGGTGGATCCGGTTCTTCTCTTGCGGCCTTGGGTTCATGCTTTTGTGGCGGCGTTACCCTCCAGCCGTTGGATAAAGCAAATCTGCCCTGTTGGTATTGTTCCTCAACCCAGTTCTTGAAGGTGAAGCAGTCTTCGATAGGGTGTCCTATGGCTCGGTGATAAGAGCAATAGCTCGGATGAGAAGCCTTGTTAACTTGCTCAGGGTGCTTAAGCTCTGGAAGCGCGATCATTTGATGTTTTAAAGCTAGCTTGAGTAACCTCTCCGTCTTGTCTCGGGGGAAGGAGTACGCTCGACTCATCTTCTTCATGAGGGACAAATCCGAGCCGCGCAATACCCGATCATGTAACTCTCTAATCCTGCGTCGTTGTTGTCGGCTCCTCTTTCCGCTTCTTGATTTATTTCTGCCTCTGCGTCGGGCCTTTCGTACAACGGGTTGACAGGGATGAGCATCTTTGTCTTTTGCAGCCTGTTGAAATAGACGTCGCGTCCTGGCCTTCTCGTAGATGGCCATCTCGCGGTTGTAGTCTTCCCAAGCTTTTTGACCCGCTTTCCTGATAAGCTTGTCCATCCGTTCTTCAAATGACGGACTCGGCACTTCAATCGCGGGATCTAGTTTTGATGAGGGGTTGGCATTTCCTGACAGGGCGTCCTCTTCTTCATCAAAGGTGTATATGGCGTAGTTACTGTGGGCCCGTTCCCGTTTTCCGGCTCTTATGTATCCAAGCCCAAATGTTTCCATTTTCCCGTTGGGCAATTTGCGCTGAGTCCCAGGGACCTCCCAAATCTTGTTGTAGAACCGAGCCTGCCGAACAGTCTGTTTTAAGGGTACTCCTTGGCGCTTCAATAGCTTCTTTAATCCATTTGTATAGTATCTGGGCAGACGGATGGGTTGGAGCCTGTCAAGTGTGGCATCCGCGCCATGCCAGATCTCTTTCTCTACTTTCGACTCTAAGGATCGGTAGAATAGGATTACCTTCTCACCCCTTTGCCTGGGAAAGAAAAAACGTTTGCAGGTCCTGCACATTGTAAGCTTGAAGTGTGTCGAGATCCTTGTAGTGTTCTCGCGGCACCGTGGTGATTTGCAAACTCTGATCATCGCTAGGGGGTGCTTGTATTGGCGGCCGATTGGAGAACACGGCATTAACCTCGTCTTCCGAGTCACTTCCGAAGACCAACATGGGGGCGGACGTCCCCGGGTCGTTGCGTTGAGATGGCCCGGCATAAACTATCTCTTCTTCTTCTTCGGTATCGCTCCCGAAAACAGGGATGGTGGCGGCGGCTTTGTTCTCCGGGTTGCGACACCTTTCTGTATCCTCGAAATCTGGCAAAAAGTACTTCGCATCTTCGTATTTGCGGACTTCGTTCACGGAAAATGGGCTTAACTCTCCTGTCACGGTATACTCGAAACCATCCTTAAAGTACTTCATACACTGATGTTGTGTAGAAGGGATGATGTTGTACTCGTGTAGCCAAGGACGACCGAGCAAGGCGTTGTAGCAGGTCTTGGCGTCAATGACATGGAATTTGATGTCTGTGATGAGAAGTCCAAAGCGTAATGTTAGTATCATAGATCCGAGAGTCCGTGACGATTGTGAATCGAAACCGGAGATAGTAATTTTGTCACGAGCGAGGTGTTGCACACTCATGCAGATTTCCTTCAACACCCGATCATTAAGGAGATTGACGGAGGATCCATTATCCACCAGGATCTTGCCTATCTTGATATCATGGCAGTATCCAGAGACATATAGGGGACGGTTGTGGTCGCACGTCCCGAGAAGGAGGTCTTCATCACCAAAAGTGATGTCGGCCGTATGCACCTCCTCCAGTTCATCCTTCATCCTTTCAGTGGCGAGGAAGGCTTGGAACTGCTCAGGTTCATGTAACGCCTTAATTAGTGAGTCTCGCGCTTCTTTTGATAACAGGAGGGCATCGAGAATGCTAAGCTGAGAAGGTAGCTTTCTTAGGTGCGCTAGGATATTGTAGTCCACCTTACCCTTCCTGGGAGGGTCTTTGGCGGCCAGCTCTTTCATGACTTGGTCATCTAAAGTGATATCCTCAGTGACCTTTTCCTTTCCCTTATCTTTTCTATTTGCGGGCCCGAGATTCTTTTCTGGGAGCGTGCGATTGCGCAGCTGAATGTTCTCGCAGGCCTCCGATTTCTCCTCTTTCCCTAAAACAGATTCTTTAAAGAGAGGGCCCAGAGCCATTTCTTCATCAGAGTCTCTCCCGAAGGTGAGAACTTGTGACCCCCCGGCGTTAACCATGTAACAGCTGCCAATAGTTCTGTTGTGCCCGTCGGCAGTACTCCTTCGTTCCCGACGAGTCTTGCGTTTCATGCGCTTAAAATGTTGCCGATGAGCAACATATCCTTGCCACCATATCTTAAAGGCGTCGCACTCCTCCGTGGGGTGTGAAATTTTCTGATGATATGCGCAATAATCAGGGTGCCTCTCCACCCCATTGAGCGTGTTTTCTTCCGAGGGTGGTAGCTTCATTCCTATTGACATGGCTTTGGCAAACCTTTTTCTTGTCTTGAATATCTTCTTGTCTGCCTCGGATGCCTTTCGATCTGGCGGGGGTAGTTCAACTCTTTCGTTCAGTCGCCTGCATTTGGCTCTTTCTGACGCGGCCATCTCACGCTCCTGATCCGCTTTACTCTTTAGACGAATCTCGTCTAGAAAGGCATTGATCATTTCATTTGTTGGCCACGCACACTCTGGTTCAGGCTCTGCCCCCGGTTTCTTAGTGCCAGGGGTTTTTTCATCGTCGGTAAACGAGTGGGAGATTACGTTACAACTCGCCACATATCCTTCGGATTCATCCGACGAACTCTCTCCATTATCTTCCTCTTGAAAGATGTGGTTGAGGAACTCTTGTAGCGTGACAGGAGTCCGCGCCTTTTGATCGTACTCTTCCATCGCATTGATTTGCTTCTGCAAGTTCGTGTGCTCGTCTTCAAGCTTCACGGGCTTCTTGGATTTCTTCCTCTTTTTCTTTGAAGATTTTGACGGTTGGGCGTGAGAATTTGGGTCATTATCGCGAGTCTTCGTAGTTGGGCGGGGCTTCAACATCCCTTCGATAATTTGAGGTTCAAAAGGGTCCTTCCATTCGATCGCAGGGCACGCATGAAGGTCTCTCAGCATTCTTTTGGTTTTAGTTGATAGCACGACCTCCCATGGAGCTTCTTCAATAAAGGAACAGGTTGCCCCCGGTACCTCTGTTTTCTTAGGAGTATGCGGTTGTGGTGGGTTCACCTTCCACTTTTCGGACAGTACAAACTTCCCCTGGAGGTATTGATCTTCAATCCATCCTTTGAAGACGAAGCAATCTTCAATCGGATGACTTACCGTTTGATGGTAAGGGCAATAGTTAGGGTTATTCACCTCAGTTGGTTGTGGCGGTCGTCTTGGATTTGGTAGGTTTATAAGTCTGTTACGTACTGCCAGCTCGAATAACCGTTTCGTCTTGTCTCGTGGGAACGAGAAGGGACGCTTCATCTTCTCATTATAATACCGGCGTCTTTCTTCCAGTTGATCTGCCGGTTTCAGGGCGTTAGGTTGCTGTTGGGCATTCGCGACGAAGGTTGCCCTTCCTTTACCCTTGTCATTCCGAGGTTCCGACTTCGGGGGAGGTGGTCTATGACCCATCTGGTCTATCTAAGCCAACTTGTCGATTAAAGCCTGGAATGTGGTTGGCTTAAAGAACATCATAAACTGGGAGATAGTTGCGTGAGGGTCTAGGGTTCCCACGAACATGCCCACTGCAGGTGCCTCCTCAATGCGTTGTTCGCATCTCGACCACAAATTCCGCCAGCGTATAGCATACTGGACCCAGGTTTCGCCTGGTTTTACCCTGGCGTTAATCAATGTTGTTATTGGAGTGCGTTCGCTGGCACTTGCGAATCGCTGAGTGAATAACAACTCCATTTCAGCGAACGTCTTGATAGAATCATTCGAGAGTTCCGAATACCATTCGAACGTTGTTTCTGATAAGCTGCCCACGAACTGGCGAAGCAACAGTTTATCATCACCGCCGGTGTTACCGCAGAGGGCCCGGAACTGGGCAACATGTTGATGGGGATTGCCGGTCCCCTTATACACGTGGAATTTTGGTATCGTATAGCCCGGCGGGTATTTGATTTGGTCGTACCAGCTTGGATACGGCCGGCCCGTCTTCACGACTTGACCAGCTGCCTCAGCCGCATGATGAACCCGGATTTGCTGGGCTATATAGTCAACCAAATCAGCCTTAGAGATTGCCTCCTCCTTGGCCGTTGAGAGGGCCGGCGGTGGATTTGACGTTTCTCCTCGGTCGTCTTCAAGAACGATTGGGGGATCCTCGGCGGGTGGGTCCTGCTGGATCATCATTCCTATCATATCTTGGAAGAGAAGGCCCATACGCTGTATGTTGGCTGCTTGCTCAGTAGCCTCTTTGTCCTTTTTCTCTAGTATCCGGCGAAGGAATTCAGCGTCGGTTTCTTCCTCCTGGCGTGCGTCTGAGGACGTTTCTGGGCTTTCTTTTGGCCCGGTAAGTGCGGCCATAGCATTCATCATTTCTTGGAGCTTTTGTTGTTGCTCCTGAGCTTTGGTCACCGACCGTGTAAGCGGTCTATGACCCGTGGACGCACGGCTGTCTTCTTTTCCTGACGCCATGTATACGGTGTAGACCATCATGCCCCCAGACTTAGGGCGTCTGGGCTCAGTGCTATTAGCTGTCGTTGCAGGCTGGGGGATCTTCCCTGGCTTCCTCCTTTTATGAGCCATGGAGGTTGAGGGGCCGTTGAGGTAGGCGTCCAGACAGACTTTTGGGGTTTAGCCTGGTGACCAGCTTCTGGTTGGATTTTCAGCTTCTTGTGCTGGCGGGAGAAGTTTGGTTCGATGATCGAGTCTCGGGCCTGCCGCCAAACCTTATAGATTTTGGAAGACAGCCGTTGAGGGGATCGGGGCCGTTCTGATTTTATTTCCACAACCTTTTTTAATGGGGGAGGAGACCTCTTTAGCACTGCAGTAGGAGAATTCCTTCGCACCTTATTTAGCATCTCAAAGTTGTTACCAGTTGGAACAGCAGCATTAACTTCTGTCATCAGGGCTGATGGAGTTAACCCGGAGGGGGAGTTGCCCCCAGCCTTCCTTACTCGGCGCCAATGGCGACGTCGAGCTTGTCGAGCGGACGGCGTTGGTTCAGCGGTAAGAATGGTTTCGTCTTGCCCCCTGTGTAGGTGGGGGGTCGCTGTTGGTGTTAGCCTGTCAAAGACCGACGTCCTTTGAGTAGCAGGGGCGGGAGCTGAAGCCGTCAATCTTGTAAAGATCGACTTTTTGGCCGGAGAAGCCGCCTTGGCGATTTCGGGAGCAGGAGCGGCCACTTTCTTAGAAGCGGCCTTCTCTGGGATTGTAGGCCCCATGATGGGTCCACAGGATTTTTGGCCCAATCTAGAGAAGACCGAGGCGCTGATGTTGGGCGACCCGTTGAGAGGAGCCGCGGCAGGGGTAAGAAGATCAAAGACCGACTTCTTGGGAGCTTCCTTTGTCAGCACCGGCGCCGTGAAGCTTGTTGGTGGGAGTATAGTCCCAAAGAACAATCCGGTAGCGGCCTGAGTCACCTGGTCCACCGGCATTGTGAATAACGAAGCAGCTTGGGGTCCGTAGGCTATACCTCCTGGAAAGGCAAAGCGTTGGTCGTAATTGCAGTCTGAGCAGTTGGAGAATTTCACAGAAGTAGAAGCCATCGATCCTTTGCTTTCTGCAATAAGCAAGACGCCAATTCTTAGTATCTTGAAACCCAAGGGCAACCATTAGCGAACCGCGATTGGTTCGCAAATCACGACACATGAAGTGTGGAGTGGAAAGAGGAAAAGGTCCCACCGGGCGTGCCAGAATCTGTTCCCCTCCGAAAGATGGCGCGACATGGCGTCTCGCCTGAGATTCGGGGCAGATGCTAATTGGTGCTATCCGTCCATCTCTCCGAAGATGCCAAGTTGATTTATGGCACCATGTATCGAAGGTTTAAACGGATGCGGCCGATGTAGCAGACTTCGTCAGATTCCCCCTCATTTGAGGGGTTTTTGATTGTGGGGACGCTCTTCCCTGCAGGCGCAAGCCCCTGCAGTTAATTACGCTACCGCATCGCGGTAACAACTTTCTCCTTCTCCAGATGGTCACTTCGTGTCGTGTGTGTTTGTTTTGTGTTTTGTTGCCCGTGGATTGTTTACGGAGACCGAGTTATGTCGTCGCCCGTAGGGCGTGGACTAGTCCAAATCCGTGTTATCTTAGATTTGGGTTTGGGGGTTTGGTTTGAGGATACGTTAGCCATACTTGAGGCTAAGATCAACTCAAACGTTTGTT
Source organism: Agapanthus africanus (assembly GCA_030015575.1). NCBI lineage: Eukaryota > Viridiplantae > Streptophyta > Magnoliopsida > Asparagales > Amaryllidaceae > Agapanthus > Agapanthus africanus. The sequence continues at coordinate 326,818 of JASDDO010000310.1, forward strand.
AAGGATACGTTAGTCTAATTTGAGACTAAGATCAACTTAACGGGATCGTTTAGATCCGACCAAAAGAGCATTTGGGCTCTATTGTTCCAATTTAGGGACATAGTGGTCCATCGTATGTGTGGCCGTCGGGACCCGTTACTTCTCTGACGACGTTGAAGGGTTACAACGACAGATGTCAGAGGAGTTCAGAGATGTACCCTCGAACCAGAGTTAATTGGGGGAGATTCATAGTCCAGTCTGTTTGAAGGTTTAAGGATACGTTAGCCATCTTGGAGGCTAAGATCAACTTAAACGGGATCGTTTAGATCCGACAAAAGAGCATGCGGGGCTCTATTGTTCCAGTTTAGGGACGTGGTGGTCCATTACTAGTTTAAGGACATTGCGGTCCATGGGTAGTTTAAGGACATTGCGGTCCATTGTTAGTTTTAAGACATCTCGGTCAAGGTTAAGGACGTCGTAGTCCATGGGTTTAAGGACCCTACAGTCCGTTGTTAGTTTTAAGACATCTCGGTCAAGGTTAAGGATGTCGTAGTCCATGGATTTAAGGACCCTACAGTCCATTGTTAGTTTTAAGACATCTCGGTCAAGGTTAAGGACGTCGTAGTCCATGGGTTTAAGGACCCCACAGTCCATTGTTAGTTTTAAGACATCTCGGTCAAGGTTAAGGACGTCGTAGTCCATGGGTTTAAGGACCCCACAGTCCATTGTTAGTTTTAAGACATCTCGGTCAAGGTTAAGGACGTCGTAGTCCATGGGTTTAAGGACCCCACAGTCCATATCAATGTGTGGTCATCGGGACCCGTCACCTCTTTGAAGACGTTGAGGGATTACAACGCCAAGTATCAAAGGAGTGAAGAGATGTACCCTGGAACCGGAGTGGATTAAATAGTCTTTGGCCCAATTTGGGATCAAGACCAATTAATTATGTTATGAGCCCATAAGCCCAGTTAATTACGAATTTAGGACTTATGGCCATCTTGGGCTAAGTCCAATCATGTCTGGAATATTGACTTCCTGTTGGTCCCTTGAAGGAGAGGCTTTGCCTCTATCCATTCGGCCAATTGGGCCAGTGCCTAGTGTTAAACACTAAAGACGAATCAGTGTTGAACACTGGGAATAAGATTGATAAGTTAGTGTTTCAGCACTAAAAGATAGTTGGTGTTGAACACCAGCAACCAGGCTTTCAGATTAGTGTTGAACACTAAAACAGACTAGTGTTAAACACTGTCAACAGGAGTCCCAAACTAGTGTCGAACACTACGGTAATCAGTGTTGAACACTGCAAATATAGTTCTGTGCTTAGTGTTACACTAAGGCCAAACAATGTTTTATCACTGAATTCAGGGGTTCCGTTTTAGTGTTAAACACTAAGGCAAGAGGGGTCACGTGGCAACACGTGAGAGCGCCCTCCCTGCACTTGTTCTTCTGAGACTATGCATCTTTTAGAGCATCACGTGCCATCACGTGACGGGGATTCAAGCGCTTGTGTGTTAAAGCTTCTGTCAAGGGTCACGTGAGTCACGTGAGGCACTGCCTCCAGAGGGCTTTCTGTAGATCTTTTGGGGGGGTCACGTGGTAACACGTGACCCTGCCTCTATGTATGTTGTTTAGAAGATCTGTTAATCTTTTTCAGGAATTAAATTCCTCGTAGGGTTGAACCCTGACAATAATTTCAGAGGAATTAAATTCCTACTTCCTTTTGAAGATTTATACTCTGAATTTTCTGTAGGAATTAAATTCCTCATATATGTGAAAAACTGAATAGGGTTAAACCCTAATAAAAGCTTTAAGGAATTAAACTCCCACTCTCTGTAAAAAATTATGATTAAGGGAATTAAATTCCCGTTGTTTCAACAGAACTAAGTTCTTAATTAGGGTTAAACCCTGTTTCTTTTTGTTCTGGAGGAATTAAATTCCCATAACACAGGGTCAAGCCCTAATTTTATTTTAAAGGAATTAAATTCCTATAGTTCTGTGAGAATTAAATTCTCGTGCTTCCATTCCCTCTCTATGCTTTGGATCTGCATGGCAGGATCTCAACCCATTGAGAATTAAATTCTCAAGTTCAAGGGGAGATGTGCACTTTACAGATCCTCTATCAAAGAGAGAAGAAATATGTCCTTCTGTTTTATATCAGAATTAAACTCTGTTGAGAATTAAATTCTCTTTCTTTCAAAAAGCCTTCCCTTTCTTACCTAGGGTTTTCTTTTGCAGAAGATCCAAATTCCTCAAAGTATCAAGGCTCTCTCCCTTTTCTTCCCTCTGCGTATCTCTCTTTTCTTCCCTCTGCGTATCTCTTTTTTTCTTTTTTTCTTCTTTTTTTGTGTGTCTCTTGGCTCCTATTTATAGGAGAAGCAGCCGAGTCAATTAGTTTTGGTAAATCTTTCATTGAGAGATTTGATTTGCATCCATCATTCGTTTTGGACCTTTGGATTATTAGGTGAATTTTATTCACCATTGGATTTCAAATCCAGGGATTCTCCTTTGTTATTTCTGTTAGATTTAAAGGGGAAATCTTTCCAAATTCGAGATTTTCCCATGGATAGATGATATTTAATCACCTTCTTTAATTCAATCGGTTGCTTTGGAAAGATTTAAGAGGTCTTTTCTCAGAATTTAATTCTGTTAACAAATGAGCTTTGAAGTTGGTCACGTGTGGCCACGTGACCCTTGGTCACGTGTGGGCACGTGACCCCCTTGGAACGAGCCTTTTTCTTTCTTTTTGCGCTTTGTTTTATGGTTGTTGTTTAGCTGTCACATGTCACCACGTGACCCTTGGTCACGTGGGAGCACGTGACCTCTTCTGAAGCCTTTTTCTTGATTTGATCAGGGAACCGGTTTGCCTTTGAAGCCACTTTCAATTGTCACTTGCCAACACGTGACCCCAGTCACGTGGGAGCACGTGACCCTTTCTGAAGCCCTTTTCTTTAATGTAATCGGGAAGCTGAATTTGCCTCTGCTGATGCTTTTAGATGTCACGTGCCAACACGTGACTGCTGGTCACGTGTAAGCACGTGACCCTCTTCTGAAGCTTTTTCTATAAGCTTTTCTGATTTTAAATCAGGAAACAAGAATCTTATTGTATTAATAAGATCATGAAGATCTTTCTAGAATTTTAATTCTGTTTTAGTGCTGGCACAGTTGGCACAAGCGCTCCTGCGCTTGACACGTGTCGAGCAGCGCAACCGCGCTGCCACGTGTCGCGCAGCACAGAGCGCAACGCAACTGCGCTGCCACGTGTCGCGCAGCGCAGAGCACAGGTCAGCTGAAGCGTTGCTTCCTTTATTAAAGTTTGAATTTTAAACAGAGCCTTGCTCTGATTGGGTGCGCTGCCTTGGGCGATGCGCTCCCTGCGCTGGCGTGTCTGATTTTGACACATGGCGCTCTGCGCACAGCGCAGGGGATCTGAAGTGTTGCTTCATTTATTTTAACTTTAATTTTCACTTCAATTTCAAAACAGAGCTTTGCTCTGATTGGGGAAATAGAAGCGTTGCTTCGTTTCCCGCCTTGGAATTTGAACATAGCTTTGCTCTGATTGGGGTAAACAAGCTGGTATCGGATGCTCGGCGAGGAAGTCGGCGATGGCTTGGCCTTTCGTTGCCTTGAGGGGTCGGTATGTTATCGAGAATTCCATTAAGAGGAGGGCCCATTTAGCGAGCCGTCCCGTTAATATAGCCTTTGACATCAAATATTTGAGAGGATCCACCTTTGATATGAGATGGACCTCATGTGCCAACGCATAGTGTCTTAGCTTCGTTATCGCGAAGATCAACGACAAGCAGTGTTTTTCGATGGGGGAGTAGTTGCTTTCTGCCCCTAGGAGAACTCGACTCAAATAGTAGAGGGCTCTCTCCTTCCCTTGGTCGTTCTCTTGTGCCCATAATGCGCCTAAGGAACCTTCAAGAGCAGTTGTATACAGAATGAGGGGTTTTCCCTTGACTGGAGCGGTTAGCACTGGAGGATTCTGTAGGTATTGCTTGATTTCATCCAGTGCGCCTTGGCATTTGCGATCCCAGAAGAACAGGGTTCCCTTCTTCATTAGATGACTGTAAGGACGGCATTTTCCAGAGAGGTTAGCTATAAATCGTCGGATATACGCGAGCTTTCCTTGGAGAGACCGCAGTTGCTTGAGAGTTCTTGGCGGGGGCATTTCCATAATCGCCTTGATCTTTGACGGGTCTATCTCGATGCCTCAATGTCTAACGATGAACCCCAGGAATTTACCCGAGGAAACCCCGAATGCGCATTTGAGAGGATTCATCTTCAAGTTGTATTTCCGAAGGCGCTGAAACACGATCTTCAGATGCTCTAAATGTTCCTCGTATGATTTTCTTTTAACTACGTGGTCGTCGATATAGCATTCGACGATTTCGTGTATGAGGCCATCAAAGATCTTCGTCATGGCCCTTTGATAGGTGGCATCGGCGTTCTTTAGACCGAAAGGCATCACCTTGTAGCAGAATATGCCCAGAGGAGTCCGGAAAGCGGTATGCTTCTGGTCTTCGGGATGCATCTTTATCTGATTGTATCCTGATGAGCCGTCCACAAAGGAGAAAACTTCGTGAGTGGACGTGTTATCTACATCAGTTCGGTGACCGGTACTGGAAAGTCATCCTTCGGGCAAGCTTTGTTGAGATCCCGGAAGTCTATGTATATGCGCACCGTCCCATTTTTCTTCATCACTGGGACGATGTTGGCGATCCAGTCAGGATACTGAACTTCCTGGATAAAGCCAGAATCGATTAGCTTCTTGACCTCGGCATTGATGCTCATCTCAAGCTCGAGCCGCATTCTTCTCGGTGCTTATTTGATCGGCTTGACGTCCGGAGATATCGCCAATTTGTGCACAGCAATCACCAGATCTAATCCTGGCATCTCGGAATAGTTCCATGCGAAGCAATCTTTATATTGTATGAGCACGTCTTTTAGCGTAGCCACCCTTTCTTCAGACAAAAGCTCACTGACGAATGTCGTCCGTGGGTCGCTTGCCGTCCCCAAGTCGATTTTTCTGAGGTTATCTGCAGTAGTATGTATCCCATCTTCTAGCTCTTTTGGCGATGGTGGAAACTTTGAGATCACTTCGTCACCATCGTTTTCGAAGCAAGGGGAGGTCAGCCATACCCTTGGGCACTTGAGCTTTATTGGGTCTCTTGTTGTGAAAAGCCGCTTTGGTTTTGGGAGGAACCATGCTTGAATAGTGTTGACAAATGAATTGAAAATTCATTTATGCAAACCATTCAAGTATGGTTGCATTATCTTTATTGAAAATTGGTTTTTACAAAACCATGCTTCATGATTTTCATCATATGAGATTTTTTATTCTCACAACATGGTTCTCTCTCCTCACTTAACCAGCTTTCTTGGTTTCCTTCTCTTCCTTCATCTTCATCTTCATCTTCCTCCCTACCATCTCATGAGTTGAGAATCAAGAGAGGAAGAGAGATAGAAATACACTAGATAAATCACTTCATCTCCTTAGTAACTTAGACTAACAAACTAGATCACTAAGTTGCTTCATTTGTGAAGCGAAGTTTGATTCAAGAACTCTCAGGTGGATTATCTAGGACTGAAAAGGCTTGCCATCAAGTTCGAACGAGATCACCTAAGAAGCTTAAGAAGAGGAGTAAAGACCCGAAGGACACGAGCCTCTAGGTATAAATATCTATCACAGTAGATAGCCCTTGTAGAAAACTAATTTCGGTTTATGGTTAGATTCTATGACAGGTTTTCTAGCGCCGAATTTTTAAAAGTGAAAGTTTTTTTATTCCGCAACGGCGGCGGTAGACGGCCAGGGCGCTAGGAAACCCAACACTTTACTCCACTTGTAATAATTTCTCTGTATTAATGATTGCTTGTAAAATTATGTTCCTTTTTCTTTCCTTATTTGGATAGACTATTGAAACTTTATAGGTTTATAATAATGTAACAGTTGTTAGTTGTGTATAACGACCATTTGGAGATAAAGAAACTCTGAAGACACAAAAACACACGACTTCAAAGATATTGTTTAAGTGGAGGTATGGAGTTACGAATTTATTCTAGTTTGCATACGCCATTAGATATCTATTATAACTAATTGTTTAATTGAGAGTTTTGGAATATGATATTATGTAATTATATCCTCTCATAAAATAGAGTTTCAAATGCAATCTGATAGATTTTTATGCTCATCCTGAAATTAAAAACTCGGAGTTACATACTACTTAGATTTATTTTGTTACAATTTTTTTCAAATGGAAAATTTAATAGAACAAACACAATCTCAAAATATTTCATGGTTTTCATTTAAAAATGTATTAGAAAAATTTAGAATAATAAAGGAACTATTAATCATATTTTGATGTCATACAATTTTATAAATTTTTGGTCGAGAAAGATAAAATTCCTGAAAGGCCAATGCTCAGATCCATTAACTGCATTTATATATTTTTCAGCGTTTGTTGTCTTTACTCTACTTGTAATAATTTCTCCATGTTAATGATTGCTTGTAAATTTCTATTACTCTTTCTTTCCTTATTTGGATATATTATTGGAACTTTCTAGGCTTATAATATTGTAACCGTTGCTAGCTATGGACGATAACAATTGATCCGCTCTTCACTTTATCTCCTTATTAGCGAATTATGTACAAATATAGATTTATCTGTTTGTCTAAATTTGAACTTCTTTATGTACATATTTTTATGTGTTAATATAATTTTATGAGCAAGGTATCTTGCTCTACTTTTTTGTTTCAAAATAAAGAAATTATGGATGATGTTAACATGACAAAGAATTTAAATAATAGATGAATAAGTTTTAGCTAATTTAATATACATAAATTTCAACTTACTATTGATTATTGTTCTATTAAATATTATATGATATTTTTTATATGCAAATTTTAAATAATTATTAATTATTATCAAGTTTAATATTATATGGTACTCTGTATCCACACAATTTTATCATATGTATATGATTAAAATTGGTATAAATTTATGCAACATATTGAAAGATTTGCAAAACAACTGGCCTCTATAGCTAACTTTATTAAAGAGCACATACACAGAAATAACATTACTACTTTTACGTCCAGTCACTGTAAGATACATCTATATCTTAAATTAAAAAGTTGAGAAATAAAAAAAAATCACACTATCTTATTTCAAGATAATTACTTACCATGAAAATTATATTTTATATGGCATAAACTAATTCTTGTATTCTAAATAGTTAATAAATATTTATATGATATGCAACACAAATTACATGAGTTTATACAAGAAAAAGTATATTATAAATTAACATCCCCTATATGCCCGCAATTTGAATAAAAGCAAGTATAATTTTGCGCGGACTGTACCATTATACTTCACTTGCATTTAGAATATATATCATAACATAGTTTATCGAGAAAGATGTAAAGAACGGTGTCATTAACTATAAAATCCAGAACTGATATAGAAGTATTGAGTTTTTAGTCTTGATTAGCTTCTTCCTCTTCACTTTCTTACCATTTTTTAACGAAACTGGGAAAGCCCAGTTATTTTATTAAAAAATAATAGATTTTGTGGGCCAGGCCCAATACATCAACGCCCAAATATGGGTTATACATACAGATGAAGAGAGTTATGGTTTACTAAATAGACCGGGAAAGGCGGAAGAGAGAGAGAAATATCTGCTCTCTCTATATCTCTCACTTTCTCTCTTAAATGAAAAAATAACCCCATATCTCAATTTTCTACTCCTTACCACCATTTTATTTGCAAATCATTACAATCTTCACTTTCTTGCCATTAAAAAGGTTTTAATCAAAATTTTGATAAATAAAGAAGCTCTCTTTTTCTCAAGCGGCCTTACAATTCAAGTTTTTTAAATTAAACCGGGAGTAGACCCAGTTGAATTTTATTAAGAAAAATGTTAAGTGGGCTTTAGCCCATACACCATGACTTTTAAAAGGGATATATATTCATCGTAAGAATTAGGGTTCCCATAGAAAACCCTTGAGGCCGAAAATATCTTCATCTCTCCTTTTCTTCATCATCTTCGCCCCATTCGAACTCCAATGTCTACAAATTTCCACCAGTCTTCAAAAATCTTTTAGTCATACGAATTTTTATCTTATATGCAATGGATGTACACTTATCAAGATGTTTCTCATAGTCATACGAATTTTTACTCTGCATCAACGAAAAAAGGATTTGTTAGTCATACATTGATTATTATGTTGCATTTGAAATTATTTTAACAATTTATGTCATACCGATGAATAAAGTTGCATCATATCATCCAGTGGATAATGGAGAAGAGTCTGGGCATGCTGATCAAAATCTACAATATTTGTTTCATCAGTTTTGTCCTCAATTCTTTCTTTAATTCGATACCTACAATATGTTTATATTCATCAAATATTATATATTAATTTTATTCTGCAACATATAAGGTTTTCTTTAAAAAAAACATTTTTCTAGAATCCGACCCCATATGCCCGCGATCTGAATAAAAACAAGCATAATTTTTCCAGGCTGTATCTTTACACTTCGCTTGCATTGAGAACATACATCATAGCATGATTCATTGGGAAAAATGTAAATAATTGTGGTATTAACTATAAAATCCAGAACCTATATAGAAGTATAGAGATAAACAAACCTTTTTAATAAAACAAAAATATAAATATAACTTATTTTAGATTATATGCTAAATACATGTTAATATTAAATTATATATCATATATATTACATATAAATTATCATTTCATACCGTATTAGGTGGGGGGACAAATTCTTGTTTCATTGATTAGATATTCAATGGTACATGTTTCTACTATCTGATTTGCATTATTGCTGCTACTTCCTACTTATCTCAAGTACCCAATTTGCTTTGTTGGCAGATCAAATCGAGCCCTAAAAGCATGACACTCTTATCAACATCGCCTTTAACAAATGTAAAAATCTAATACTTGAAATATAATAAATATATGGTATACTACCATCTCATCATCCGTTCTGCTTCAGGGATTATATCGGCTTTAAATCTCATTTTCGTAATGCTTGTTGTTTCTAACATGTAACTTCCTATAATTGCATCATTTACCATATCAATAGCGCTATACTTGTAAAAACTTAATAAGTATTGATAACCACTAAAGTTTAATTTTATTTATAAAAAATAATTCTATGAGCGCAAGTAAAAAATTTACCTATGAATTCTTTAGCACGTATACGTACTGCGGCAATTAAGAAACCATCAGTGTATTCTTCCCCAAAATTACTCATATGATTTGTCAGAAAATTCTCCCAGATCGTTAAAGTGGCCGGTTTCTCATAACAACCATCATCAATGAGTGATACTTCAACTAATTTACTTGTACCTGTAGACTTTAAAGAGATTATGCGTTCATGGCTCATATCAACGATATATCCTACTATATCTGCAATTCACATAATGAATATAAAAGGTCATGAATATATAAATGCTGTAATTATTTATAGTAAAAAATTAAAAAGCTTAACGGTTATGAGTACACATCATCTTACCATAAATATATTCAGGCTTATGCGCAAGATCACGTACCTTATACAACTTTTTAAAATGATAAGTACGGCCAACCGATATTTCTTTCACAGAAACTTCATCAACCTCTGATTGTCTTGTCAACGATAATTGCCATCTGTTTTCCAAAACTTAAATAGATTTACTGGTTATCAAAATCACACCATTTTTTATCACGTATATTTTATCAACGAATATCATATTTTTCCATTTATCAATATATAAATCATCAATTAACACCTCTCATTCAACACCCTGCATAAAGTCATACAATTAATATTTAAATAATAAATTTTGCATTGAAAAATAACTGTTGTCGTAAACAACAACTCACTTCTTCGTCTTAAACCACAAATGTAAGCGAGTTTGATGACTTTGCATACAATTGACCATACCACAATCGCGTGATACGCACCTTGATATTATACAATTTACATCGTTTTACAATTTTTTTTAAAGTCGGTGATTGTTCCCCGTCGAAAGGATGCGGTCGGGACGTTGGGACGTCCGGGCCTGAACTTCGAGGGCAGATGCTATTTGGTGCTATCTGTCCATCTCTACGAAGATGCCAAGCTGATTTATGACACCATGTATCGAACGTTTAAATGGATGCGGCCGATGTAACAGACTTCGTCAGATTCCCCCTCGTTGAGGGGTTTTTGATTGTGGGGACGCTCTTCCCTGCAGGCGCAAGCCCCTGCAGTTAATTACGCTACCGCATCACGGTAACCACTATCTCCTTCTCTAGATGGTCACTTCGTGTCGTGTGTGTTTGTTTTGTTTTTGGTTGCCCGAGGATTGTATACGAAGACTAATTCATGTTGTCGCCCGTAAGGCGTGGATTAGTCCAAATCCGTATTTTCTTAGATTTGGGTTTGGGTTTGGGTTTAAAGATACGTTAGTCTCATTTGAGACTAAGATCAACTTAAACGTTCGTTGAGGATACGTTAGTCTAATTTTTAGACTAAGATCAGCTCAACGGGATCATTTAGATCCAACAAAAGAGCATTTGGGCTCTATTGTTTAGTTTAGGGACATTGCGGTCGATTGCCAGTTTAAGGACATTACGGTCCAATGTTAGTTTAAGGACATTACGGTCCAATGTTAGTTTAAAGGCATTACGGTCCATGGGTTTAAAGGGACCCCACAGTCCGAGATTAAGGACATCATAATCCGTGGGTTTAAAGGGACCCCACGGTCCGAGGTTAAGGACATCATAGTCCATGAGCGCAGTGCGCTACTTCAAGAGCGCAGAGCGCTAACTGTTAAGTGGCGCATACGTGAGGGACATGTGTCGCGCTTGGTGCTGAGCGCCAGTCCAAGAGCGCAGAAGCGCAGTTCAAGAGCGCAAAGCGCATCTGATCAATTTTATGATCTGAGAAATAAATTCTCAAAGAACAGACTTTGTCTCAAGATTCTAAGAACAAAAGTTCTTATTTTATAGGAGATGTTTTAATCTCTTATATTGATGAAAGGATTTGCCTTTATGGATATGTGATCTTTAAGAGAATTGTTTTATTCTCCCCCCTTTTATAATGAGATGTTCATGATCTCTTTGTATAAAAGACCTTCGTCTTGTAGATCTATGATCTGTGAGAAGAATTATTTTCTTCTTCTTTTATGATGAGATCCTTTGATCTCTTTGTGAAAGACTTTTGTCTTGTAGATCTATGATCTTTTAAAGAAGTGAATCCTTCTTTTGAGATTAATTATGAGATGATTTCATCTCTCTGTTCATTTTCATTCTTTTTTACCTTGAAGAAAAATTTTCTTTCTCTGAGAGCTTGGCTCTTCTTTTTGAGATCTCTCAAAACTTATGGGGGGGTTCCTCTCTATGCTTCTGTGTATATTCTTAGACTTGAAGTCTAAGGGCCTTTATATAGGGCGGGCTGATCAGTTCAATTAGTTAAGGAGATCTTTTCTCCAGTTGATTTAGGGAATTTCCCATCGTTGGATCTTTGATCCAAGGGCTTCTGATTTACAGAAGGCAATCTTCTTGTTTCTAACAAGATTGGAAAATCTTTTCATACAGAATTTATTCTGTATTTTGGTGATTTTTAATCACCATTGGATCATTGATCCAACGGTACTCTGATTTACAGAGCACAATTTTGTTGTTTGGAAAGATTTTGAGGAATCTTTCCTTAACAGAATTTAATTTTGATTAATTAATGATTTATCATTATTATTAGATCTTTGATCTGACGGTGGGGAGCTTTTAATTCCAGCGCTAGCGCACCCATGCTTTGCACGTGGTGCGCTGCTTAGAGCGCAGCGCACCTAGCGCTAGCGCACCCGTGCTTTGCACGTGGTGCGCTGCTTAGAGCGCAGCGCACTTGGCGCTGCTTAGAGCGCAGCGCACTTGGCGTTGCTTCTGATGCATTGCTTCATTTCAAAATTTGAATTTTAAATAGAGTTTTGTTCTGATTGAGTAAACAGTGATCTCTAAAAGTGTAGGTAGTATTTTCTTCTTACTTTCTGAATAAAATTCGTCAGAAATCAAAGTCGATGGATTCTTCTCTTTCTTTATTTTGCTTTCATATTGGCTACTGATTTTTTTCGTCTTTTAGTATAAGAAAATACGTTAGTAAAATTTGAATAAAGTTTTTTTTACAAATAAATAAAACAGTTAATCGGTATACACATACCGTTTTTATAATTCTTCTTTAAAAAAGTCACATGAGCAATTTCTTTTTTACTACTTTCACTTTGTGTCCATGATCTTTTTGCTCTCTTACTTGCAAATTTAGCTTTGTTTTCACCTGCACAATAAGCTTGAATATTACTAATAACACAGTCATCACGATCTTCCAAGTCTGAAACTGATATACACAATAAAATGTAAGTAATTCATTAAAATCCAAATATAATAAAACATAAAATTTGAAATAATATTGTAGAAACTCATACCCTTTTTCGACTTATGAACTGATTTAATTTTTTTCCACATTTATTCAATATTTTCTCTCCTTTTAAAACGCCACGCTCTTTTTTCTGAGGTTTCTTATCATTGATACATTTATTTCTTATTTCCCCAATGGTAAGATTATCACTATCACTGTCATCCCCACTATCATTACTACTATATTGATAATTGACCCCATCCTCAAAATCTTCAAAAAGAACGGACTCTTCATTTAAGAATATATTCTCATCATAATCATTTGAATTATTCTTTTCCATCTTACACAGAAAATAGAAAAAATAAATCAATAACAATAAACATCATGATATAAAAAAATCTGACAAAGATGAATAGATCAAGTGGATGCATATATTACATAAAATTCAATGTAAGAACTACGTATATAAAACAAATGAAATCGAGTATTAATTTAATATTGGAAAGTAACACTCTAATTTAAAAATAAATTTACTGTAAAAATATTTTTAAATCAGAGCGATACTTTCCAATATTGGGATTAATACTCGATTTCATTTGTTGTGTATATAGTTCTTATGTATATTTACCGTTTCCCCCAATCAGAGCAAAGCTCATCTCAAATTTTAAAATTTTAAATGAAGCAGCGCTCTCGTACAATGCACGAATGCGCTCGCGCCAAGAGCGCCAGCGCTCTGAAGCAGCGCTCACGTGCAAAGCACGAGTGCGCTCGCGCCAAGTGCGCCAGTGCTGAGAGTCAAAGACTCTGAGGCAGCGCTCACGTGCAAGGCACAAGAGCGCCAAGCAGTAGAACTAAATATTCTCCACCGTTGGATCAAAGATCCAACGAAGATGATAAATCATCAAATTACCAGAATAAAAATCTGTTAAGGAAATACTCCTCAGAATCTATCCAAACAGGAAAGATTGTACTCTGTAAATTAGAGCACCGTTGGATCAAAGATCCAATGGTGATTAAAAAATCACCAAGATACAGAATAAGTTCTGTATGGGAAAATATTTTCCCAATCTTGTTAAAAACAAGAAGATCGTCTTCTGTAAAACAGAAGACCTTGGATCAAAGATCCAACGGTGGGAAACATTCCCAAATCAATTAGAGAAAAGATCTCTTCAACTTATTCAACAAATCAGCCTCCCCTATATAAAGGACCCAAGACTTCAAATCTTGCAGGGAGGAACCCCCCTCCCCCCCCCCCACACACACAAGCTTTGAGAAATTTCAAAGAAAAGAGCAAGCTCTTAGAAGAAGAACTTTTCTTCAAGGTAAAAACAGATAGGTAGGAACATCTCATCAAGGAAGAAGAACCTAATTCTTCTTCAAGATCATAGATCTATAAAATAGAGGTCTTTCACAAAAGAGATTATAGCATCTCATCATAAAAAAGGAGGGAGAAGAATTTCATTCTTTTCAGATCATAGATCTACAAAGACAAAGTCTTTCATAACAGAAAATAGAAGAGATTATAACATCTCCTAGAAAAATAAGAACTTTGTTCTTAGAACCATGAGACAAAGTCTCTTGTAAGTGAGAACTTATTTCTCAGATCACAAAATTGATCAGAAGCGCCTTAACGCTCCAAATCTGGTGACCAGCGCCAAGCGCGCCACGTGCTCCTCACATGTGCGCTACTTAACAGAAGCGCTCTGCGCTCATTGACTGGCGCTCAGCGCCAAGCGCGCCACGTGCTCCTCACGTATGCGCTACTTAACAGAAACGCTCTGCGCTCATTGACTGGCGCTCAGCACCAAGCGCGCCATGCGCTCCTCACGTGTGCGCTACCTAACAAATGCACTTTGTGCTCATTGACTGGCGCTCAGCTCCAAGCGCGCCACGTGCTCCTCACGTGTGCGCTACTTAACAGAAGCACTCTGCGCTCATTGACTGGCGCTCAGCGCTAAGTACACCATGTGCTCATCACGTGTGTGCTGAGGGAACATAAACTGTTCCTTAAATAAAACCCTAAAGCTATAATGAGTGCCCAGCACTCAATAAAAGACAAAAACGGTTGTCAGAACCCAAACCAACGCTCAGCATTGTTAAATGAAAAAGGACTGAGCCTAATTAAATGTCCAACATTTTAACTGAATGGGTCGAGCCCAAGTTGGCCACAGATCCCTAATTCAGATTAATTGAGCCCATATGCTCATAAATCTTTGATCTTATTCCCAAATTGGACTACAGAACTCCCAACCAATATTGGTTCAAGTGTACATCTCTTCACTCCTCTGATATTTATCGTTGTAATCCTTCAACGTCTTCAAGGAGGTGACGAGTCCCGACAACCAGACATTCCACGGAATGTGGGTCCTTAAACTTATGGACTATGATGTCCTTAAATTTTACGGACTGTGAGGTCCTTAAACTCATAGACTATGATATCTTTAAACTTTACAGACTATGACGTCTTTAAACTATGGACTATGATGTCCTTAAACTCCATGGACTATGATATCCTTAAACTTAAGGACCGTAACGTCCTTAAACTAAAACAATCGAGCCCAAATGCTCTTTTGTTGGATCTAAATGATCCTGTTAAGTAAGTCTTAGTCTAAAATTAGACTAACGTATCATTAACAAACGTTTAAGTTGATCTTAGTGTAAGTCGATGTACAACACCCCACGACTTGCGGGGAGGCGGAAATTTAAAAACGATCTTGTTCTTTGCTTAAACATCGACTAACCGCATGAATCGAAGCTAAACGATAACTAACATGAAATATAGAAGTTCTATACTACTATGTTTAGGGATTATACCTAACGAATCGTGTCCTTCGTCTTTGCGAACTCCACCTCCTCCTCGGCCTTCTCGAAGTAGTAGACGATCCACCCGAGAGCTTTACTCCAAGCTTAGCCTCTAAACTTGAGGCAACTAACCTTCTTTAAGTGCTAATCAAAGAAGCTAGGTGATATAGAGTGAGGGTTATGGTTTAGTTAGTCTAACTAATCCTTGTACTCAACACATGAGAGGGGAGGATTAGGGTTTGAAGAGGGAGAGCTTGAGGAGAGAGAAGATGAACATAATAATGAAGTGAGAATAATGAGTTATGATAATATATATCAAGCATTTCTTTTTATCAAGAAAAGAATATAAATCAATTTAACAACCATGCTTGATAATATCTAGTGATGATTCAACTCCATGAGTCATTAAGCATTTATGATGCTTTAATGACATGGATGAATCATCCATATGACTCACTAATCACATTCATTGTATATGCCACCTAAACCTCCTTAGTCACCACCTTCTAGAAGCTTCTCGCGCAATTACGAAAACGCCCCTCCTTTCCGCAAAAATACGGAAAAACTTTAGACTGTATAAATCCAATAACCGGATACCAGTAACTGGCTTAAACCAAAACCGACTGGTAAAAACTGTCCGAAAGTCGTACGTGCGTAAACACACGTATGCGTCCGAACCCTTGTCGTAAAACAATACGATCTCTATATCGTTTCGCCCGGAGTAGGGAAACTCTCTGTGTGGGACTCTAGAGACTCGACTACTACGCTCGCAGTGGGTTTAACCACAGACCGCAAGCGGCACTAGCTGTACGTAACGGTCCCCAGGTAGATGTCGATAAGAAGGCCGATGAGGGAACCCATCCGAACTCCTACTGAGTCTGATGTGACAATCTCCATACAGTCTGGTCCGTTCATCTAGGACTATCGCATATCGGGCCTAGGGGGCGGCAAGCGTCAGTCCCCTAATAGTGGTATAAGTCGTGTCGGAGGGAAGCCCATTACACCCTGAGAAACTACTGGAACCTACCAGCAAATCTCGCTTGCCCTGGCCAGGGACTTTGCGTAATGGCTCTCTGATACAGCACGATATCAACCCCCAATACCGGGAGAGACGAATCCTGTCTAATCACCACTGCCTCCAAGTGCTCGGGACTGCACCCAACTGCTACCTGTTTGCACGACTCCTTTGAGCCGTGGTAGGGTAGCAATCTAAGAACAGTGGGACACACTCGAGGCGAAGTAGCAGTGTCAAGTCTGCGGACTATGCTGTACTCATGTCACCTGGGAACTGTTCACTGACGACTGGTATAAAACCAACCAACAGTTTCCTGTGAGTCCTGTCCGGTGTACCCGTAACCTAACGAGCACCTGCATACTATCTCCAGTACGACGTACTGACGGCTGTGGGACAGACCATCTCCCCAACTGGGATGAGAAGCGTACACACTAGTCTACTCCGGAGTATCGATGCTCTGTCTCGATAATCCAACGACTAGGGACCTGAATAAGGATGTGCTTGTAGACTACCCAGCCCCCACTAGTGTGACTGCCATCACAACGCTGGTAGTCAAGCAAGATCCTAAGAGCTCTATCAATACGTATACTCACATATTAAGATAGAAAAACCAAGTAGCATACTACCATGTTTAGCAAGACTGTTATATACATGTGAATATCCCAAGCTTTCATTAAGTAATATACAAACTAGTATGATACAATAATGGCCCCTAGGGCATATACACTAACAATCTCCCACTTGCACTAGGGCTATGTACTGGCATATCGAAGACCGATGATCTTGAGTAGCCTCTCGAACTGAATCTGAGGTAGGGCCTTCGTGAATGGATCAGCAATGTTCTCTTCAGAAGCAACTCTCCGAACCTCGATCTCCTGACGATCAATGATCTCCCTGATCAGGTGATACCGCCTTAAGATGTGTCTGGACTTCTGTTGGGACCTTGGTTCCTTCGCTAAAGCTATAGCTCCGTTGTTGTCGCAATACAGAGGTATTGGATCAACTATGGTAGGAACCACCTGAAGTTCTGTTAGGAACTTCTTCATCCAAACTGCTTCTTTTGCGGCATCGCAAGCAGCTATATACTCCGCTTCCGTCGTTGAGTCAGCAACGGTGTCCTGCTTGGAGCTCTTCCAGCACACCGCCCCTCCATTGAGGGTAAAGACATAACCCGACATGGACTTGGAATCGTCCTTATCACTCTAGAAGCCGGAATCAGCAAAGGCCTCCAACCTGAGGTCTTTTCCGCCGTAAACCAAGAGCATCTCCTTAGTCCTTCTCAGGTACTTGAGAATGTTCTTTACTGCTATCCAGTGCTTCTCCCCTGGGTCTGACTGATACCGGCTTACCACGCTCAGTGCGTAAGCTACATCTGGTCTGGTGCACAACATCGCATACATTATAGAGCCTACCGCAGAAGCGTAAGGTATAATAGACATGCGTTCCCTTTCCAAATCAGTCTTGGGAGACATCTCTTTGGAGAGGGTGATTCCGTGACAAGCCGGTAGATTACCGCGCTTAGAATCTTCCATACTGAATCTTTTCAGTACAGTGTCGATATACCTGGACTGCGAAAGTCCCAACATCCTCTTGGATCTATCACGATAGATCCGGATCCCCAGAATGTAAGAGGCATCACCGAGGTCTTTCATGGAGAACCTGTGTGACAAGAATCCTTTGACAGATTGTAGCATAGGAATGTCATTTCCTATTAATAGAATGTCATCCACGTACAAGACGAGGAATACGACACTTCTGGCTACAACTTTACTATATATGCACGGTTCATCTGGATTTTTGATAAAGTCATATTCTTTGACTGTCTCATCAAAACAGATGTTCCAACTCCGCGATGCCTGCTTTAGCCCATAAATGGACTTAAGCAGCTTGCATACTTTCCCGCTGCTCCCACTCTGATTGAAACCCTCTGGCTGATCCATATAGACGCACTCTTCTAAATTTCCATTCAGAAAAGCCGTCTTTACGTCCATCTGCCAGATTTCATAATCATGGAAGGCAGCAATAGCAAGAAGGACCCGAATGGATTTGAGCATAGCCACTGGAGAAAAAGTTTCGTCATAGTCCAAACCAGGTCTTTGACGAAAACCCTTTGCAACAAGTCTAGCTTTATAGGTTTCCACCTGTCCATCTACACCAATCTTTTTCTTGAAGATCCATTTGCATCCTATGGGTTTTACCCCATCTGGAGCAAAGTCCAAAGTCCATACTTTGTTGGTGTACATGGACTCCATTTCGGTCCGCATTGCATCTAGCCATCGTACCGAGTCGCCGCTCTGGATGGCCTGCTGGAAGTCAGTAGGTTCATCATCATCTATGATGCAATCCTCTCTATCCCCATCTATGAGAAAACCGTAGTATCTCTCAGGCGGATGAGACGGCCTACTACTCCTGCGGAGGGGTGCGGGAATGTCCTGTTCTTCTTGAACTTCCGGTTCTACCAAACTTTCAGTAGCAGTTTGTGGTTCTGGAATTTCTTCCAGTTCTATTTCGCTCCCACTTATTTCCTTTTCTAAAAACTGATATTCTAGAAAATGGGCATTACGAGAAACAAATACCTTTTGTTCCTCTGCGTAATAGAATAGATACCCCTTGGAGTTCTTTGGATATCCCACAAACTTACACTTTACTGATCGTGCCTCGAGCTTGTCCACATGCTGCTTTTTAACAAAAGCTGGACATCCCCATATTTTCAGATACTGAAGATAGGGTTTCTTCCCACTCCACATCTGATATGGCGTGGTAGGCACAGTCTTGGTAGGTACCATGTTCAAAAGATATGCTGCTGATTCTAGCGCATAACCCCAGAAAGATCGCGGTAACTCAGCATTACTCATCATGGATCGTACCATATCTAATAGGGTTCGATTCTGTCTCTCCGATACACCATTATGCTGTGGAGTGTATGGAGGAGTAAGCTGAGAGAGAATTCCTTTCTCTTTTAGGTAACCTAGGAACTCGGCACTCAAGTATTCACCACCTCGATCAGATCTAAGTGTCTTGATACTTTTGCCGGTTTGGTTTTCTACTTCATTCTTATACTCTTGGAATTTCTCAAAAGCCTCGGATTTATGTTTCATCAGATAAATGAATCCGTATCTTGAGTAATCATCCGTGAAAGTAATGAAATAGGAAAAACCACCTCTTGCATGTGTAGACATTGGACCACATACATCGCTGTGTATGAGTCCTAAGAGCTCGCTCGCTCTTACTCCTTGTCCAGTAAATGGAGTCTTTGTCATCTTTCCTTTGAGACAAGATTGACAAGTGTCATAAGTTTGATATTCGAACGAGTCCAAATATCCTTCTCTATGCAACTTAGTCAACCTTCTCTCATTGATGTGACCCAGTCTACGATGCCATAAGAAAGCTTTATTTAAATCTGGAGACTTTCTTTTTAGTGTGTTCTGGACATTGAAAATTTGGAGTTGGTTTAAAACATATATACCGTTATTTAGTGTACCGGACCCAATCAAACCATGATTAAGGTCGATGTTAACAACATCTCTTACAAACGTGAAATCATAACCTTTATTTGATAACAAGGAAACTGATATGATATTACACGTTAAGCTTGGTACAAAAAAATAGTTATGTAAAACCAAAATGTGTCCACTCGTCAATCCTAGGTGATAATCCCCGACGGACGCAGCTCCCACGCTAGCTCCGTTAGCAACCTTTAGGGTCATATCACCTTCCTTCAGCACTCTACGGTTTCTCAGTGCCTGCAATGAATTGCAAATATGAGATCCTGATCCGGTATCCAATACCCAGGAAGTAGAGTTGATCGACAGACAATTCTCAATTACAAACACACCTGAAGTCGAAGCCACAGCTTGCTTCGGTTCCTGGTTCTTGGCGTTCCACGCCTTGCAATCCTGCTTCTAGTGCCCTTTCCTGTGACAATGGAAGCACTCATCCTGGCCAACTACCGGTACCGCAAACTTTTTCTTTCCCTTCCCTCCCACCTTACTTACACCTCCTCTAGGTCTGGGGACGGCCTTCTTCTTCCTTTCTTTGGCCCTAGCCTTGGACCCGGAAGAAGATGCACCGCCAACAAACATAGCGGGTGTTTCCCTTGCCTTCTGCAAGGTGCCCTCTGCACTCCTTAACATGTTTAGGAGTTCCGGAAGTTCAACTTCTTTTCTTTGAATGTTGAAGTTCAGGATAAACTGGGCGTAGGTGGAAGGAAGGGACTGGAGAATAAGGTCTGTATAGAGCTCATTATCCAAAGTCGTCCCAAGGTCTGCGAGCTCTTCTATATAGCCGATCATCTTTAGGACATGTTCTCCTACCGATGACCCGACAGCCAACCTCGCTCGAAACAAGTTCTTTGAGGTCTCGTATCTTGCTATACGAGATTGCTCTCCATAAAGTTCCTTTGTATGGAGAAATATGGCGTCTAGTTCCATATCCTCGTGCCTCCTCTGATTTTCATTGTTTATCGAGGCAAGCACGATGCACTTGGCTTTCGCGCAATCGAAATCCCAGGTTTTGCGGATTTCCTTATCCGCATTACTGGATTTGGGACCAAGGACAGCAGGTGCCGTAGCGGTGAGGACGTACCCCAATTTGTCATAGGTCAAAGCCATTTTGACATTCCGCAGCCAATCTTTATAGTTTGGCCCTGTCAGTATATTTTTCTCTAAAAGTAACTTAAGTCCAGTCATTTTCAGGGTCGCTGCAATTAGGAGAGAGAGAAGAAAACTCTTTAGCATGATGCTCTTACAAGTTTAGAGTGGTTTTTAGTTTATCTAAACTGGATGGCTCCCACTGTTTCTCGAATCCTTCCTCAAACCATAAAAGAAGAATTAGCCAGGACTATTCTCACTGTACAATACTTGCTTAACCGTTCAGCCAAGCTGGTGTCGGTACTTCGAGTGAGGTTTTCCAACGCTTTCGCGAAGTTCCTTAATTAAATAACCTCTTTTCTCTGGGGGCGTAACCCCGCTGACACCTTTCTTGACACCTACTTGGTTTATAGCATTGATCGTTAAGTGACGAATATCCTGATGAGTAGCATATACTCACAGTAGGATTGGGATCCAAATATCATCGTATGATAATATTGAAGGAATCCTACCAACATTCATCAAACTCCAAATGGTATGCAACTCTTTGCAAATTTCAGTTTCTTTAGAAATTCCCGATATATATTTTTGCCCCATGCTCTTATGACCTTGGCGTTGGTCAAAATATCATAAGTCACATGTCAAGTTCTACCCATCATTATCTTGTTAATTTGAACCCATCCGTACATATCCTTGACGTTGGCCAAAATGATCATACGACTGTCCCAAACTAACTCATCTATCTATGCAACAAATGAATATCCAGCAGCTACCAAACACTATGCCTTGGCGTTGGTCAAAATACATAGCTTGAATACTACTGAATACCCAGATGAAATGACGGAGGGCTACGAATGGTTTTGGCGAAACCGTGAACGTAGTGAACTTGATATAACCGAAGGAACCTGATAGCTTTTTAAAAGGAGTGGTTAAAGCTCCGCATTTAAAAATATCTGTTTTTAAAATTAACCGAGTGGTTTCTTTTAAATTGTTCCAACGATTAAAACTTTGGTTTATTTTCTTTGCATTATAGATAATGCGTCCCATCATTAACCTATCATTGCAGAAAACAACGAAAATACAACGTCCTCTTATGCCATCCGCATTCGCCACGGGGTCCCGTCATTACCCGTTAGATTACTTAACTAACGACAGAGCGGGGGCTGGGCTAGCGCGGGTGTAAAACATAAGTGACGTCTAAATAGCTATCATATATAGATATTGTACATTCGTCAGACGCAATAATAGGCATTCCAGATCACAGATGAACTTTATTGGATTTACAAGCAATCCGTGTTTGTTTTGAGCCTGCAACAAAAGACGGATTACACAGTTATGATGAATAGCCATTACCCCACCCAAGACCCCTACGGGTGCGGCAAACTACCCACCCGGCAGTTTGTGCACCCCACCTTGGGTCTGTCCTAGGAGCAAAAATAGTAAAATGAAATAATACAACGGTGGCTACAACCGCAACCTGGATGTGCCCCGCAAAATAATATTACAACAAATTACATTTACATCAAATGAATTAAATAATAACCCATCACATAACCCCGGCTATACATCACAACAGTCCAACACAGTTCATATGCACAAACAGATAAAATCCATTACAGAAATGTGCAACCCCCTGCCAACCGACATACTGGCAGTTAGGGGAGGTTTACGAACACATTATACAAACAAAGATATAATCCAACAAGAAAATACTGTATAATTTCGATCGATTAAACACTTTTAATTTTGCTCCAATACTTCTCTGTAAATCTGAAACCTGAGCAAAAATTAAAAATTCCAGAAAATACCAAATATCCCATAGAACCAACACAGGAAAATTGGGTTCCTGAATTGCCAACTCGGCGGCGGAAGCGCGGCGGATCAGTGGGATCCCGCCGCGGTTCCGCGGCGCTTTAGGCGATTCAGGGGCCCAATTTTCTTGGGTGTTCTTCTACTGTCTTTTCAAGCTTTCTGAACATCCCTGAAAAAATTTTGGACTTCATTTAAAAAACGACAGAAACTCATGATTTCGGGCTTTTCCGGTTTCGTTTTTTCCGTTCGAAATTCATACAAATTTGCAAGTAAGTTATTTATTATTTAGCGAGGCTCTGATACCACTGTAAGTCGATGTACAACACCCCACGACTTGCGGAGAGGCGGAAATTTAAAAACGATCTTGTTCTTTGCTTAAACATCGACTAACCGCATGAATCGAAGCTAAACGATAACTAATATGAAACATAGAAGTTCTATACTACTATGTTTAGGGATTATACCTAACAAATCGTGTCCTTCGTCTTTGCGAACTCCACCTCCTCCTCGGCCTTCTCGAAGTAGTAGACGATCCACCCGAGAGCTTTACTCCAAGCTTAGCCTCTAAACTTGAGGCAACTAACCTTCTTTAAGTGCTAATCAAAGAAGCTAGGTGATATAGATTGAGGGTTATGGTTTAGTTAGTCTAACTAATCCTTGTACTCAACACATGAGAGGGGAGGATTAAGGTTTGAAGAGGGAGAGCTTGAGGAGAGAGAAGATGAACATAATAATGAAGTGAGAATAATGAGTTATGATAATATATATCAAGCATTTCTTTTTATCAAGAAAAGAATATAAATCAATTTAACAACCATGCTTGATAATATCTAGTGATGATTCAACTCCATGAGTCATTAAGCATTTATGATGCTTTAATGACATGGATGAATCATCCATATGACTCACTAATCACATTCATTGTATATGCCACCTAAACCTCCTTAGTCACCACCTTCTAGAAGCTTCTCGCGCAATTACGAGAACGCCCCTCCTTTCCGCAAAAATACGGAAAAACTTTAAACTGTATAAATCCAATAACCGGATACCAGTAACTGGCTTAAACCAAAGCCGACTGGTAAAAACTGTCCGAAAGTCGTACGTGCGTAAACACACGTATGCGTCCGAACCCTTATCGTAAAACCATACGACCTCTATATCGTTTCACCCGGAGTAGGGAAACTCTCTGTGTGGGACTCTAGAGACTCGACTACTACGCTGGCAGTGGGTTTAACCACAGACCGCAAGCGGCACTAGCTGTACGTAACGGTCCCCAGGTAGATGTCGATAAGAAGGTCGATGAGGGAACCCATCCGAACTCCTACTGAGTCTGATGTGACAATCTCCATACAGTCTGGTCCGTTCGTCTAGGACTATCGCATATCGGGCCTAGGGGGGCGGCAAGCGTCAGTCCCCTAATAGTGGTATAAGTCGTGTCGGAGGGAAGCCCATTACACCCTGAGAAACTACTGGAACCTACCAGCAAATCTCGCTTGCCCTGGCCAGGGACTTTGCGTAATGGCTCTCTGACACAGCGCGATATCAACCCCCAATACCGGGAGAGACGAATCCTGTCTAACCGCCACTGCCTCCAAGTGCTCGGGACTGCAGCCAACTGCTACCTGTTTGCACGACTCCTTTGAGCCGTGGTAGGGTAGCAATCTAAGAACAGTGGGACACACTCGAGGCGAAGTAGCAGTGTCAAGTCTGCGGACTATGCTGTACTCATGTCACCTGGGAACTGTTCACTGACGACTGGTATAAAACCAACCAATAGTTCCCTGTGAGTCCTGTCCGGTGTACCCGTAACCTAACGAGCACCTGCATACTATCTCCAGTACGACGTACTGACGGCTGTGGGATAGACCATCTCCCCAACTTGGATGAGAAGCGTACACACTAGTCTACTCCGGAGTATCGATGCTCTGTCTCGATAATCCAACGACTAGGGACCTGAATAAGGATGTGCTTGTAGACTACCCAGCCCCCACTAGTGTGACTGCCATCACAACGCTGGTAGTCAAGCAAGATCCTAAGAGCTCTATCAATACGTATACTCACATATTAAGATAGAAAAACCAAGTAGCATACTACCATATTTAGCAAGACTGTTATATACATGTGAATATCCCAAGCTTCCATTAAGTAATATACAAATTAGTATGATACAATAATGGCCCCTAGGGCATATACACTAACACTTAGTTTCAAATGAGATTAACGATCCTTAAACCCAACCCAAACCCAAATCTAAGATAATACGGATTTGGACTAATCCACACCCTACGGGCGACAACATAAATTAGTCTCCGTATACAATCCACGGGCAACCAAAAAATAAAACAAACACACACGACAAGAAGTGACCTTCTGGAGCAGGAGAAAGTGGTTACCGCGATGCGGTAACGTAATTAACTGCAGGGGATTGCGCCTGCAGGGAAGAACGTCCCCATAATCAAAAACCCCTCACAATGAGGGGGAATCTGACGAAGTCTGCTACAACGGCCGCATCTGTCTAAACCTTCGATACGCGGTGCCATAAATCAACTTGGCATCTTCGGAGAGGTGGACGGATAAACCCAAATAGCATCTGCCCCTAAAATTCAGGCCAGACGTCCCAACATCCCGGTCGCGTCTTTCGACGGAGAACAGATTCTGGCACACCCGGTGGGACCTTTTCCTCTTTCCACTCCACACTTCGTGTGTCGTGTTTCGCGAACGAATCGCGATTTTCTACGGTTGCCCCTGGATTCGAGGTACTAAGATTTTGTGTCTTGCTCCATACAGAAAAATAAGATCAATAGCTTTCAACTGTACCAACTGCACCAACCGCAACAATTCCCACTCTGTCCTTGCTGGAGGAGTGACTTATGGGCCTCAAGCGGCCTCCGTTTTCAAGATGCCAGTGGAACAGGTGACGCAAGACACCACTGGGCTGTTCTTCGGGACCATGCTCCCGCCAATGAGCTTCAATGCTCCGATGCCGACGCAGGAGGCTCCAAAGAAGTCGGTCTTTGTTCGGCTTACAACCACCACGGCCCCTCTCAACGGGTCGTCCAAGTCCAATGCCTCGGTCTTTAACAGACTAGGCCAAAGCTCCAATGGGCCCGTGAAGAAACCTACCATACCTGAAGGGGTTATCCCAAAACGAATAACCATTCCTGCTCCTGAAGTCGCCAAAGCGGCTTCTCCTGCTAAGGAGTCGGTCTTCACAAGACTGGTTGTTCCAGCTCCCGCTCCAGGTGAAGTAACCAAGGCTACTTCCCCTGCCAAAAAGTCGGTCTTTTCAAGATTGATCATTCCCTCTCAGCGGACGTCAGTCTTCGATAGGCCGGCACCAACAACAATCCTTCACCAGGACAGGGGGCATGATGAAGCCACCCCCATAGCTAAACCAATACCGTCTGCAAGACATGCTCGACGTCGCCACTGGCTACGGGTGAGAAATGCTGGGGGCAGTTCCCCTTCTGGATTTACTCCGCCAGCTCCAATGATGGAAGTCGATACTGCTGTTCCAACTGGGAACAACTTTGAACCACTCAGGAGGGTCCGCAAGAACTCTCCGGTTGCCGTGCTGAAAAGATCTCCTCTATCTTTGGAGAATGCTACAAAGATAAAGCCAGAACATCCCCCTCAGCGGCTGTCCTCCAAAATTCACAGGGTCTGGCGAAGGGTTTAAGATTCTGTGGTTAACCAAGACTACTCCTGCCAACTGAAGAAAATGAAGGTTCAGCAAGAGAAGGACCACCCTGTCGTACCACATAAGGTGTCATCTACTTGGGTTCCCGCTGCAAAAGACCTCTCAACTTCGAACGCCCACAAAAGGAGAAGGCCGGAAAAGATCCCTGCGTCTGCGACGAATCGCAAGGGCATTGAATCCAAACACCCTAAGTCTGGGGGCATGGTAGTGCATACTGTTTATATGGCTTCCGGAAAAAAGGAAAGCCGTGCTTCCACGGGCCATCGACCACTCACCTGATCTGTAACAAAGGCTCAGGAGCAACAACAGCAAAAGCTCTAAGAGATGTTGACACAGATGGCCGCACTCACTGGGCCAAAAGAAAGCCCGGAGACGTCGTCGGAGCAGCGTCAAGAACAGGAAACCGATGCTGAGTTCCTCCGCAGAATTCTCGAGAAGAGAGACGGAGAGGCCGCGGAACAAGCGGCCAACATAAAACAAATGGCGCTCCTGTTCCAAGATATGGTTGGGATGATGATACAGCAGGATCCTCCAGCTGAAGGCCCTCCGATTGTCCTTGAAGACAATAGAGGGGAGATATCGAACCCTCTTCCGGCTCTATCAACGGCAAGAGAAGAGACCATTTCCAAAGCCGCCCTCGATGATTATATAGCTCAACAGATACAAGCTCATCAGGCGAGCGAGGCGGCCGGCCAAATCGTCAAGACTGGACGACCCTATCCGGGTTGGTACGATCAAATAAAGTACCCGCCAGGATATACGATCCCTAGTTCCACGTATACAAGGGGACAGGCAACCCCTATCAGCATGTCGCTCAGTTCAGGGCTCTCTGCGGCAATACCGGAGGTGACGACAAATTGCTACTTCGCCAGTTTGTTGGCAGCTTGTCGGAGACAGCGTTTGAATTGTACTCTTAGCTTCTGAACGACTCCGTTAGGACATTTGCAGAAACGGAGTTACTGTTAACACAAAGGTTCGCAAGTGCCAGCGAACGCACCCCGATCACCGCACTAATTAATGCCAGGGTGAAACCGGACGAAACATGGGTTCAGTACGCGATACGGTGGCGGAATCTATGGTCAAAGTGCGAACAACGCATAGAAGAGGCTCCTGCAGTAGGCATGTTCGTGGGTACCCTTGATCCGTAGGCGACCATATCCCAGTTCATGATGTTTTTTAAGCCGACTACCTTCCAGGCTTTGATTGACAAACTGGCCCAAATGGATCAGATGTGCCATAGACCGTATTCCTCGAAAATGGAGCCTCAAAACTAGAAGAGGAAGGGGAAAGCGACCTTCGTCGCCAATGCTCAACAGCAGCCTAGTGGTCCGAAACCAGTTGATCGCCAAAGTGATAGACAACGACTCTTCAACGAGAGGCTAAAACGGCCTTATTCGTTTCCTCGGGATAAGACGAGAAGATTGTTCGAGCTGGCGGTACGCAACAGGCTCATCACCCTACCGGATCCAAAACGCCCACTGCAGCCCGGTGACGTCAACAGTCCCAACTACTGCCCCTACCATTGAATAATTGGCCCTCCTCTTAATGTAGTTCTCGATAATCTATCGACCCCTCAAAGCGGTGAAAGGCCAGGCTATCACCGACTTTCTCGCTGAGCATCCGATACTCGCCGATTCACCCCTAAATTGCGAATTTCCAGACGAGCACGCGTTTGACACGATCAACGGGGGGAGCAGAGAGAATGATACCCGATGGGAACTCTATTTCGAAGGAGCATCTTCCATGAAGAAGCGACAACACAACACCCCTATAATCAAATCTGGGGTAGGCCTTATCTTCGTGACTCTATAAGGAGGAATAATGCGCTTTGCCTTTTCCTTAACAGAGCCGAGGACAAACAATGAAGCCGAATATGAAGATTTGATAGCAGGTCTAGAGATCGCCTTCGACATGGGAATCGAAAACCTCCTCATATACGGAGACTCCCAGCTGGTCGTTAGTCAAGTAAATGGCGACTATCAAACGTGCACACTAGAGTTGGTAAAGTACGGTGAGAGAGTGCAACAATTGCTGACTCAAATCCCTTCTTACGCCCTGGAAAGCATACCGCGAGCGGGGAATAGAAAAGCAGATGCGTTAGCTAAACTCGCTAAAGAATTGGCTGACGAAAACCTCGATGACGTAAGGATCGTTGTGCAAAGCCGTCGGGTTCTTGCACCGGCAGAAATATCTCCGGAGCGGTCCGAAGAAAAGGAAGCGACCAAGCAAAGAGCCCTACAAATAAAAGACCAGGAAAAAGCTAAGGATTGGAGAAAAGTCTTTATAGACTACTTCAAATCCCGTCAAACACCTGAAGATGCATCCTCGAGATATCAGCTTATGGAATGAGCTTTGTCTTTTGCCTTCGTCAATGATACGCTGTATAAGAGATCGTTCGAATCTCTGTGGCTAAGATGCCTAGGACCGGAAGAAGCAAAGAAAGTCGTCTAAGAAACTCACGACGGACTCTGCGGTTCTCATCAAGCCGGGCCGAAGATGAAGCTGAAGATCAAAAGGATGGGCAACTATTGGCCCATGATGATCCAAGACTATCTCGAATACACGAAACAGTGTCATTCGTGCCAAATTCACAGGGACTTCATCCACCGGCATCCGAGTCCGCTACACCCAACGGTGGCTAGCTGGCCGTTCGAAATGTAGGGAACCGATATAGTCGAGCCCATCGAACCAGCGTCATCCAGAGGACATCGGTTCATATTAGCGACAACCGATTACTTATCTAAGTGGGCAGAAGCAATACTGCTAAGAGAAGTGAAGACGGAGAATATTCTCCATTTCTTCAGGACACACGTCATCTATCGGTTCGGCACTCCGTGATGAATTATCTCCGATAACAGGCCAGCCTACAGAAGCTACAAGATCGGCCGCTTCGCAAAGCAACATAACATAGACTGGAGATACTCTTCAGTCTATAATCCCCGAGCTAACGGTCTAGCTGAGGCCTTCAACAAGACCTTGACAAAGATCATAAAAAAGACGGTGTCCAAAAACAAAAAGGACTGGCATGAGAGATTTCATGAAGCTCTCTGGGCGTATCGAACTACGTTCAAAACGGCCACAAATACAACGCCGTATGCATTGGTATTCGGCGTAGAAGCGGTACTCCCCTTGGAGATAGAGCTACCCTCTCTACGAGTGGCAGTTCATTACGAGCTAACAGATGAAGAGAACGCTCATCTTCGGTTGGAGGAGCTCGACGCCCTTGACGAAACCCGGCTCATGGCTCAGAAAAACCTGGAGGCTTACAAAGCAAACGCGCTCGTACGAAAGATTGACTAGGCTGAGAACGTTCTGCCAAGGTGAATTCGTGCTAGTCGTAAAAAGACCTATGATCCCTAATCACGCCAAACGGGGGAAATTCGAGCCAAACTATGAGGGCCCGTATATCATAGACAAGGTCTACCAAGGTGGGGATTACTTTCTCATGAATATGCAGGGTGAAAAACCCTTTGAGCCAATAAACAACCAGTTCTTGAAAAACTACTACGCCTGACCGAAATATCTGTAAACTACTACGAACCGCAGCATCCTCAGGCTGACGTGTAAAAAAAAAAGGGTACGTCCATAAGCAACATGGGCACAGATGAAAACCCGAAAGGGCTCCGTGAGTAAAAACAGCAGGGCTACCGGCGAATTTGTGAAAACCCGAAAGGGCGCAATCTCGTTAAAAGACACTTTCAAGGTCCTCTCGACCTTGTAAGGAGAAAATACCTGCGTGAGATCCTTACGACTCACAAGGGAACAACACACTTAGGGATCCCTACGATTCCTAAGGAGAAACACACTTACGATATCCTCACGACTCGTAAGGAGAATTCCTATATGAGACCCTCACGGCTCATAGGATTCAAAAGCCTTAAGCTACAGGGGTCTAAACCTGTTCTTAAACCGTCATACACCCCAATATTTCCCTACAGGTGGTCCGATACTGACCCTTGTATACAATCCGCGGGCACAAATAAACGTTTCCCCAACAGAATCCCACCACTGACGAGGGATATCTTCATATGGCGAACGATACTTGTAAGTCCTCTCGACTTATAAAGAGAAATCACTCTTGTGAGATCCTTACGACTTATAAGAGACCATACACTTAAGAATCCTCACGATTCTTAAGGAGAAAACGCGCCTACGAGATCCTCACGACTGGTAGAGAGAAATATCTTTATGAGACCCTTACGGCTCATGAAGTAAAAGCCTTAGTTGGCAGGATCTTAACCCTGTTTGCTAAGCCACCTTTGTTCGATATCGACAAAGACAAATGATGATTCGCTCCTGGTAATATCCCAGTTGTAGCGATGCTGATGTCTAAATCGGTATCAAATTCTAAGTTTATACTCGTGATAAAAAATTAGCAAGACAAAAATGCATATGAAATAGCCGAAATGATGGGGCAACTTGCAACAAAATCAGCAAGTAAAATATATGCATACAAAATAGCCGAAATGATTGGGCAACTCGCAATAAAAAGCAGCCAGCAAAGAGAAAAATAGCCGAAATGATTGGGCACCGCGAAAAATAGCCGAAATGATTGGGCAACCGCGACTTTCGCGATACAAAAAGATGAAATGATAGAGCATCGCGTAAAGAGAACAAAATACGTATGAAATAAAACTTTTTTCCCTGCAGGTAAGTCCATACTGACCCTTGTATACAATCCATGGGCATAAACGAATGGGAATCACATATCCCAACAAACTCTGTCAAAAGGAAGAGTCAAGTTTCAGCAGCAATATCTGCATCCCAGAAGACCCGCAACGACGTTCCTCCTCATGCCAGCAGGACACAGATGCGACACCACCAATCGGAGCCACCGCAAAGTCCATAGTTCCAAGACTCCATGGTTCACAGACAACCGAAAGTCAACCCTGACACCGAAACGGCGAAAGTCAACCCTGACACCGAAAACGACGAAAGTCAACCTTGACACCGTAACGGCGAAAGTCAACCCTGACATCGAAACTGTGAAAGTCAACCCTGATGTTTCCTGATTAAAAATCAGGAATTTCCTCAATGAGGCATCATGTGTTCACACGTGACCAAGGGTCACGTGTTGACACGTGATCCGTTTACAGAGTTAAAAGCTTAAGCAAAGCAGAAGTAAGCGGCTGAGGAAAGACCCCAAAGGGGCGTCACGTGCTCACACGTGACCAAGGGTCACGTGCTGACACGTGATGGTCTTTAACCCAGTTCAAATGCAGAGTTTAATTCTATCAAGTTATAAAAGCCTCAATGAGGCATCACGTGTTCATACGTGACCAAGGGTCACGTGTTGACACGTGATCTATTTACAGAATAAAAAAATCCTAAGTAAAACAAGTGGCTGAAGAAAGACCCCAAAAGGGGGGTCACGTGCTCACACGTTACCGGAGGTCACGTGTTGACACGTGATAACCCTTCAGCCCAATTAAAGTACAGAATTAAAACTCTGAAGGAGGAGCGGTCACGTGCCAACACGTGATAGGCTTTGAAAGCTTCATAAATCAATAGAATTTTAAATTCTAAATTTCTCTAAAATCTTTCCAAATGGGAAAGGATTAAGGAGAACCGTTGGATTAAAAATCCAGGGGTGATTAAATATCACCAATTTATGGAAAAATATTAGACAAGAAAAGATTTCCCTAAATCTCACCAGAAATAACAAACAGAATATCTTTGGATTAAAAATCCAACGGTGAATAAAATTCACTTAATAATCTAAAGGCTCATATTAATTATGAAAACAAACAAAATCTTCCAATGAAAGATTTGCTAAACAAATTGATTCCTTTCCTCTTCCTATAAATAGGAGCCAAGAGAAGAGAAGGGGAGAGGGAGAATTTGGAGATAGAGTCTTGGAATCTTGAAATTTCATAGAGAAAAGAAAGGAGAAATTAATTCTCTACAAAGAAAAACCCTAGGTGAGAAAGGAAAGGGGATCAAAACTTCAAACAGAGAATTTAATTCTCAAATCTAAGAGTTTAACTCTTCTGCACAAAAGAACTTAGTTCTTCTTCTGGTTGAAGATCTGCACAGAGCACATCTCCTCATAGGATGAGAATTTAATTCTCATCAGGTTGAGATCCTGCCATGCAGATCCAAAACTTAGAGGGGAAATTGAGTTTTGAGAATTTAATTCTCCAAAGTTATAGGAATTTAATTCCTCCAAGACAACCTTATACGAGAATTTAATTCTCCCAAAGTTACAGGAATTTAATTCCTTCAAGATGAAATTAGGGTTTAATCCTATATGAGAATTCAATTCTCCTAAAACTCTAGGAATTTAATTCCTTCAAGATGGACAGAACTAGGGTTTAACCCTAATTGAGAATTTAATTCTCTTAAATTCACAGGAATTTAATTCCTCTTAAAATGAAATTAGGGTTTTCACCCTTTATAAAGAATTTAATTCTTTTACATATATGGGAATTTAATTCCTCTAAAAAGAAATTAGGGTTTAACCCTATATAAGAATTTAATTCTTCCACATACATAGGAATTTAATTCCTCCAAAATCATAATTAGGGTTTTAACCCTACAGAGAATTTAATTCTCAAAATAAAATAAGGAGACTTAAAAGATCTCTGTAAAGACTAGGGTCATGTGTCCCTACGTGACCCCTGAAAAGAGCCCCACAAATAAGAACGAATTAGCCCTGAGGCAGTGCCTCACGTGTTCCCACGTGACCCTCATTATATCGGAACAAAAGCAAAATCGAAATATAACTTGGGGCACTCTCACGTGTTACCACGTGACCCCTAATGAATATTCTAATAAATCAGGGCATGAGCACCCATCATGTGCCCACACGTGATGGCTGTGAGAATTAAAGGTGTTAAACACTTATCTGCAGAACAAAAATGAAGGGGATCTGGCCCCACTTTTTGATGCCATCACGTACTCCCACGTGATCCTTCCCTCCTTTAGTGTTTAACACTAATCTGACAATTTTGTTGCCAGGGTTTAACACTGTTATCTGTTAGCGTTTAACACTAATTTGAGAATCACTTTTTTTAAGACTAATTTGATAATCTTATTTCCAGTGTTTAACATTGTTGTTCTTTAAGTGTTTAACACTAGTTTTATCCCAATCGGCTAATTTTCTAGAGGCAAAGTCTCCCCTTCAATTGAATATGTCTAATGGACCAACAGAGGACCAATATTCCAAACTTGATTGGACTTAGCCCAAGAAGGCCATAAGTCCTCAATTCAGATTTAACTAAGCCAATGTGCTCATAATATAATTAATTGGTCTTAGTTCCAAACGGGGCTTTAAATCATTTAATCCATCTTGGTTCAAGGGTACATCTCTTCACTCCTTTGATATTTGTCGTTGTAATTCCTCAACATCTTCAAAGAGGTGACGGGTCCCGACAACCATACATTATATCGGACTGTGGGGTCCTTAAACTCATGGACTATGATGTCCTTAACCTCGACCGTAATGTCTTAAAACTAACATCGGACTGTGGGGTCCTTAAACTCATGGACTATGATGTCCTTAATCTCGACCGTGATGTCTTAAAACTAATATCGGACTGTGGGGTCCTTAAACTCATGGACTATAATGTCCTTAACCTCGACCGTGATGTCTTAAAACTAACATCGGACTGTGGGGTCTTTAAACTCATGGACTATGATGTCCTTAACCTCGACTGTGATGTCTTAAAACTAATATCGGACTGTGGGGTCCTTAAACTCATGGACTATGATGTCCTTAACCTCGATCGTGATGTCTTAAAACTAACATCGGACTGTGGGATCCTTAAACTCGTGGACTATAATGTTCTTAACCCCGAACGTGATGTCTTAAAACTAACATCGGACTGTGGGGTCCTTAAACTCATGGACTATGATGTCCTTAACCTCGACCGTGATGTCTTAAAACTAATATCGGACTGTGGGGTCCTTAAACTCATGGACTATGATGTCCTTAACCTCGATCGTGATGTCTTAAAACTAACAATGGACTGTGGGGTCTTTAAACCCATGGAATATGATGTCCTTAACCTCGACCGTGATGTCTTTAAACTAACATCGGACCGAGATGTCCTTAAACTAACATTGGACCGTAACGTCCTTAAACTAATCGATCGGAATGTCCCTAAACTAAACAACAGAGCCCAAATGCTCTTCTGTCGGATCTAAACGATCCCGTTAAGTTGATCTTAGTCTAAAATTGGGCTAACGTATCCTTAACAAACGTTTAAGTTGATCTTAGTCTCAAATGAGGCTAACGTATCCTTAAACCCAACCCCCAAAACCCAAATCTAAGAAAGATACGGATTTGGACTAGTCCACGCCCTACGGGCGACAACATAAATTAGTCTCCGTATACAATCCACGGGCAACCAAATACAAAACAAACACCCACGACACGAAGTGACCATCTGGAGAAGGAGAAAGTTGTTACCGCAATGCGGTAGCGTAATTAACTGCAGGGGCTTGCGCTTGCAGAGAAGAGCGTCCCCACAATCAAAAACCCCTCAAACGAGGGGGAATCTGACGAAGTCTGCTACATCTGCCGCATCCGTTTAAACCTTCGATACATGGTGTCATAAATCAACTTGGCATCTTTGGAGAGATGGACGGATAGCACCAATTAGCATCTGCCCCGAATTTCAGGCAAGACGGACCTGCGTGGTCGCGTCTCCGTGATTCGAAGGGGAACACCTGACACCGAAACGGCGAAAGTCAACTTGGACACCGTAATGGCGAAAGTCAACCCTGACACCGTAACGACGAAAGTCAACCATCAACCTCCCCGTCGAAGCAACGCTTCGACTCGTGAACAAGTCAACTCATCAACCACTTACGAGTCCTCTCGACTGGTAAGGAAGAAAATTCTCTTGCGAGATCCTTACGACTCTCAAGAGAAAACACACTTAGGAATCCTTACGATTCCTAAGTAGAAAATACACCTACGAGATCCTCTCGACTCGTAGGGAGAAAAGTCTTTATGAGACCCTCACGGCTCACAAAGTTGAAAAGCCTTAGGCAGCAGACCTGAACCTGTGTCCTAAACCATCGCTACCCTACATAGAGGCTAAGATGGACTATTATCTATAGTCCACATTTGCTAAAGTAACATGCCAATGACAACAAAGAAAAGGAAAGAAGGCGATAACACAAGATAGTACAAAAAAATATATCTTTTATTCATAAATTCAATTGAGTACAAGATACATTATATGAAAGAATCAAAATGAATGAATACATGTTATTCGTATATTACAAATGTACAATCAATAAAAAGGCAGCTACTGAGAAGGAGGCGTTTTCAATAAATTAGCCAGTTGCTCGCGCACTCCTCTCAGCCCCTTTTCGCGATCAGCCACCGCGGCCAACTCCGCTTCGACTAGGGCCCGTTGCTGCAGACAGGATGAAAGTTTCTCATCAATTTCCTGCTGAATAGACTCTTGACTCTGCGCGACCTGCTCAGTAAAGTCAAGCTTTTTCCTCAGCACCAGCCCATCAGAAATGCATCATTGAAGGGTTTTGAAGATGAAGTTCAACTGCGTAGCATTCGCTTCGACCTGGGCACGCAGTTGGACAAACTCAGCGGAAGTCGCCTCACGTTCCTTTCGCTTGAGGATCGCTTCTTGTTCGAAATAGCGAAAGAAAAAGGCACTTTGCTCAACCCATGCAGCCCGCTGGGAGTTCAAAGCCAGAACCTCGGGGGAAGGACGCCTGAGCTCAAGCTCATGCAGGCAGGCCTCAATCTTTCTGCAGTGATTAACCCAAGACTCAACGAAGTCTTCGTTATGGAAGTTCACAAGCGTCGCCAGCATTGGATTAACCTCGGCAGAAAAATCTGCAGCGAATGTAGGGGCTTCCGCGTCAAGTTCCTCGTGGTATTCGCTTAATATACGTAGGCTGGTCGCAGCGCCCTTAGAAGATGGACGTCTAGAAAAGGGTCCTGCTGGCATTAGTATGCAAGAATCGAAGGGAGCAGGAGCCGGCGCGATTGCTGCAAAATGAATTACGATTAAAAGCTAATTCGCGAAATGAAGAAGTCACATGAGCGATGAAGTCTACTATACCGGCTGCAACAGGTGGCAAAGCCGGGAGTACCGGTGGCGCGACTATTCTCTCGTCCCCTCTTTCAATCTGTAGTGCTGCAATCAAGGCAATGAAGAATTAGCAACGACTTGGTTGCCCGTAAAAAAAGGTGAAAAAAGATATTGGCTAAAGACTATACTCACCGACGCCACCAGACGGAGCAATCTCTGACTAGAAGGAGAAATGTGGGTTCAGCACCTGATACAGATGGTCAAAAAGGACTCCTGCGAGGGTGTAACAATGCGATGTCAGTACATAGAGTATATTACCCACAATGAAACCGATAATTCGCAAACATATACCTTCCAGCATTTCAGAAGACATAGGAGAAGGAGCAACAGCTGTCATTGCGGCGACCCGAGGTGCTTCAGAGGACACAAGAGAAGGAGAAGGGTCGGCGACCGTCAGAGCAGCAACTGGTGGCGCTTCTTCGGGTGGCACGGCCTCAGTGCTCACCACGCCTGCATTAGAAACAAAAAAAAATGCCATCAGAAGGAATTGAAAGCGATTGCGAAATAGAAAGGAAAACAGTAACCCAAGATATACCTGATTGGTTCGTCAACCGAAACCACAACAAGAGCATCACCAGGCGCAGCGACTACTTCGCTTTCCTCCATTGGAATGGTTTCGCCGCCCATGGATTCGTCCCCTGATTCAACGAGGACCGTCATGACGCTCGCAATGCCAACCGACAGTCTGGAACCGCAAGGAGAAAGAGCAGCAATTGGGGCAGTCCCAGATTCCTGAGAAAGAGTAGCCGCTTCGGGCTCAGTGGTTTCCATCATCTCACCTGCCACCTCCTCACCAGGACTTGGCCCTGCAAGATATAATATATAAGAATTTGAAGATCAAATTCCAAGAAAAGACTCAGCGTTATGTTACCTTGGGATGACTTTTCGGCTTCTTCCCGAGCCGCGCGCACCATTTGTCTATGAACGGTAGACAGGGCAGCTGGGGCGTCTTCGGAAGAAATAGTGACGGATGGAATGGCGCTTGAGCCTACACCTATAGCCAAAGCGGCATCACGTTCCTTAGCTGCGCTCTTTCTACCCTTCTTGTCGGCCTTGGTAGTGAGAAGTGACCGCCTCAAGACCTCCTTCAAGGAGACGTCATCGTCCGAACCAAGTTCTGCCTCTGGGGACTCTACGGCGTCCGTCATCGACTGTTTGAGCGAAGCTTCTTTCGACAATACTGGGGGAGCTGGGACTTCGGCAGCCGGCCTTGGGAGCGTCGCCGCGTCACTATGCGGGATTGGCACCACACTCGGGATAACCTGAGTCAAAGTAGTCCCTGTAATAAAAGGGGGGGTCAGACTATCCATAAAGAAAAAAAAAGAATGAAGACACAATGAGCCAAAAGATACCGAGGCCCAAAGAAGCGCGAAGCCTCTCTTCCTCATCAAAAGTCCGAAGGAAAGCCGCCAGAGCCTCTTCAGCGGAGATGCCTGGCAAAGAAAGATGTATTAATGAATGCATAATAAGAGAGAAGGAAAAAGCTCAAAATGACATGACTAGAGCATACCCGTCTCCGCAAGGGATAGCAACGCCGCCTCTGTGCGAGCCTGTAGCTCGGAAGCCACAAGGGCGGCTTGAAGATCGGTATCATCCGCAGGCTCAATAAATAGACCCTCATTGGTCCCGTACTCACTCAAACCCTCGCTATAGGGATCATGGGGCTCCTAGCCAAGTACGACGTCGAAAGAAAACATCGACTTCTTTTTCTTCTGCGAGCGAGTTTCGGGAGCCGATAACACAAGCTTGCGCTTGGCGGGCAATTTGGGGCGACGAGTCCCTATCTCCGCACCCATGCCGGACTCGGGAGATGCCACAGCTACCGCTTCTACAGGCGCGCGGGGTAGGGGCAGCTCAGTCATAACGCATGGTACCACAGCCGCAGCAACTTCTCTTAAGGGAGGACGAACGATGGTCCGTCGCTTCAAAGGAACGGCTGGATTTCCAGCGGGGGCGGTGCCCTTGCGATCAAGCAACAATCGCTTTTCTTCCCTAATGACGGCGCCCATCGAATGTTGATAACACGCCACATATACATTCAAGATTAGCGGAACGCAACTCGGCTCATTGATAAAGAAATTGGAGCCGGTGTTCAATCGCATAAAATGGTGTAATGCGTTACGAATGCCTTCTTCTGTGGCAACTGGCTCAGCTAGGAAGGCCTCGAGCGGGACGCCTTGATTATAGTCTGATTGCTGGGTGAAACGGTACGGGTTGTATCTCCTGAACAACGCCGAATCATTCCGCCTAAATACGAGAAAGCCCGGCCTGATGGAATATAGATGAAGAATCTCTCAAGCTTTCAAGGTAGAGACCCCATCTTTAAAAGTATCGCGCAGAGGCTGCAATGTTTTTGCGGATTCTTTGCCGACGATCAAAAACTTATCGAAAAAGGTCATGTCGTCCCCAACCATACGCGGACGAAGGAGCAAACCCCTAGCCTCCCGCTGTGACAGATTTAAAACAGACGCGTCAACTAGGCGCATAATCCGAGGGAAGTTGTAACTGTCGTAGAAACGGGGTCGTTTATGGGCACCAAAAGCGCCAAGAACGTGCAGCTCGATCCATGACGTAAAATATTGCAGCGAGAAAGTGACGGGCTGTACCCCAGCTGAGTGGTATCCGCCGCTAAGCCGAGACCATGGTACAGGTGTGTCAATCCAGCAATTTCGATAGCTACTTGCATTCCCGCAACCATACGATGGGTTGGGTAAAAGACTGATGGCCTCATATGGCGAGGGTGCATCAGAAGCACGAACCAGTTTAGCCATAAGCCAATGAACCCCAGCACGAACGTTTCTTCATCGACGTCCGGAGCAGCAAGCTCCGCGAAAGGAACGCTAGGAACAGCCGGAGTAAAGAAACCTTTTAAATCTGTCTCCGCCGTCGGTTGGTTATCCGAACCAAAACAAAACGGATCGTCAAGCTTGGCGAACAGCGCAGCTTGCTTTGATAAGGCATCCGGACGAAGAAAGCGAGCGATGAAGTCTGTGTAGCTGACTCCATGCCCTCCGGACTCCAGAAATAGACTTTCATATATATTCAACACTTTGATCAAGCTTGGGAATTTGTGTTGAATGGCGTTCTCCGGGATAAGGCCCATTACCACTGATTTGGTGGCAAAGATATATTCGTCCAGAGGAAGCAGCTCTTCGTAGTGTTCTCCCCTGACTGGTAAGCCAGAGATCTCTGCAAATTCCTCTAAAGATATTGAGACTTCTCGATCCGACAAAAGGAAGGTGTGGGACGAAATATTCCATTGCTCCAGGAAAGCTTTGATCCACCATGCAGGAGGCGCAGAATATTGAAAGAAAGACGCATAAACGGCGGGGTACAACCCAAGCTTCAGTAGCATCGATCTCTTAGCTGACAAATTATAGCGGGCCTACTGAAAATACCCAGCTGGATGACGAGGAGTTAGGCCTATCATGTACAGCTGTCTCCAAGGGCGCGACTCGCCCTGGAATATACGCCGCCTTAGAGTATCCAAAGCCGCCGCCGACTGTACGGGTATCGCGGCCATAGAAGGTTGAAGGCAACCCTTTGAGGTCCAGTTGACCTCCTCCACGGAATAGTTCACTGGAGGTGCATCGACGTAAGGAATCGTCGAAATTGGCTCTGAAGGTGCCGCGCAAGAAAAGCTCCGCCGACCCCTGATGATCTGACTGTACTATGTTCCCTATAAATGAAGATTCTTTTGCTCTGGGACGTGATCTTTGATCAACGCGAAGACTTCCATGTCCACAGGTGCTTCAGGGAATCCGCTTTCCGAACGGACAAACGGGAAAGAAATGTCGAAAGACATAGTACCTGCGCGAAAAAGAACAAAAATTAGCCGTCAATGCTATAGTTTAAGTTCTGTCATTTGGTACTTTAAATTCGTACCGTACTGCAATGCAGTGGAAAGGGACCAAAGATGACCCACATAATCTAGGTGATGGTTCATCATTAATAAAACAGTCTCATCATCTGATGAGACAGTCATTAAATGAGGAAATCCTATGAGAATTCTAATTTAATGAGGGCCCCTTAGGCCAAGGAGTTAACCTCCCTTGAGAGCAGCGCTCTCCAACAGATATGATATCTGTCATAATTAATGATGAAAGGAATAAAATTCCCCTCAGAAATTTTGAAGAGCAATGCTCTGTGAAGATGATGGAGTAACCTATCAGAAACCCTAAAAGCAAAGCTTTTAATGAATTAAAAATTTCCATGATCTTCAAGATCCATGAACAAACTTTAAGAGTTCTTCATGAAAGATTAATAAGTCTATATGTTTTGAAAAGATCAAAGCTCTATTAAGAAACTCTAAAAATCTATATGATTTAAAAATAGCTAGGCTCTGTTAATGGGTGAAACCCTAGATTACAAAGTAATCTCATCAAAGATTTAATCTTTACCTGAAGTTTTCGACAGGGTTCTGTCTCTAAAAGAAGTTCTTAAAACAAAGAGCTGTGCTCTAAAGGAGAATTAATTCTCTGAAAAACAAATAAGAAGATGAACAGAGGTCATCTCAAGGGCCAAAGGCCCTATTTATAAGCACTGAGAGCCGTTTCAACTTCTAAGTTGATCTAATGGTGGAGATGCTACCACCGCTGTACTCATGTGTCAGCCACGTGAGCGCAACGGTGGGGGCATTTGTTTCCCCAAATCAGAGCAAAGCTCTATTCAAATTTTATAATTTGAAATGAAGCAGCGCTCACGTGCAAAGCACGAGTGCGCTAGCGCTAAGAGCGCCAGTGCTCTGAAGCAGCGCTCACGTGCAAAGCACGAGTGCGCTAGCGCCAAGAGCGCCAGCGCTTTGAAGCAGTGCTCACGTGCAAAGCACGAGTGCGCTAGAGCTAAGTGCGCCAGCGCTGAGAGTCAAAGACTCTGAGGCAGCGCTCACGTGCAAGGCACAAGAGCGCCAAGCGCTAGAACTAAATATTCTCCACCGTTGGATCAAAAATCCAACGAAGATGATAAATCATCAAATTACTAGAATAAAATTCTGTTAAGGAAATACTCCTCAGAATCTTTCCAAACAGGAAAGATTGTGCTCTGTAAATTAGAGCACCGTTGGATCAAAGATCCAATGGTGATTAAAAAATCACGAAGATACAGAATAAGTTCTGTATGGGAAAAGATTTTCCCAATCTTATTAAAAACATGAAGATCGTCTTCTGTAAAACAGAATCCCTTGGATCAAAAATCCAACGGTGGGAAACATTCCCAAATCAATTAGAGAAAAGATCTTTCAACTGATTCAACAAATCAGCCTCCCCTATATAAAGGACCCAAGACTTCAAGTCTTGCAGGGAGGAACCCCCCCATAAGCTTTGAGAAATATCAACGAAAAGAGCAAGCTCTGAGAAGAAGAACTTTTCTTCAAGGTAAAAACAGAGAGATAGGAACATCTCATCACGGAAGAAGAACCTAATTCTTCTTCAAGATCATAGATCTATAAGACAGAGAACTTTCACAAAAGAGATCATAGCATCTCATCATAAAAAGGGGGGAGAAGAATTTCATTCTCTTCAGATCATAGATCTACAAAGACAATGACTTTCACAAAAGAAAATAGAAGAGATTGTAACATCTCCTAGAAAAATAAGAACTTTGTTCTTAGAACCATGAGACAAAGTCTCTTGTAAGTAAGAACTTATTTCTCAGATCACAAAATTGATCAGAAGCGCCTTAGCGCTCTAAATCTGGTGACCAGCACCACGTGTTCCTCACATGTGCTCTACTTAACAGAAGCGCTCTGCGCTCATTGACTAGCGCTCAGCGCCAAGCGCGCCACGTGCTCCTCACGTGTGCGCTACTTAACAGAAGCGCTCTGCGCTCATTGACTGGCGCTCGGCGCTCATTGACTGGCGCTCGGCGCTCATTGACTGGCGCTCAGTGCCAAGCGCGCCATGTGCTCCTCACGTGTGCGCTACCTAATAGATGCACCTTGCGCTTACTGACTGGTGCTCAGCGCCAAGCGCGCTACGTGTTCCTCATGTGTGTGCTGCTTAACAGAAGCACTCTGCGCTCATTGACTGGCGCTCAGCGCCAAGTGCACCACGTGCTCATCACGTGTGCGCTGAGGGAACATAAACTGTTCCTTAAATAAAACCCCAAAGCTATAATGAGTGCTCAACACTCAATAGAAGATAAAAACGGTTGTCAGAACCTAAACCAATGCTCAGCATTGTTAAATGAAAAAGGACTGAGCCTAATTAAATGTCCAAGATTTTAACTGAATGGGTCGAGCCCAAGTTGGCCACAGATCCCTAATTCAGATTAATTGAGCCCATATGCTCATAAATCTTTGATCTTATTCCCAAATTGGACTACAGATCTCCCAACCAATATTGGTTCAAGGGTACATCTCTTCATTCCTCTGATATTTGTCGTTGTAATCCTTCATCGTCTCCAGAGAGGTGACGGGTCCCGACAACCAGATATTCCACGGACCGTGGGGTCCTTAAACTCATGGACTATGATGTCCTTAAATTTTACGGATTGTGAGGTCCTTAAACTCATAGACTATGATGTCTTTAAACTTTACAGACTATGACGTCTTTAAACTATGGACTATGATGTCCTTAAACTCCATGGAGTATGATGTCCTTAAATTTATGGACCGTAATGTCCTTAAACTAAAACAATCGAGCCCAAATGCTATTTTGTTGGATAATCCTGTTAAGTAGGTCTTAGTCTAAAATTAGACTAACGTATTCTTAACAAACGTTTAAGTTGATATTAGTTTCAAATGAGATTAACGATCCTTAAACCCAACCCAAACCCAAATTTAAGATAATACGGATTGGACTAATCCACGCTCTACGGGCGACAACATAAATTAGTCTCCGTATACAATCCACGGGCAACCAAAAAATAAAATAAACACACACTACACGAAGTGACCTTCTGGAGCAGGAGAAAGTGGTTACCGCGATGCGGTAACGTAATTAACTGCAGGGGCTTGCGCCTGCAGGGAAGAGCCTCCCCACAATCAAAAACCCCTCACAATGAGGGGGAATCCGACGAAGTCTGCTACAACGGCCGCATCTGTCTAAACCTCCGATACGCGGTGCCATAAATCAATTTGGTATCTTCGGAGAGATGGACGGATAAACCCAAATAGCATCTGCCCCCAAAATTCAGGCCAGACGTCCCAACGTTCCGGTCGCGTCTTTCGGCGGAGAACATTTGCCTTTGTGAGAATGCTCTGTAGAACTTTTTTATAAACAATATTTTGTGTACAATTTTTTGGAATGTCAATTTGTTCTTCTAGATTTAAGGATGAAGCAGATCTAGCTCTTGAGAAAACAACATGCAATTGCCCATGACAAAAAACTGGTGTACGTAAATATAGTCCAACTTTTCCCAAAGTTTGCTTTTGAATTTTGTTTATAGTCATAGCATATACAATACGAACAGGAAATTGACGTCATTTAAGGACGAAAGGGAGATCTTCATTATCACTTAACATAATTATTCTTGGTATTGCTTCATATTTTTCAATATTTGTACCGG
This sequence comes from Agapanthus africanus, assembly GCA_030015575.1. Classification (NCBI taxonomy): domain Eukaryota; kingdom Viridiplantae; phylum Streptophyta; class Magnoliopsida; order Asparagales; family Amaryllidaceae; genus Agapanthus; species Agapanthus africanus. The sequence continues at coordinate 370,695 of JASDDO010000310.1, forward strand.
TCATGATTTCTGCTTTTATGACCCTTTCACCTAACTATTTAATGGTAAGATGTGTGCCATTACATAAACCAATACTTTGATCTAAATTACGAAATAACATAATCAATGTATTTACTTTAAGTTCAAGCAAATGAGGAGGCAATACAAAACATATCAACGAATTAAAAAATTATGTTGTATGTAAAAAATCATTGCAAGCAGAATTATCAGCAACAGAAACCTTCGTGTCTGCACTCAAGTAAATCCGACTTTCTTCTCTAATTTGATATATGACTTTATTATTAATTTCATCAACTTCTTCATTTCTATATGCAAGTATTGCTCTTGATTCCAAATACCGCTGATTTTGATAATTATCATTTAAATCTGTATATATTTTATTTATTAATCCACTAATACCAAGTCTGTGATTAGATAACATTGAATCCGAAATCTCTATCCTATTATCATCACAATCATTGCCCATTTGAATTCTTTTAACATCACCATTACCAATACCGATTAGCCATTTTGCAAAATTTTCGCTGTCTTCTTCTGACCTCATATTCGTATAGACACGCATATTTTTTGTCAATATAAATATCTCACATTGATCCCATAGATATAATTTATGTAATATAGACACAATTTATTGTCTCCTACCCTTACGGACGACAGGTAAAATCTATCGAAAATCACCACCAAGAACAAAAGTCTTTCCACCAAATGATTTATTTTCAAGTTGTGGATTAATATTTGATAGAATATCTTTAAAAGTTTGATCTACAGCTTTAAATGCAAAGAAGTTTATCATCGGAGCTTCATCCCAAATAATCAGTGTTGCTTCTTTGATGAGAGAAGAAAAATTAGATTGGCGAGATATTGCGCAAGATTAAAACTCATAAAGATCGATAAGAATTTTGAGTCTTGAACGTCCTCCGTGTAGTAACAAAGAAACAATGCCAGAAGATGCAATTGCAAAAACGATTTGTTTCTTACTACGCAACTTCGCTAAAATTGCATTCCATAAGTATGTTTTGCCAGTTTCACCACCTCCATATACAAAAAGTAGCCTTTCGATATTTTTTCATGAAGTTATAACCGCATCAAAGATTTTTTTTTGTTCATCATTTAAACCACAGTCCAATTTAATAGATTTTTTCGACAACTCAAAAGTATTATAATTTTGCTCCTCAAATATCAATCTATTGTTCTTGTTTAAATTGCTAGGAGAGAGTATTGACATAAATGGAAAATCTCTCAAGCTTTTATTATTATATGACAAAATCATAATATCATGAAGCACAAAATCTCTTAAGTGTTCGTTACCGAGTACAATTTTTAAATCAGGATGCAAATTTTCTAAACGTCTTTCATAATTATCACTCATGGCCTCCTAATGTAAATCTCATAGTTCTCGAGAATTCATAACTTCGTTAAAAAGTAATATCGTGCAAAACATGTGATGAAGTTGATTAGCCGTAGCCCAATCAGACGCTTCTTGGAGTGCTAAGTTTCATTCATTATCATCATCAAGAAGTCCAAGTGCTATACACGCTGCTTTATAAGTTTCATGTTCAACAATATCAATTGTTCTCATATCAATAAAATTAATTATTCCTTTCACTATTGTCAAGAACATGCTGAGATAATATTTTTCACCAGCGGCAAGATGCACATAAGGTAATCTACCTATTGCTTTCCTTGTTTTTTGTTGCTTCCAACATAAGGTTTTTTTGTCCCAAACAAAATGATTTGGAAACTCAATATAACTATAATTTCTAGCATGAGGAAATTTAAGATTCATAGTAAACCATTCAGCTAACATTATTTTCTTAGCTCACTCAGACTCAATTATTTCTTAAACACTTCCATCTTCTCTAAATAAAACCATTTGTTCACCAAAAAGATGATACTGCAACTGTTCAACGGCAGGATGACGTTTATTTATTTTAAATTCAAAAAGCCTCCATAAAGTTTCAGATACTGCAATATATTTAGAATCTAAATATAATTTGATCTTGTCATATCATTCGACCACATTTTGATGAATGATAGCTGTTGCAAAATCAGATCATTTATTCACATATTTAAATAAATATTTTATTGCTCGTCTATGATTGCATATTTCAACATTAATATGGGATTGATATTTTAGTAGCAGATTTGCATTGTAAGGCACAATCCAACTGTTGTCAATATCCTTTCCATCTGCCGTGTAGGATCTTAATTTGCGTCTTCAGTAAATTGCATATCCCTTTTCATCATTAATAGTATGTTCATTGAACATTTTAGGAAATTTTTTGAGCATTTATTATTTTTCATGCAAACACATTTTGGATTATGTGTACCACATGGCCCATGAATCATATGGGTAACTACCAAATCATGAAACAAATGTTCCATTTTAATATCAGGAAGTTCAGCTCTAATTAAATTATCGATATCCTTTGCTAGTTTTATTTTTTTTTTGAACTTTCCAATGTAATAAGGATATGAGAATATGGTGATCCTCGTTTTTGAAATTCTACCACAGATAGATCTACAAATAGAAAAATTAAACATTTAAATAGAAACATATAACAATAAACAAAACATGTATCAACAAATAATAACAATAATCTACTAGAAATTACTCTTCCAAAATATTTATGTTTAATCAAATCATCAAGAAGCTGCATAAGTTTTAAGTGAAAAACTGTGGCAACAATATCAGGCCTATCAGATGCACTTTGACCACCATCAATCAAAAAAATCATGTATTTATTTTCAATTAGGATTGCATGTAAAAGTAATGAATAAATCCGGAGGTCCAGCCTATGCACAAATTGTCATAGTATCTTGATAGTTTTGAATCATGTATCGTGAACCTCCAGTAAAGAATGAAGGCAATACCAATTGTGTGAGTATCATTATGACCATCGTCAACAGTATCCTGCAAGCCTTGATATAACTCATATCGTAAAGTTTTTTGATTATTACGAATCCATTCAAGACGATTCCCTTCAACAAATGCATAAGCATCAACTATATATTGCTGTAAAAAAATTTCACCTCTCAACAATGTTGTTCTTTCATAAAAACGCTGCTGTAATCTAAATGCTAAAAATTTATTCTTTTTTCTTTTCGTATTTTTACCTTCAATATAATTATGCCAACTATCTTTTCTATATGGGAATAATAAAGGATATTGTAATGGCATGTATGCTGGATGAATCTCACTAATTTTTTGATATCCTTTTTTCGATCGTTACCAATAACATCTCGAGTAGATGAAAGAAAAAATTCATCATCAATTATCAAAACAACTATTTCTGTTGAATTTAGTTTATTATGTTGTTGACCCTTACGGTTTCTATTCTCTAAAATACGCAAACTATTTTTTTTATCCTTATTGTTTTTATACCAATCACGTACGCATCGAAATTTCTTGATATATTTGTTGTATTTATCTAACATTTCTTTTAAACTTTTCACAATTTCTAAATCATATTCCGTAGCATTATAATTATCTCCAATAGATGCAATTCGATTTACAATTTCTTGCTCGGTATCATATATATAAAGCTGTGCATATTTAGGTCGAGTTCCGATAGCCGGTAGCAATGAACTTATTTTATGATAATTTTGTCCATGAATTCGAAATGTATATGGTCTCTTTCCTTTCAAAATTTGATAATCTATTTTTGCACCAATAGAAGTAAAAGTAAATATAGAGTTGAACGAACGAATTTTTTCCGAAATTGTTTTGCTTGTTCAAAAACATTTTGATAGTTCAATAAAGAGTCTAGTATTTCAGGTGTCTTCTTAAGAAGAGACAGAGAAACTCTTCCACTATTGTAACAAAGTGAATAATTTATTTTTTTCTTATCATTAATTGTAACGCTTGTTTCTTTCCACACAATTGCATAACATCTAGAACATTTTTCAGTAGGAGATCCCAAATAATGGAAACGACTACGCCAATCTGTTAAATAATTATTGTTAAAATTGTTCTATCGTGTATCATTATAAAACGCAAATTACAATTTAATCAGCAATAAGAAAATGTCATATATTATACTATTATATTTATGGAGGATTTTATTTACAATAATCTTATACCTTTTAAGACATGTAAAATATTTGTAAATCAACAAAATTAAAAAATTTAAGATTTTTGAGTAATATGTTCTTTAAATATAGTTAATATCAAACATTCAAGTAAAATTAGATAAAACTTTGTGTTTTATAGGGATATATAATGAGGATGAAGCATGCTCTTACTATCATTATCGTTTTTTTGACTGCATGACAAATCTTGATGAATGTCTTTATTAACTATACGGTGATCATTCAAAAAGCCCACTTCCGTAGAATGATACAAAGCGGTATCATTATCTATCAAAGATGTGTTACATTCAACTTTGACAGAAAGATTGGGAATTTGTTTTAATAGTCTTTTGAAGTGAGGGATACTAAAATCAAATGTCTCTCGTTTTCGCTTGAAAGAAAATTCATCATTTTTAATATTAGTGGTGGATGACTGTTTTTTTTATAATTTATTCTTTCACGTTCACGTTCACGTTGTTTTTGTGCTCCTGATAACTGTTTGCGAATGCGTTTTGATTTATTCTCATGCATAGCTAAATAAAAGACAAAAGATAATATCACAATAGAAATAATTATAGAGATCAACACAAATGATTAACTAATAACAACAAATATGTCACATCATTTATTAATAACTTAAATAGAAAACTGTACAGATACCAATATGAATTTAAAGTTAGAGAACAAATAATTTACTTCTATATATAAGAATAAATAAATAAAAATCTTAAATACTGAATTTTTCGAATAATAGATTTTTTGTTACCTTAGTTTTTACTCCAATTTTGTTGTTGGCCAAATCAAACGAACACTTTCCTGCAAATGGAAAAAACATCAATTTAAGTCAAGTATTGCATTAATAATGACAACTTTTAAAAATATTTTCATCAGTTAAAAAAATACTAAATGAAGAATGAAAAATAATATGTTGAAAAAGAAAAATTTAGTTATGGAAAAAAACGTATAGTGCAAACCATCCTGATTCATGATCATATATGTTGAAACAGAAAACAAAGGAAGAGATAAAAATACTTTCTTCAGCTATGGTGGTTTGAAACGAATCCAAGCTAAGGATTTAAGTTTCAAAAGTGTTGGAAAATCCGGAATTTGGTAAGAATGAGATCTCTATCTTTCTATATTTTTCCCCTTTTAATATTTCCCATTTTTTATTCAAGTGAGAAAGAAGATGAAGTGCGCTGGATTAAATAGGGGAATGAGATAATGAGGTATGGCGTCACTAAGAGGTGGAGATAAAAAAAATTCAATTCATTTTTATTTTTTTAAATTTTTTAAATTTCTGATAAAATATTTTGGTTTTATCATATGAATTTATTTTATTTAGTATTTCTCATCATCACTAACGTCTTTATTTTTCTACCATTCTTTTGCATCTAGAAACGTGTCTCTCTTCTTCATTTTATTTTTCTTTTGATATTTTCTTTCGTACTTATCCTTTCCATCCTGTATATACCTGGTAACGTCTCTATTTTTCTACAGTTAATCATGACTAATGTCCTTTTGCTGTCAAATCATGACTAATATTAACGTCATTATTTTTCTACAGTCCATCAGGACTAATGTCCTTTTTCCTGTCAAATCGTCACTAATATTAACGTCACTATTTTTTTTACGGTCCAGCATGATTAATTTCTTTTTCTGTCAAATCATGACTAATGCCTTTTTCTGGCCACCATGACCAATGTCCTTTTTTCTGTCAAATTATGACGAATATTAACGTCACTATTTTTCTACAGTCCATCATGAATAATGTCATTTTTCTATCAAATCATGACTAATATCCTTTTCTGTCAAATTACGACCAATGTTGACGTCACTATTTTTCTAGAGTCCGTCATGTCTAATGTCATTTTCTGTTAAATCACGGACAATATTAACGTCACTATTTTTCTGCAGTCCGTCATGACTGATGTCCTTTTTATGTATTATCTTTTCCTGTCAAATCACGGCCAATATTAACGTCACTATTTTTCTATTATCCGTCGTGACTAATGTCCTTTTTATGTATTATCTTTTCCTGTCAAATAATTTTCATATAGTCCGTCATGACTACTGTCATTTTTCTGTCAAATCATGAATAACGTTAACACCACTATTTTTCTACAGTTCGTCATGACTAATTTTCTTTTTCTGTCAAATCATTACCAATATTAAGGTCACTATTTTTCTACAGTCCGTCATGACCAATATCATTTTTCTATCGTTATCACTATTTTTCTACAGTTTATCATGACGAATGTCCTTTTTCTGTCAAATCATGACAAATATTAACGTCACTATTTTTCTTCTGTCATGACTAATATTCTTTTTTCTGTCATTAACACTATTTTTCTACAGTCGATCATGATTAATGTACTTTTTCTATCAAATCACGACCAATATCAACGTCACTATTTTTCCACAGTCCGTTATGACTATTGTCCTTTTTCTGTCATTAGTACTATTTTTCTACAGTTGATCATGACTGATATACTTTTTATGGCAAATCACGGCCAATATTAACGTCACAATTGTTCTACAATCCGTCATGACTGATGTCCTTTTTCTGTCAAATCACAGCTAATGTTAACGTCACTATTGTTCTACAGTCCTTCATGATTACAGTCATTTTTCTGTCAAATCATGAATAACGTTAACGACACTATTTTTCTACAGTTAATCATGACTAATGTTCTTTTTATGTCAAATCATTACCAATGTTCATGTCGCTATTTTTTTACAGTCCGTCATGACTAATGTCCTTTTTCTGTTGTTAACGTCACTATTTTTTTACAGTCCGTCATGACTAATGTCTTTTTTTTGTCAAATCACGACTAATGTTAATGTCACTATTTTTCTATCGTTAATATTGTTTTTCTTCCATCGTGACTAATGTTCTTTTTCTGCCATGTTTGTACCTGATAACGTTTTTCTTTATATATGTACTCAATTTCATGCACTTGCACGCGGTATCGTCAACACTATTTTTCTTCCATCGTGACCAATGTTCTTTTTCTGCCATGTTTGCACCTGATAACGTTTTTCCTCATATACGTACTCAACTTCATGCATTTGCACGCGGGCCTTTGTCCCCTATCAATCTATGCGCCGGTATTATGCCTTATTGATGCACGCCGCGTCTAGTTCAATCCGAGAATTCCGAACTCGGTTTTATGCCTTATTTTTAGCAGTTTTTCTAATTTTAACAGTTTTTCTTTTATTAGCAAATTAGTTGTGATTTCGATTTTGCAATTTTAATAAGGAAATTTTGATTAAATAAGACCCTAATTTGGCGAAATTGCCATTGTTATCTTTGTATTCCTTCATATCATCTCAAATCAGTTTAGAAGTGTCGCATCCCAAATCAGAGCTGCACCAGTTACCAATTAAAAAAGAGCATTATGACTAATGTGTTTTTCTGTTTAATAATGCTTAATTATGATTGTTATGAATTATGTTCATAACATGCATGTTTTCCAACCAAAGAAGTATCCGTTAAAGCCAATTGGCAATATCAATGTTTCTTTTCATTTGAGTTTTTCTACACCTAGAAGCTGTCACCTTCTCAATTTTTTTGTTTTTGTTTTTCCTTTGTCAAAGTTGATTGCAAAAATACGACCGAATTAGAAAATTAAGTTATTTATACTATATATTCAAATACATCATATGATCATCATATTATATATATTTAAACCATTGAAAATATATATTAGAAAACACAATCAGAACTTGTGAACATTGTTCATCTCTTCTTCGAAATTTACATGCCAAAATAACAGAAATAATAGACGGTTGATCAACAAAGAAAAACTAAAATTAACATGCTAATCAATTTGACATGGGTTCTCGCATTGACATAGCGAACATGAGTTGTTATTGAATAACTAACGAACAATGCACTTCATGTGAAATGTATGATCACAGCACAACTGTATTTCTTCGAACAAATCACCGCTGCTACTTTTCTCAATTTCTTCGAAACACACCGCACAAATACTATCGTCATTCTCATCCTTCAACTCTTGTATCTTTCGCTTACGCGATCTCTTAATTGTCATCGTCTTATCAACGCTAGTATAAACATATATGTTGATATGAAATTTAGCATTTGCCACCTCCACTGTTTCATAGATGAATTTGCTGATCTCCATTTCAAGATACATGCAATGTTGATCTTAGATGGGGCATTTACGACACACCACCCAGCCAGCGAAGGTAGGACAGTTCTCGGAAGAACGTAATTGAGAGGCTACATATTTCTGATACTTATAAGATGGAATTTCGTCCAAAATACACCTTGTACCATGTTCAGTTGATAAAACTGCAAATTTGTATTACATTTTTCCTACCATTTTCATATTAAAAAAGGACTTTATTATAATATATTATACATATGAGGGTTTATGTGTAAAAACATTATTTTCCATGTGTTAATATATGTTAATTATCATTTGGTAGGAAAATGTATGCAAATAATATTATTGATCTAATCCTAGTAGAACAAAATCTACTAAAATCTTATTTGAGTTGTTGTGCAGAATATTTCCAAGTTGTTATGAAGAATTTATCAAACAAATCAATTTGTTGAAGAAAACTTGCCAAATTAAGAAGCAAAACTTGGAGACCAAGTCTGGAAGCAACCGAGAGAAGATTTCTGAATTATGAAGGTGCCTAGGATTGACACTTGTCACAAGAAGAAAGCACAAGAATTTTGATCAAGAGATCTCACCCGTTGGCCGCGGATCCGCGGCCTTAGCCCCCATTTGCCGCGGATCCGCCGCAATATTATGGAGTTAGAAGGCAAGATTTTTGGGTATCAATCTTAGGTGAATTTTACCAAGTTTCCAACTAAAAGATTCTGGTTTTGCACTATAAAAGAGCACCGAGAGCCTCTTGGAAAAGCTATCAAGCCGAAGAGATCACGAAGCCCCTGACGCTCACGCATCCAGGCTGATCATCAACTGTTCATCTACCTCCTTAGGAAAGATCGAGAAGCAACTAGTTTGTAATCATTTTCTACGGAATAAAAGTGTAGATTGTTCAGTTGATTAATAAAGGTAGTTATTTTATTTAATTCTTTTGCATTTTACATTATGTTTTCCCTCTCTTTCTTTTCATCTTCTTCTCCCAACATGCGCGAGTAATTCTCCGCTTGTTAGGGTTCGTAGGATTAGGGTAGGCTAATGGACGATGAAAATAATTAAACCCTTTTTAAGTCCTATAAAGTTTAGGAACTTTATCAAAAGAATCATTAACATCCTAATCGGGCGCGCTAGCAATTCTTTGCTAGTTCCGACCGCGATTAGAGATTAGATTAATGATTGTTTTGGTAAAGGCTAGATATGAACGGAGTTCCGTATCGAGATAAGGGTTAAGAGTGGGATTCTTTTTCCCTCCAGAAACCCTAATCTACACGCATCACCGTCGTTCTAGTTCTAAATCTATTAATGGATAAAAAATGTAACTTTTAATTAATCGTCCATAACTATTAAATCCTAACGAACCCTACAAGCCCTCTTATTATATTAATTACATCTTTAAAATAATCTAGATCTATATTTTACATTCTTGTTTAACGTAGATCTAGAAATCTTTCTATAAAATTCTTTATCCCTCCTCTCTTTATCAACACATCTAAAGTAAAAGTAAAAGGTTCCACGTTTCCCAGAGGACGACCCGTACTCATCTCGGTCTAGCTATACGCGACACCGTTCTGATTGCGGTTACACTACAAACACACATTTTCACACCAACCAAATGGCGCCGTTGCCGGGGAAACGTGCGTAATTTTTTATTTTTACTATTTGTGTTGAATTCTTAGACGAGTCATATCATTATTAAAACAAAACTGCAAATTATATATTTAACGATTATTGTGTGAATTTTTGCGAGGAAATCTGGAGTCACGGACTTGAGGAAACAGGAGATCTAGGGTTCACGCTTCTCTGGTAAGATTCTAACTCCCTTCTCTCTCCTCTAAAATCCAATAAAATCTATTTTCTGCAGGATTCTTTGCAAAATATCGCCGCTCAAAAATCTTTTTGCAAAGTTTTGTTTTTCGGTTTATTTTTGCATATTTTAATACGGATATTTAAATGGCAATGACCAAATCAAGATTAGGTGGGGATTTCATCACCCTTCCTAAGCCCCACAAATCACAAACCGAGCATTTGCATCAACCCTACAATAATTTAAAAAATATCTAGACCAGACTCTAAGGACTGTCGCGCTCATTAAGGACAGAGGAAGGTCGTGGGTAATCTATCGTTTATCCGCATTACTTTTGTAGTGCCTAGGCAAGTGTGTCAAAGGCTAGTGGTTTTTAATTAGGCCCACTACCGTGGTTCCTTCCCACTTACCTGGCACTTATCTGGCTACAAGGGTAGTACGGAGGCGGTAGAGGATTTATCCTGCGGCTTGTCCTTTGGAAGTCTAGGAGCGGTCTAAAGACTGGACCTAGGTGACCTTAGTTCTAGGGTTGCTTGTGCATCTTAGGGTGATTTGTCTTGAGTCCCACTTTTTCAAAAACAAGCTAATTTTAAATCACACACACGCTGCCACTTGCACTAAACCCGCTAAGTGCATGCTCGACTGGACACGGGATCCTAGTGCCCGTCTTGTCCGCGTTCCTGCTATCGACGCCGAAGTCGGTACTTCTTCATCTTCTTTTCCCCCACCACACACCACATCAACCGAGATGGACGGCACTCCATCAGAGTATAACACCACGCTGCCACCGCCCGAAGGTGCGCAGAATCCACCGCGCATCTCTCTCCAAGAGAGATGCTATCATATTCGTGGTCCTCTTCCTACTTGTCTATCTCTTCCACCACCTAACGGGGATAATTTCGAAATTAAACCCCACTACATCAATCTGCTGCCCAAATTTCACGGGCTTGAGTCGGAAGACGCGTACGTTTTCATCACCAAATTCGAAAACGTATGCGCAATGATGGGTACTTCACAATTGACTTTAGATGCTATGCGCTTACGTCTTCTCCTATTCACACTGTGCGACTTGGCAGAGAAATGGCTTTATAATACTGCCGCACACTCTATCACTAATTGGGATGAATTCGTCGTAGCATTTCTTAAGAAGTTTTACCCAAATCATAAGACTGCACATATTAGGAGCGAGATCAACCAGTTCACCCAGCTTCCCAATGAACCATTTTGGAAGTGCTTTGAACGTTTCAAAGATCTGCTTGTCCAATGCCCCCATCACGGAATACAAAGATGGGATTTATGTCGGATTATATATGAGGGCATTAATCCAGCGACAAAGCAGATGCTTGAAACAATGTGTCAATGCAATTTCATGTCTAAAGATGACGGTGAAGCATGGAAATATCTGGAAGACCTTGCTGAACACACGTTGCAGTGGGAAAGCGTAAGACCACCTTCAACTAAGGGAGGTATTCACTAGCTCGATATTTCTATCGCAGTAAAAGCCGAAATGGCAGCGATTCAGAAGAAACTTGATGCCATTGAAAACAAGTTCTCAACATTCTCCCTAAATCAGGTCACGCTTCCTAAGACCGTTTGTGGTTGCTGTTCAGATCCTTCACACTTAACGGAAGAATGTCCTATGAATGTTTCGTTTCAAGCTAATGCTGCTTTTCAGCAGCGACCTAGAAACGACCCTTATTCTTCCACGTACAATCAAGGATGGAGGAATCATCCTAACTTTGCTTGGAATCAAAACCAACAAAGCAATTATCAAAGACCTCCTCCACAGCAACCACAACCACAGAATCAGCCCCCCTTTCAGTCACAAAATTTCCAAAATCCGGCCAACATTTCTACATCACAAGTGGCCGGTACTGACAATTCACTTGCACAAACTTTGGATATGTTCATGAAACAATCCATGCAAAATTCGGCTGAGATAAGGTCTTCTATTGATACCCTAACGAAAAACTCCTCCTCCCATGGTGAGAGTATTAAATCAATAGAAAACCAAATCGCACAGTTAAACGCCGCAATGAGTGCGAGAGAGAAAGGGAAACTCCCATCTCAACCCATACCTAATCCTGGCCACTCACAAAGTTATAATGTGAGTTCTGTTACCACGTTGAGATCGGGAAAAGTGCTGAATGACCGAGTGGGTGAGCAGTGTGATGATAGTGACACCAATGATACCCCAGCTTCTTCTTCTTCTTCCCCTAATTCGTCTAGTCTCCCACCTTCATCCGAGCCTATTCTCCGTTTTCCGCAAGGCTCGAACCCTTCGCCCATTTCGCCAAATCTATCTAAGTCGATTCCCACTCCAGTTTTGGGATCGAATCCATCCCCACAGTCTTCTCCACAAATGTTGGACCCAAAACTTATTGATCAAGCACCTTATCCAAACAGGTTGAGGGGCAACAGACCAAGTCCACAAATGGAGAAGATTGTGGAAATTTTTAAGCAAGTTAACATAAACATTCCTCTCCTAGATGCTATTCAACAAGTTCCGTCATATGCGAAAATCTTAAAGGACTTGTGCACTAGGAAGCGAAAAGTTCAAGTACCTAAAAAAGTTTTCCTTGCGAGTAATGTGAGCACTGCTTTTACACAACAACTACCCAAGAAACGAAAGGACTCCGGAAGTCCTACAATTTCTATTTCCATTGGGGGTAAAAATATCAATCGTGCTCTACTCGATCTTGGTGCTAGTGTTAACTTGCTTCCGTATTCTGTGTATGAGCAATTAGGGATCGGAGAGTTAAAACCTGCGCATTGCACTCTTCAGATGGCCGATCTATCTATCACCCAACCTAGGGGTGAACTAGAGGATGTGTTAATCAAAGTTGGGGAATTCATATTTCCTGTGGACTTTATCGTTATTGATACACAACCTGTGGCAAACCCACGCAATCAAATCCCGGTGATACTCGGTCGACCCTTTTTGGCCACTTCCAACGCAGTAATTAATTGTAGAAACGGCTCTATGACCCTATCCTTTGGAAAGAAGTCAATTGAGCTTAATATTTACAAGTTGGGAAGTGAACCCTCCGAACCCTATGCTCATGTGTGTTCTGTCGAATTAATGGATGTCGACAGCAGCGAATTTGATCAACCTCATGATACAGACTCTTTTCATATGTTGTTGTTTGACCCAACCATTTACTCTTCCACCGAGTTGTTCGGGTCAACATCTAATGAGAAACCTTTTATAGAGTCTGACGATCACCCCATTTTTTCTGATGACATTATTTTTCGGGGTATCGATGAAAGCTTTGAGCAAATTTTCGCTGATGAACTCGCATTTTTACAAGACACGGGTGTTGAGATGAATCAACTCCAAGATGAAGAAATTGGACCTCCACCCCCTCTTTTGGACAATCATGATAATGCGAGTAATCCATCATCACTGTCACTGTGCCGTCTCTCCAAATTAAGACGCAATCCTTTTCCATTACACCTCTTGTCACCTCCCCACTTCTTCACGTCAATAGGTGACATGTTCTTCCACCAACCTTGGTGCTTCATCGATAAAATTTTTGAATGATTGGTGTTGACCTTCGGTCTTTGCAAAGCTTGGCATTGACCAATAACCTTGACCCCCTCATGTGATTTTAAAAGATTAAAATTGTTTAACTCAAGTTTGGGGGGTGGTATATTTTGGCTCTTGAAAGAAAATTATTTTTACAAAATTGTGAGCCTAAAATAAGTTTTGGGAAGGATTTTAACTTTCATATATTCTTGCCCCATTAATAATTTCCTCCCAAGTCTACAGGTTTTTTGAGCTTAACAGATGACATCAGTGAGGACACTGCTGTAAACAGGTTTGGGGGAGGTTTGTGCTTATTTACACATCAATTTGCATCATATTTTGCATAAGCACAACATTTTCAAAAAAATTTAAAAAAAAATCTTTTATAACAAAAGAGTAGAAAGTGAAAAATTACATCCAAAAGTTAGGAATAGTTTAAGAAAACCAAGAAAATTAGAAGTTTCTTAAACGAACTGGTAATAAGTAGTTATGAGCTGTTGTCCCAAGGGTTAGTAAGATGAAGGAAGTCACTAATCTGAGGATAAAAATAAGTCTGAAAAATAGTTTCTATTCTGGAAGCCAAACATTTGAATGTTGATACCCTACTATTTGCACTTACACACGTCTTGAAACTTGGGATAGTAGAGGATACCTTGAAATGCTCTTGTCTAAAAGCCAAAATATGAAGAAAATGAAAAAAAAAAATGAAGAAAATATGAAAATGGTGAAAAGAAAAAAATGAACACTGGTTTTGTTATCGCCAAGGCAGCAATAAAAAAATATAGGGAGGGTGCCTCTTCACCTAGTGCCCTAAGGCCAACTGGTCTGGGAGTCACTGCTAAGCCTTAGGTGGTGCAAGACGAGGAAAATATTATCACCGAATCTGCAAGCACATGAGTAATCGGTCGGTTAGTACCTCAAGAAGTATTAACGGTCGCATGAAAAGGTGTGAGCAAACCTAAGTATTCATAAAATTAAAAAGTACTGAGGTAGATGGACAAGAGTATGATAGCTTGAATTGAATTCTCCGAGTGTAGGGATGTTCTTTACACACACGTGGGGTTATATGATCAATGTTTGGATGAAATGTAGGAATGAAGAATAAAGACGATGTTTTATTGAGGGATGATGTGATTTCTAACATTTTTTCATGACTATTAAGATAGGGCTCATGACAACTGAAAAGCTAGTATAGTTGGAAACTCTTCTTTTCAAGGCATTTCTTTTATGGTTCTTATCTTTATATGTAAATTTCACCATCTTTCTTTTGTTATTGGATTTTGTGGGTGTAATCCGCTGAAAACCCTCAGGAGACAACACTCCTCCTACTAGGGACACCTAGAGGTTTAACGGCTTTTTGCACGTGCTCAGTGCAATCGTGTCTGCCTACGAAAGTGTGCTTAGTTTTCTCCTTTCTTTTTCTCCTCTTAAATAAACTAGTTTGCTCGGGACGATCAAAGATAAGTTTGGAGGTATTTGTTCAGTTGATAAAACTGCAAATTTGTATTACATTTTTCCTACCATTTTCATATTAAAAAAGGACTTTATTATAATATATTATACATATGAGGGTTTATGTGTAAAAATATTATTTTCCATGTGTTAATATATGTTAATTATCATTTGGTAGGAAAATGTATGCAAATAATATTATTGATCTAATCCTAGTAGAACAAAGTCTACTAAAATCTTATTTGAGTTGTTGTGCAGAATATTTCCAAGTCGTTATGAAGAATTTATCAAACAAATCAATTTGTTGAAGAAAACTTGCCAAATTAAGAAGCAAAACTTGGAGACCAAGTCTGGAAGCAACCGAGAGAAGATTTCTGAATTATGAAGGTGCCTAGGATTGACACTTGTCACAAGAAGAAAGCACAAGAATTTTGATCAAGAGATCTCACCCGTTGGCCGCGGATCCGCGGCCTTAGCCCTCATTTGCCGCGGATCCGCCGCAATATTATGGAGTTAGAAGGAAAGATTTTTGGGTATCAATCTTAGGTGAATTTTACCAAGTTTCCAACTAAAAGATTCTGGTTTTGCACTATAAAAGAGAACCGAGAGCCTCTTGGAAAAGCTATCAAGCCGAAGAGATCACGAAGCCCCTGATGCTCACGCATCCAGGCTGATCATCAACTGTTCATCTACCTCCTTAGGAAAGATCGAGAAGCAACTAGTTTGTAATCATTTTCTACGGAATAAAAGTGTAGATTGTTCAGTTGATTAATAAAGGTAGTTATTTTATTTAATTCTTTTGCATTTTACATTATGTTTTCCCTCTCTTTCTTTTCATCTTCTTCTCCCAACATGCGCGAGTAATTCTCCGCTTGTTAGGGTTCGTAGGATTAGGGTAGGCTAATGGACAATGAAAATAATTAAACCCTTTTTAAATCCTATAAAGTTTAGGAACTTTATCAAAAGAATCATTAACATCCTAATCGGGCGCGCTAGCAATTCTTTGCTAGTTCCGACCGCGATTAGAGATTAGATTAATGATTGTTTTGGTAAAGGCTAGATATGAACGGAGTTCCGTGTCGAGATAAGGGTTAAGAGTGGGATTCTTTTTCCCTCCAGAAACCCTAATCTACACGCATCACCGTCGTTCTAGTTCTAAATCTATTAATGGATAAAAAAGGTAACTTTTAATTAATCGTCCATAACTACTAAATCCTAACGAACCCTACAAGCCCTCTTATTATATTAATTACATCTTTAAAATAATCTAGATCTATATTTTACATTCTTGTTTAACGTAGATCTAGAAATCTTTCTATAAAATTCTTTATCCCTCCTCTCTTTATCAACACATCTAAAGTAAAAGTAAAAGGTTCCACGCTTCCCAGAGGACGACCCGTACTCATCTCGGTCTAGCTATACGCGACACCGTTCTGATTGCGGTTATACTACAAACACACATTTTCGCATCAATCATACCATCACGAGGACCAACGGGAGAGGGAATGATCACTTGGGCGAAGTCTTCAATGTACCCATGGATGCAAAATATTTCTGGTTTACCCTTTTTATTACCATTTCTCTTCTGTAGGGATTGAAGATGAAGTCCTTGGATTTAAATAGAGCAGAGGTGGGCACAGGTGCCAATAAGAGATGTGACATGTGGCAATAGGAGGTAGACTTGACTAATGTCATTTTTCTGTCAAATCATGACCAATGTTAACATCACTATTTTTTTTACAATCCGTTATGACTAATGTCCGTTTTCTGTCAAATCATGGACAATATTAACGTCACTATTTTTCAACAGTTTATCATGACTAATGTCCTTTTCTGTCAAATCATGCCTAATGTCCTTTTTCTGGCCATCATGACTAATGTTTTTTTCCTGTCAAATTATGACTAATATTAACGTCACTATTTTTCGACTGCATGCACTTGCATGTGGGTATTTTTTCTCTCTCAGTCTATGCGATGGTATTATGCCTTATTGATGCAGCCCTAGCTTACTTGGAGTGGCTCGACCGATCCAAAACACGTTGGGTCTAGTTCAACCCGAGAATACCAAACTGTCAAATCTTGTCCGATTCGCGCGTTCCACCAGTCTAATCGAAGATCTCACAAAATCGTCTGTGTTAATGGATATGCCATAGGTATTACATTGATGGAATTACATTGACGTCTCTCGGAATCACGAAAATCCATCGTTTAGGATCCCGAAATCGCGGTTAAAGATTTGCTCCGAACTTAATTTTCGAATTAGGAATGAAATCGGCATCCGGATAAGTTAAGATTTGACAGACAGTATCGGGAATCAATTTGGGACGCAATCAAATAATTAGTTTCTCGTTTTAACAGTTTTCTATTTTTAGTATTTTTCTATTTTTAGCGGTTTTTCTTTTGATCTATTCCGTTCTACTTATCATTTCTGTCTTATTTCTACCCGATAACGTCCATATTTTTTTACTGTCTTTTTGCACATGGTAACGTCTTTCTCTCTTTTCATGACTACTGTCTTTTTTCGGTTTAATAATTCATACTTATGCTTGTTACGAATTATGATCATAAACTTGTTGTTTCAACCAAAGAAGTGTCCATTAAAACCAATTGGCAATCTCATTGTTATTTTTTATTTGAGTTTTTTCTATACCTGCACATTGGTACCTTCTCAATTTTTTTTGTCCCTTTCCGTCATTTGTCAAATTTAATTGCAAAAACACGATCGAGTTAGGAAATTAAGTGATTTATACTATATATCCATAAAATGTATTATATGATCATCATATTAACCATATTAAAAAAATTGAAAATATTTATAAAAAAAATCAAAACTTGTTAACATTGTTCATTCTTCTTCAAAATTTACATGTCAAAATAACAGAAATAACAGACGATCGATCAAACAAAGAAAAACTAATATTGACATCCTAAGTTTTTTGATATGGCTCCTCATATCGACATAGCGGGCATAAGTTTTTCTTGAACAACCAAGAAACAATGCACTTCATGTGGAATGCATGATCACAACACAACTGCACTCGTTCGACTAAATCACCATTGCTATCCATCTCAATTTCTTCAAAACACACAGCATAAATATCGTCATTCTCGTCCTTCAACCCTTATCTCTTTCTCTTATGCGGTCTCTTGATTGTTAATATCTTATCAATTCCATTACAAACATATACTTTTATATGAAATCTATTATTTGCTATCTCTATAGCTCCATGGACAAACTCGCTGATTTCCGTTTCAAAGTACATGCGATGTTGATATTGGATAGGGAATGCACGACGAACCACCCAGCAAGCAAAACTACGACAATTCTCGAGTGAACGTAATTAAGAGACTACATACTTGCGATGCTTGTAGGAAGGCATTTCGTCCAAAATAAATTTTGCACCATCATGAAGGCCATCGAAAGAGGGGATGATCATTTGGGCGGAGTATTCAATGTGCATGTGGGTGCACACGGAAGGATCGACACCGTCGGTATCCGACAACGTGGGCGTCAGTTTTGCATGGAGAAAGAGAAGTAATTGCGTTTTGTTGTACTATTTGACCATTGAGAAAGATAGTAGTTGTTATGCATCAAGATTTTGCGCCATTGAGAGAAATGCAAAATAGGAAAAGAAGATCGATAGAGTTTTAAAAGCAATCGTCTCTCCTCTCTATCAACTTTTTTTTATTTTTGGATTTTTTTATTTTGAGTAGAGAATGAGAATGGAGTGCTATGTCTTAAATAGTGCAAGAGGTGGGCACAAGTGCCAATAGGAGATGAGACATGTGGCAATAGGAAGTGGAAATACCAAAATTTGTTTGGGCAGAATTGACATTTTGAAAAGGAGATGGGACATGACAGTAGAAAATGAAAATACCAAAATTTGTCAGGGCAAAATTGTCATTTTGAAAATTCTGCCATGCATCTCTCCACCCCTTTACATTATATATATAGGATGGTAAGAAAATACACAAGAAAATATTTAGGACTGCTAAAAACTTACCTTGAGTATCATGTTGTTGGTTGTTGAACGATTTCAATGATACGAATCAAATACCACAGTAGCATTTGCCCAAGAGAAAACTTTCCATTTCAATCTGACAGATCTCCTTCTTGATTCCTGAAAATGATAGATCAGATAAAAAAATCTATATGAATATAAAAAAATCTATATGAATCAACACGAAATCAACACGAAAGAAAAGAGTACAAATTATAGTTACGAAATAAAAATAAAAAACTAATTATGTAAGACGCCGCATGTCTTCATAAATAGTAGAGATCTCAAAGCCAAACGCTCAAACTCAAACTCACTAGATCTTCGTCCGGGATTTGCACCCCCATAACTCAAACTCAAACCCACTAGTTCTACAGTTACAGGTAGCCGGAACAAAGATCAGTTGCTGCGACGAACATCGCATTGCTTTCATTTTAACGGTTCACATATCAATAATCTGTAAACAAATCACTGCGAGTCAAGAATTTCTTCATTGAGGATGTCATATCGATAGCAATCGTCAAATCTGTGGTCTTTGTAAGAGAATTATATCTTCAGTTGTCAAAACAACATTAGTGTATCTTGTTTCGATCAGTTGATAAGACGATTCTTAAGTTGAATACAAGAATCTCATTGCCGCAGCATATATATAATTTTTAAAAATGGGCTAGCAGTAGTTTGAAGCGCCTTAAACAAGCAGCTTTGTTGTATGGAGTATGGACGATCCGAAAACAACGCGATAAACTGGTTTCTGACGACCACATTTTAACATCAACGAAAGCCGAATAAAAAGTCTTCTCCTTGCTAAAGAATTTTGGTACCACGGACCACACATATACTCAAGTTCCTCGATGCTAACAGGTGTACATAACTCATCGTCTCGGGCACTCTGTTAGTCCCACTCGTTTTTAATACTTACATCCACAACAGAGCAAACTCAGGTCGAACTTTGATCGATTTGTGAAAGAATTCTCTATAAGATATAATAGAATATTATATCGTGATGAACATGGCTACAGTACTCGAGCTTAAGGATGCCCACTACTTGTAGATCTCAATCCTCCATTTGGTCAAGCTTATCCCCAGTTAGGAGGCTGTAGGAGTGTTTTGAGCTATCTGCTAACCCAAAATTGGTTAGAGGGTGATTCTGGTCAAGTTGGAGGTTGAATTAGACATGAAAGCTTCTAACATTGTATAATAGTTGCTCAAATTATGTTGCACGCTAATATAACATAGTCCCATATCGGAAAAATTATGGGATGTATATGGATATAAAATATAAGTTGGAATAAATGTTAATAAGTTTTGACATTTTTGGATGAGGTCCTGCTATATTAAAATCCCATGTGTGGACCCAAACCAAGTTTTACATGGTACTGTCGGGTATGACAGACCACGGATCTTTATTACTATGGGTGTGTTTCTTTGGTATGATCATTATTGCATAAAAGGTATGAAATGATGGGTGGCGTTGTCGGGTTGGTAATTGATGAAATTGATGGGTGGTGACAGCCCACGAATCTTTATTACTATGGTGTGTTTCTTTGGTATGATCATTATTGCATAAAAGATATGAAATGATGGGTGGTGTTGTCGGGTAAGATATACGAAGAATCTTTATTACTATGATGTGTTTCTTTGTCATGATCATTATTGCATAAAATAAAAGATATGATGATAAAAGAGAAAGAAAAAGATAGAATGCATCCACCTGTCTCTGCCCATTTAAGCCAGATTGATAATGAGCTATCCAATTTTGTTCAAACAGTTTTCTGCAGTTAAGCTGGGTTACTCTGTTAGCTGGAAGATAAGTATTTATGAGGAATCATTTAATACACAGTTAATTTCAAGGGTGCAGAATGCAAACAACTTGCTAAATAATGCATGCAATATTTTATCTATACCAATGTTTAAAATAGTTCGGTAGGTAACTCGCTATTTTGCGCCATGCAGCATAGCTTAGTCTATTCGTTATGTAGATTTGGAAAAAAGCTTACAAAATAACTTATGATTTTTCTTCAAATAGCTTATACTTTTAACAAATATTATACGCTACGCTATTCGTATGCTATTTTCATATAAATTTTTTTTATTGAAGTTATTAAGATTTCATTAACTAATCCTAAACTACATGAAGACGGACTCATTAAACTTCTAAACTCTCAATTTAAAATCATATTTTTCTTAAATAGAGATTATTTAATTGATTTTCGATAAGTTAATACTAATATGAATCATATATATGAACTCAAGAATTGAAAATTTTGAAAATATTGTTTTATTAGGAATTTTGAGGAGCAGAGAAACTGCAACCGCAAAACATGTTGTTATATTATTTATTGTTCTATATTCTTAAGCTAATTTTATATCTTTATAATAATATAATTTATTATAAATGAGATAATCATAATAATAATTAATAATTCATGCAGGTTACGCTATACGCAACGCTTCTTACGCTTTTTGCTATTTAGCAGTGGAACACTATCACTACTACAAATAAGGGTTGCCCCTACGGATTTACCCGTAGGGGCAAACCACTGTCCCTACGGATATATCCGTAGGGACAATAAAATACCCTGTAGGTACAAACACCGTAGGTGCAAGTTGAAGTCCTGAACTTGCCCCTACGGACAAATATTTGCCTATACGGAGTTCTGTGTAGGTCTCGTTTGCCCTACGGATTAGGCCGTAAGGGCAACAAATTTATTTTATTTACGGTTTTTAAAAATATATTACTTGTACCTACTGATTCATCCGTAAGTACAAGTAATAGCCCCTACGGATACATGCGTAGGTATATATCCGTAGGGGCAAAATATCAGGATTCCTGATATTTTGCCCCTACGGATAACTCCATAGGGGTATTTGTTTGCCCCTACGGATATGTCCGTAGGGGCAATCCCAACCCCCTGATACTGAGATCACAGGGGAAAATATCAGATATCCTGATATTTTGCCCCTACGGACATATCCGTAGGGGCAACGAGTGTACCTACGGATTAATCCGTAGGTACATGCTATCATTTTTTTTATAAAAATGGTTGTTTATTTTTTTCTCGCCCTGTGCACAATAATATATACATCAATCGAATATAAAATTAATCATCACACAACATATATCGCAGTATTCATAATCACATCTCACGTATATAATATACAAAAGAAACCAAAAAACAGAATATGATATAAATATAAACACCGTAGGACCACCAATATCAATATCGTCCAAAATGTAGTATGTATCATATAAATAAATACATGTTTCAAAAAATAAGAATCAAAAAGCTACCCTAGCTCGGTCCAGCTCCACCTCTGATAAACGCTAGAATCTGGCGCGCCTGCTCCTCGGTCAATAAACCATGCAATTCGGCGCGTGCAGGAGTCTGAGCGGGCTGTGGAGCAGGAGATGAGGTCTGCGCAGCCGCCGTCGAGGTAGTGGCTTGCGGAGCCACGGCTGCGGGAGTCTGAGCGGGCGGTGGAGCTATAGGAGCTGTCTGCGGAACCGCAGCCGATGTACTGGCTTGCGGAGCCGCAGCCGAAGGAGATGCATGTGGAGGCTCGGCCGATGTACCCTGTCGCGTCTGGACCTAACGTGTGTAATAAGCGTGTAAGAACCGTGTATTATTCGAATTCGTATCATTATCAAGTTATTTCGAAACCCCATTTGGATATCTAGTTTGGAAAACCGCAGTTTATTTTAATTAGATATGTATGTATAATTAATCAAATCTAAGTCTACAACCAAATAAGCTCAGGCTACGTACTAATATTGGATATGTTGATATTTATAATATGACATGATATTTTACTATTAAGTAGTATACATACCAGCATCTCCTTCAACTCCTGAACGGTGGCCTTCAAGCTCTCAAGTTCCTGCTGGACACGTCGCTCACTGGAGACGGAGGAAGTAACCGCCGGGGTGGAGTCCAACCTCATATGGGCCCTGCTAGGGCCCAGTCCCCGGCCTCTCTCCCAACCTCCGTGGTGCCCTCCGTGTGCGGCGTCCAGGATTGGGGTCAGCACCCTCGGATCGCTCTGTCCGGTAAAATCGATACCCGAGGCCTCGGCCTGCTCAACCACCCGCTCCTACACCCACATTAAGCAGTAAAGTATAAGTATAAAATTTAAATTTGAACCTTCCAAAACTAAAATTTCAAATATGGGTTGAATAAATATTAACACTTACGCAATACTCCTGGGTAGCGACGTCGGGATATCGAAGCTCGCCCGTGGCGGGATCTGTCGAGGTGCCGTGGACAGTAAGATATGTGGACAGCACGCTCGGTGTACCACCTTGCGCCAGGGTCTGAGCTGTCTGCAATATTAGAAAATAACTCTTAATATTAGATATATTAGAAAATAAATCTTAATATTGTATTATATCACAAAGGCCGGTCTATTGTAATTTACCGATAACTCTATGGCTCGAGTAATATTTCTCGAGCCACATGTGTAAGTGGGGCGACCCCTCTTCGCCGACTTCCTATTCTCTGTATTTTGAGCGGCTTGTTTTTGCACAACGCATTCACATTTAGTTTTCTAATTAAGGAACACAAAAAAATAAATTATATCCTAAACAATGAATTACATTTAAAATACATACCTGTTTGCGTTGAGAGTCGAAATATTCGCACAATAGAGGCTATGTCTCTACGTCGACTCTCGCAAACGCCGGAGTAGATAGGAGGGCCGCTCTCTCTGCCTCGGGGGTCGCCATCCACAGGGAGTAGCAGTCGGCCTTCAGCTCATTCCTGTTGTATCGGAACTTGGTCTGCATGTTCTTCATCAGGCCATTGTACAGAGCATGAAGGTCGAGCACCCTCCCAGGGTGATCAGGGTCGGCTACAGGCTGAAAATCGTAATCCAACTGAAAATACAAAAAAAACATTGTTATTAGATTGCAAGTGTTAATAATAAATATATTGGATAAATCAAATGAAAATATATATTAATACCCGAGCCTGATCAAAGAAGCGGGCGAATGAGCGCTGGTGCTGCTCGCCCCACTCAACGTGAAGTGGATAGTTCTTCACGAGCCGGCTCTCATCCCCCATATACCGGCTGAACCTCTCGGCATGAGGACCGGTATAGCGATAGTCAAGGGTAAAAAAGAGGGGGAATGCTGCCTCCCCCCTAACTCTGTCAGGCCTCAGCCTATGGGACTGATTCGGGCATCGAGTCCCCTTCTGGGGATGGGGAGGCCCAGCGTCTGCAAGAAATATGAAGACAATCAATATTAAGACAAAGTTGTATTAAGCAATCAAGGTTAAACGAAAATTGAAGAGTGATATATACCTCCGGTGACTAAAGCACGAGCCTGGGCCCGGGCAGCAGCACGAGCGGGACGATAGTTCCTCCGGTGAGGAACAGTCAGTGTTCCGGATGTGGACGCATCCCCTCCAACTAGAAAATAAACATTGAAGCTAAATTTCCATGAAGTTCATATTTATTCTATAGAGCATATGAAAAATGAATAAATATTTTATATTTATTCATACTAACCTACAGACGATGCGGAGGGTACGGAAGTGGCAGGAGTGGCCCCTGCGTCAGATGTGGACGCACCACCTATAATTAGACAATTAAAAATAGATTATATAAGTAATTGCAAAAAGAATGTATAGATCAATAATATAATGTTCTAAATCAATATGCATACACTATAGGATATATAAACATACCAGCAGGTGCGGTGGTGTCACCACCTACAGCTAGACAATAATAAAAATTACTATCTAAGTAAGAGCAAAAGGAATGTGTGTATATTTATGATATAGCATTCTAAATCAATATACATGCACTATATGATATATAAACATACCTGGAGGAGCGGGAGTGGCCTCTGTCCCTGATGTGGACGTATCACCAACAACTAGACAATCAAACATTGACAATATAAGTAATTTTGACATAAACAGGCATGAATATCTATAATATTACATTCAAAATGGATATGCGTGCAATATACCTGGAGGTGTGGAAAAATCCACACGGAAGGAGGCATCCGAAGGGGTCTCCGATGTGCGTGCAAGACCGGCCCGCTGAAGCTCCCTACGCAGCTCTCCGGACGGCAGAACCGCTCTGCCTCTGCCGCCCCTCGCTGCTCCCGACATCGTCATCAAATCTAGATAAACGGTTCGTGGACGCATTAGACAATCATTAAAAGTATTGACTATATATGTATAGATCGTAAAATGTGAAGTAATAATATAACATTACTGATAACCTTTTTCGTTTCGTGGGCACATTATACATATCTACTTGGATTTCATCGTCGATGTCATTTCTAACCCACGTAACTTCATGATCGGCCGAAGACAACCCGTCCTTCGAAACAGACGGTCGGAGCACTCTAAGCCTTCTCTCTTCTTCATCCTCATCGTTGTCCTCGAATTCTGGGACATCGTAGACATCTCTAGGTTTCCATCGGCATACAACACTCCATCCCGGATGCTTCAAACACTGTGAGTAGTATACTTACGCTTGGTTCGGAAAGATAAACGGATCTTCCTGACCGTAAAATCGAAGTGTGTTCACACTGGTCAATCCATATTCATCTTTCCAAGTCCCAAGATTGCTTCTCCACTTATCCGTATCGGTTCACGGATCGTACCAAGTACACTGGAATATATAAAAGGGTTCTGATTGTCCGGGATAGTGGATGCCGAGTATACAATTTAAGTACCCATAATAAATCACACCGTCCGATCCTACCGTCGCAATCCCACTATTCTGAGTGGTTCTAGATGTTTCTATGTCCTTAACTTCGAATTTGTATCCAAGGACACCAAATCCTTTGTAATATGCAACCTCCATACTAGGAAATTGAGCTAAACATCTTGAATCACTCTCAAATGATGCAGACAAGTTCGGATCATGGATCTAACAAAACAAATTTTACGAAAAATATATAACGATACATGTTTAGATTAAAACTGATAGCAATAAAATGTTATTCGAATAACTTACATGATCCGTGACCCAATCACAAAAATTATCCTGATGATATTTGTCCAATCGTTCTTCGTTCCAATCAGGATACCCCTCACGTACCTCGTTAAAATGAATTCTGTTTTCGACAAATAATGGTGACATTAATATTATATCATTTTATACACACACAAACACAAATATAACAATTAATCCAAAAAAACTTACTCTCTAATTTGTTCAAGACATGCGCAATTAAGCAAGATAAACCGGTATATCTTGTTGATAAATATAGTGTCTACCCTCTTATACTCGGCTTTACCATATGGCCCGTCTTGAATTCTTCGAGGCCGGTTAAGTCTTGTCTCAATGTTCTCGTCCAGATAGCGGGAACAAAATGTGGTTGCTTCATCAAGAAGATAACCTTGCATGATAGAACTCTCTGGTCGATTTTTATTGCGTATATACTTCTTAAGAGTGTAGAGGTACCTAATGAAAATATGTTGAATAAATAAATACGGGCATACATGACAACAATAAATTTATAAATTGCGCGAAAAGAAAAATTACACGTACCTCTCGACGGGATACATCCATCGATATTGTACCGGTCCGGCTAACTTAGCCTCAGTTGCAAGATGAACCGTCAAGTATATTATGATATCGAAGAATGACGGTGGGAAAATACGCTCAAACTTGCAAAGTATCAACGCAATAGAATTTTCTAGTTTATCCAGCGTCACAACCTCCAGTGTTTTAGCACACAACTCTCTGAAAAAACAACATAGGTAGTTGATTACTAGACCAACCGAGTCAGGGAGAGAAGTCCTGAGGGCTAATGGAAGAAGGTGCTTCATGATAACATGGTGATCATGACTTTCCAGCCCATCGATCTTGCCTTTCACAATTTTTATTTTCTTGCTGAATGATCCTGAGAAACCTGTGGGAACTTTCAAATCATGCAACACCTGCAGAAATCTTTTCTTCTCCGGTTGTGACATATGATAAGCGGCATTGGGAAGTACAAACTTGCCCGGTTTACCCGCTACCGGTTTAGGGTGCAATTCACTTCTTATTCCCCACTCCTGTAGATCCATTCGAGCATTCAGGTTGTCATTCGATTTCCCGTCTTTACAAAGAAGCAAGTTGAGTATGTTCTCTGATACTCCCTTCTCTATATGCATGACGTCCAGACAATGACGCACTAAATTTGTTGACCAGTACGGAAGCTCGAAGAAAATGCTTAACTTGTTCCAAAATGGTGGTTTGACCTGTTTCTTCGGATCCATCCCGAAGGTCACATTATTGTAACCATCACATTTAGCAGTCACGTCCTCTCCGGACAATGGGGATGGAGGTCCAAGAAGCTCCTGATGACCATCAAAGTGAACCGTGTCGAACCTATAGGGGTGGTCTGGAGGCAGGAAACGTCGATGGCCGCAATAACAAACCTTCCTGCTAAAATTCAAGAATTTTGATGTTGTGTGTACATGGAAATGAGGACATGCTTTGTGACCATGTACGGACCAACCTGATAGCATTCCATACGCAGGAAAGTCATTAATTGTCCACATTAAAGCTGCACGCAGTATGAAGGTTGTATTGGTGTTTGCATCATATGTCTCTACACCATCGATGAACAAAGATTTCAACTCCTCGATCAGAGGTCGGAGATAGACGTCGATATTGTTCCTCGGTTAGTTTGGTCCGTCGATAAGAAGAGACATCATAAAGTATGATTGGTCCATAGCCAACCAAGAAGACAGATTATAAATTATCATTACAACGGGCCATGTGTTGTGACTTCCAGCCATATAGTTGAATGGGCAGAAGCTATCAGTAGCCAGTCCGAGCCGGACATTGCAAGGATCGCTACTGAATATTGCGTGCCTCCTATCGAAATCCTTCCATGCCGGTGAATCTCTTGGATGGCACATTTTTCCATCTTCACTTGGAGGAGCACGGTGATGCCAAATCATTGCCTCGGCTGTTTTCTTGCACCTGAATAGCCTCTGTAGCCTCTGTGTTATGGGAAAATATCGTGCTATCTTGACGGGTATATCAGGCTTCTTATCAGAATCTTTCGGCTTATACCTGGCCTCTCCGCATGTTGGACACTCTTTCAAATCTGAATTCTCTTTCCGGTACAACACGCAATTTTTAGGACATGCTTGAATCTTCTCGCACTTTAGACCCAAATCAGACATCATCTTCTGGGCTCCGTACCAGCTGTCGGGCACGTTATTTCCCGGGGGCATAGAATCTTTCTAGAACGAAAGAAACATTGTGAATGACTTGTTGCTCCATCCATTTAGGCACTTAATATGTAAAAGTTGGACGAACCATGAGAGGGTGGAATACTTCGCATTCTCATAAATTGGTTTTCTAGCATCATTCATGAAATTTTCATATTTATCCGCACGCGGTCCTTGACCGGAAGGAATGTCATTTTCGATACGAATAGATTCACCTAGGGCAGCCTCTACCATATCCTCCATTTCTTCTGATGGAAATAAATTACCGTCTTCTCCTTCTGCCGCATTACCGAATTCTCCTTCTTCTCCTGCCGCATTATCGTGTTCTCCTTCTTCTGCCGCATTACTGCATTCTTCTCCTTCCCCGTGATATTTCCAAGTTGTATAAAGTCTAGTAAACCCATATTTTACAATATGAAGCTCTACCAATTCTACCTTCTGCCAGTACTTATTGCCACATCTATCGCACGGACAGAGAATCTTCTCTATTATGATCTTATTATGTGCGCGTGAAAATTCAATGAAAGCAGCAACTCCTGCGACAAACTTAGGTTGCATACATTATTGTCAATCCACATACATCCAGTCCTTAACTCTGACGTACTCATGGGCCATGTTAGACTGTATAACATATAAATTGTAGGTTATGGTGACTATATTGAGAAATATAAGAACGGGATAGTTACTGACAAAGGAGAAAATCCGTGTATATGCTTTGTGTGTGCGTTTGTCGTTGAAAAGAATAAATTATCGAACGTATGTTAACCGATAGACGGCGACTAAGTGGCGCTTTTAGTTTCATATATGAGTATCGATGAGAATATGAAGGTTTCATATTATCATCGAGTATCATATATTGGTTTTAACTTGAACATCTCGAATCACGTACTCTCTAATTATGCGTTTGTTGTGTATTCTTGTTGTATGTGTGTGTTCCGGCTATCGGAGGTAAGGCTTCTATCCCATTAAGAATGTATAGAGCGAACACCCATCACTTGTGCTTTCAACCGTTTCGAGTAAATTTCGGAAGCACCTCCCCGCTGTTCTCCGAGTACACTGTAATAGAATAGATAATCATTTCAAAGCTGTGAAACAACGTTGAAATGAACATATAATCTATCTTTGTACATGGAGAACCAGCGGAAAGGTACCGACGAAATATCTCGAAAAGGATGAAAACACAAGTGAATGAAGGTGTTTGCTTTATACATTCCTAACTTGTCCACACGGGACAAATCTATCGGTTACTATACGTTGAATCTTCTCGTCGCATATATAGACTATACGACGGTTGTTAGTATCGAGCTATACCATCCGATATTTAACAACCTTCGTATAGTTCTATGTCACGACAAATATCGCACGTATGTTAACCGATAGACGGGGACTAAGTGGCGCTTTTAGTTTCATATATGAGTATCAATGAGAATATGAAGGTTTCATATTATCATCGAGTATCATATATTGGTTTTAACTTGAACATCTCGAATCATGTACTCTCTAATTATGCGTTTGTTGTGTATTCTTGTTGTATGTGTGTTTCGGCTGTCGGGGGTAAGGCTTCTATCCTATTAAGAATGTATAGAGCGAACACCCATCACTTGTGCTTTCAACCGTTTCGAGTAAATTTCGGCAGCACCTCCCCGCTGTTCTCCGAGTACACTGTAATAGAATAGATGATCATTTCAAAGCTGTGAAACAACGTTGAAATGAACATCTAATCTATCTTTGTACACGGAGAACCAGCGGAAAGGTACCGATGAAATATCTCGAAACGGATGAAAACACAAGTGAATGAAGGTGTTTGCTTTATACATTCCTAACTTGTCCACACGGGACAAATCTATCGGTTACCATATGATTGAATCTTCTCGTCGCATATATAGACTATACGACGGTTGTTAGTATCGAGCTATACCGTCCGATATTTAACAACCTTCGTATAGTTCTATGTCATGACGAACATCGCACGTATGTTAACCGATAGACGGGGACTAAGTGGCGCTTTTAGTTTCATATATGAGTATGGATGAGAATATGAAGGTTTCATATTATCATCGAGTATCATATATTGGTTTTAACTTGAACATCTCGAATCACTCTCTAATGATGCGTTTGTTGTGCATTCGTGTTGTATGTGTAACATGATTTTAAACCATTGAGATCAAGATTGATAGAACTGATCATCCTACATTGCAATGGCATTTATCTACCAAAAACTATTATTGCAATGGCATTTATCTATAACAATCAACAATTAAAACTACAAATGTAGGATACTGATATCATAAAGCGTTATACGCAACATATGAATTCACATGACTGAAACATGCATCAAAAAACATGTTCATCCAAAAGAAAGGCCACTGTCAACAAATATAGACAAAGGATTATTATATTAACTATGAAACATATTAGAAAAAGGATAGAAGTTCAAGATGTTAATAACACGATGATAATCAAAGCAGTTGCGTACAGATGCTAAAACCGAATATGTGACACGATATTCTTGTAAAGATGGACATGTATTAAAAGAGAAGGCGCCCAAGTAAAATCCATAACTAAATCCCTATCTTGCCCTTCCTTTTCTTCAAATCAGAAATGTGTCTTTTTTTTTACATTATGAATGGTCTGGTACCACAAGCTCAGTATGTTGAATCATGTTTTGGTTGGACAAAGACTTTCCAATGACAACATGCAAAGATTTATTTGGCCACAAACTACAACCACCACATGAATGCATACAATTATAATTTTTGGGCAATCAATCTATAGCTAGCTACTTGATTCTATATCTACAACACGAACCCATGTCTCCTCATGTCTCCATGGAAATTGGGGCAACATCGTCAGAGACTACATTAATTCCTCATGACTCCACGAATTCTTCCCTAGCCCCAGCCCAGCCCCACCCCAACCCCAACCTAACCCCAGCCCCAGCCCCAGCCCAGCCCCAACCTAACCCTAACCCCAGCCCCAGCTAAACCCCAACCCCAGCCCCAACCCTAACCCCAACCCCAACCGCAACCCCCTGCCGAACCCCAACCCCAACCGCAGCCCCAGCCCCAGCTCGAGCCCCATCCCCAGCCCCAACCCTAACGCTAACCCCAACCGATGCCTCGTCGGTATCCAAACCATGAACCATAGCCCTAAAACAATCAAAAATTTGAGTAATTGAAGATTTCCTTACCTGTGCAGAAGTGACGATCGATCGGAGGTGACGACGAAAACGGAGATGAGCCGGCGCCGGCGACGACGAAAGCAGGCGGTGGCTACAACGAATCGGCCGGCGCTAGCGACGACGAGAACGACGATCGATCGGCGGGAAGGAGGGGTTTGGGAATTTGGGTTCGCGCGCAGGAGAAAATAATATTAGGGATAATCAGCGTAGGGATCGATCTGTGTCTTTTTACTTAAATCCCTATTTAGATGCTCCTACAAGTGGACTACTCGTACACATGGGAAGAATCAGATAAGTCCGTAGGTTCTTGGTTTGCGGCTCCGTAGGGGAAAACAACAATTTAAGATTTAATATTTTTAAATTAATATGTAAGAACCGTAGGGGCAACCTTTTGGCCC
The DNA here is from genome assembly GCA_030015575.1 of Agapanthus africanus. NCBI lineage: Eukaryota > Viridiplantae > Streptophyta > Magnoliopsida > Asparagales > Amaryllidaceae > Agapanthus > Agapanthus africanus. The sequence continues at coordinate 402,461 of JASDDO010000310.1, forward strand.
TACGGATTAGTCCGTAGGGCCAAACTAAAATTGCCCCTACGGATGTCTTTATCCGTAGGGGAAACCCCTTATTGTAGTAGTGTATGCTACACGCTATCGTTATTTTGAACACTGATCTATCTATACCTTAATGCTTCAAATTTCTATAGTTAACTATAATCTATGTAATTTAATTAATTAGGTTAAGTGGAAAGGAACAATCAATTTACTAAGGAGCTCTTCAATGAAAAAACGCAGCCCCATGAGAAGAAAATTACTAGGAAATGTACCCATTGGAAGCATACCCATTTTAGAAAAGTTGCCTTTCTTCCATGACAATCCATGTCAATTATATTTATACAATGAAAGTCTTGTTACTTTTATGTTAGGGTAAGCGTTAAGATTCAAATTAGGTCAATATATTAATTCTATTTGCTAAAACAAGTAATACATGTTTGTCTGAAGATTCCTTCTTGAATAACATGTCACCAAACCCTAACACTTTAACTTTCATTGAATTCCACGTTTTATTTTTTTAATATCCTCCCTTTCACATGATTTCATTTTTAAATCAAGCCCTTCTCCAACTCAAGCCAAATCAAAGTTGCCCATAATCACATTATAAACATGAACGGCCTATTCATAATTATAACCAAAGTCATACATGACTGTGTAACGGCAACAAAATCCATATACCATTTTCTTTTTATATTTCCGTTATTTTAATCAAAATTATTTTTCTTTAAACATCCATATGTATATTTGCTGTTCAAAATCTATGCATAATTCATTCTTGTATATATTGATTATCACACTGCACATCTATTTCATAGGTCATATATTCAAACCCCGACTAAATTATTTTAATTTTATTTTAAAATTTAAATATTTTGTCATATATCATTGTTTCAATTAGTTAATAAAATATGGTTGATATTTTAACAGTATTGATATTTTTTGATAATTTTTTATATGTTCTTTATTCAATTAATAGAATTAATTTGTTATTGAGTTGTTATATATTTATTAAGTAAGTTAAAAAAAAGTATTTCTGCTAAATCTGGCAATAAACATAACTATATGACTTATAGTTGTAGTAATTTATAAGTTATTATTTACTGATATATATAGTTTATATTTTATTTAGATGTTACACTACTACAAATAGGGGTTGCTCCTACGGATATATCCGTAGGAGCAAACCACTGCCCCTATGGCTATAGCTGTAGGGGTTTTAAAATGAGCCGTAGGTGCACACGCCGCAGGTGCAAGTCTTAACCTTAAACATATCCCTACGGTTAAAATCTTGCCCCTACGGCTTAATACATAGGTCCATATATCCCTACGGCGATAGCCGTAGGGACAAAAAAGTTATTTAATTTATCGGTTTATTAAATAAAATAGTTGTCCCGACGGCTAATTCCGTAGGGCCTACTTGATGTCCCTACGGCTACATGCGTAGGTCCAGATCTGTAGGGACAAAATATTAGGATACCTGATATTTTGTCCCTACGGATACCTGTGTAGGGGCATATTAATGCCCCTACGGTCCAATCCATAGGGACAAGTATAACCCCTCTTACTGAGATCATAGGGGCTAAATATCAGGTATCCTGATATTTTTCCCCTACGGATAAATGTGTAGGGGTAAAGTAGGACCCTACGGATTAATCCGTAGGTGGAATGTTTGGCCCTACGGCTTAATCCGTAAGGACATATTATCAGTTATTTTTAAAAAAAGGGATGCCTGTTTTTTCCTTGCCATGTGCACAATAATATATACATCATATATAAAAGTAATCAACACGCAGAATATATACCGCAGTATTCATAATCAACACCTCACGCATAATATATAAAAGAAATCAACAAGCAGAATACGATATCAATCTAAATCAATATGAACACGCAAACACCACCAATATCAATATCGTCCAAAATATATACAATATGTATCGTATAAGTAAATACATGTTCAAAATATAAGAATCAAAAGGCTATCCTAGCTCGGTCCAGCTCCACCTCTGTGCATCGCCGTAATCTGGCGCGCCTGCTCCTCGGATATACCCTGAGTCAATAACTCGATCAATGCGGAGTGTGTGGGAGTCTGAGCGGGCTGTGGAGCTGTAGAAGTGGTCTGCACAACCGCCGCCGAGGTAGTGGCTTGCGGAGCCGCAGCTGCGGGAGTCTGAGCGGGCTGTGGAGCAATAGGAGTTGTCTGCGCAACCACAGCCGAGGTAGTGTGTCACGACCTGAAGGTACGGAACATGACCGGTACTTAAATTACGAAGCGTCTAGAGGTGCAACGTAATCTAAGTATGCCGAAGCCCAGAAATCTAAACCATTTAAAAGAAGAAGTGTAAGAAAATAAGTTTAAAAGCAACATCAAATTTTCTCAAAAATTTCGGCAGAGTCTCCTTTGTAAAACCTGGCCCCAAACGGGTACAAGCAAGAATATATATACATATGCAATAAAAAGGCATCCCCAAGCGGGAGCTAGCTCTATGCCAAAAGGCGGAAACAACCACACAATGCACTATAATATACAACGCCGAAGGGCGAGGCTCAAAACTCAAAAGAAAACCAAATCCATCAAAAACCATAATAATACAAGCGCGACTCAAAGGTCGAAATAAAAACAGCCGGTCTTCTAAATATATCAAGTAATACAAGTCTGGTTAATGGAGCTTACTAGATAGAATGAAATAATAAAAGTACAACGGTGGTCCTGATACAAGTGAACCAACCTACCAAGCAAATCACCCTGAATGAAATAATATGCCAGCAAGCTGCCAAGGAAACCTGTACATCGAAACCTGTAAGAAAATTTGGCACAATGGGGGTGAGTTGCCAACTCGTGAGTAGAAGACATCTGCGAGTAGAAATCGTATGCACGACGATCTCCTAGGTCATAATAATATCCTTAATATAACACTAGTCATCTAGTAGTGGCAGGGTATTAATCTATGCGTAAGTGCAATGCTCAGTGCTCGTGTCGGTGCCTCAAGTAGTAACATGTCATGTGTATGAGTATGCATGCACCATGAATGTAAAACAATCAACCATGAAATCTGGATATATCTGTATAAGAAATCTGTAACTTTTATCATAGTAAAATTTGTATGGTAATCCGAAACATCATCAATGAAATCCATGGAAATCCGTGTCAAGCATCGACCCAAAACATGTAAATCTCAAAGTTTCAATACCTCATAGTCTCAATATCTCATAGTCTCAATATCTCGGGCTCCGTCAGTCCGGATCGGCCCATATCATCAAATCGCACGACAACAGTCGGTATCCTCCGGATATCCGCCTTGCCAGACATCACCAGTAGGTAGTCTTCCCCTTCCAGGCTCATCGTCTACAACTCGATCTTCTTGCCCCGGGGTACCATACCGGGACCACCATGTACCCGAGACGGTTCATCCACTCCTCGAATCGGGTCTCGAAATCCAACAGAAAACATGAAATCTCATGGCGGACGACACATACATCACGAGAAAACCGCTGTAGGGTGTTTTTCGTCACCCCATTGAGATGGGAATACGCGCGCGCTTGTCTGGCGTATACTACAGATTCCCCCTGCCTGGGGGTAGGCCGGGGTTTAATGATTGTGGGGATCCGAATCTCCGGCAGCCGCGGACTAAGCTGCCGTTAATTACCCCTCGCCTTTGGGGCAAGGGAACCTCCGATTAACGGGTTAAACTGGTCATGCGAACTCAATGTGCAGTGTGCGTGTGTTGTGTTTTGAAAGGGGGGTTTTGGATATATTGGGAGCCACGCAGAGTTTTTACGGGGGTCCCGCTATCCGGATAGCGGGCTGGGGGTCAAGGGGGCTAGCAGCCCCCTTGCTGGGTGCGGGGCAGCGCCCCGTTAGAAATTTTTTTTCTAACAGGGACAGTGTCGTGGAGTATGTGTGTGTAAATATGTATGCATATGTATATATATATATGTATGTATACATGTATATATATATATATATATATATATATATATATATATATATATATATATATAAAAGAAAGAGGGGAAAAAGACATCCAAAGGATGCGTGGGGCAGCACCTTGGGCGCTGTGCGCCAATGTGCTATGCGCTCAGGCGCTAGAGTGCCACGTGTCGGCACGTAGGCGCTCTGCGCTGGAGCGCTGGGCGCTTGAGTGCAAGCGCGCCACGTGTCGGCACGGGGGCAATTTGCGCTCGAGCGCTAGCGCGCCACGTGTCGGCACGGGGGCGACTTGCGCTCGAGCGCTCGCGCTGGAGCGCAAGCGCGCCACGTGTCGGCATGGGGGCGATTTGCGCTCGAGCGCTTGCGCTGGAGCGCAAGCACGCCACGTGTCGACACCAGGGCGACTTGCGCTCGAGCGCAAACGCAAGCACGCCACGTGTCGACACCAGGGCGACTTGCGCTCGAGCGCAAGCGCAAGCACGCCACGTGTCGACACCAGGGCGACTTGCGCTCGAGCGCTTGCGCTGGAGCGCAAGCGCGCCACGTGTCGGCACGCAGGCGCTCTGCACTTGAGCGCCGGCGAGAAAAGGAGGCTTTTAGCCTAAGAAATAGAAGCTATGCTTCAGAAAGGAAATATTTATTATGTATATATGTATGGAGTTAAACTCTTAGGATGTTTTGAAGCTGATGAAGGGGGTTCTTCTTCTTCCTCCTGTTGTTTGGCCGGATCTTGAAGATCAAGAAGTAGGAGATTTTAAAAATCACTCCTTTTTGAGATCTGATGGGAGATCTGAGTTCCCCTTTGCAGGTTTTGTGGTGGAAAACTACTTAGTTTTGGAAAAAAGAGAGTAAAACTCTTGATTTAATTCAAAAGAAATGAGAAGGTTTAGAACCTTGGAGAAGGAGCAGGAGGCACAAAGAACCCTAGTTTTTTTGGGGGGGGGGGAATGAAAAGTGTATGCTTTATTCATCATCATGTTGCCTTATATAGGCTTACATATTTACATATAGCCCCTTGGGCTTTGCAAAATGGCATTTTGGCCATCCCATGGCTCATGTGCCATTTCATTTTTGCACATAAGCCATGGGCTTACAAAATATTGGGTTTATGCCCATTTTGTTTACATTCATGCATAAACAATTACATAAAAATTACTTATCACATGATTTTGTTGTTGGCATGGGGAGGCTGGCTGCGGGCTCGAATTGGGCATGGGCCCGCTTGACCTGGGCTTGGGCGCACCTAGCTTGGGGGTTGACCTTGACTATGACTCGGTCAACAGGTGTGTAAATTTTTACCCCAACAAATTGCCCCCCATCAATAAGTGCACACAGCATATGTGGGTCGTGTGCATGAAATTGATGGATCTTCTTTCACGTGGAGGCGACTTGCTTTGGTTCCCACTTTTTGGGATGCACTGCCCTTTTTACGACATGGACGGTCGACGCTCTGATCCGAAGCGATTTGGTAGACGTGTCCCCGGCACTGAGTGTCGCTGGTCGACGTTTCCCCGAGGCGGAGTGTCTGTTGTCGATGTTCCCCCGGCACGGAGTGTCTGCTTGACGTTTCCCCGAAGCGAAGTATCGGCTGGTTGACGTTTCCCTGATGCGGAGTGTCTATGTTGGACGTTTCCTCGATACAGAGTGTCGCTGGTTGACGTGTCCCCGGCACGGAGTGTCGCTGATCGACTTTTCCCCGGCGCAGAGTGTCGGGTTGACTTTTCCCCGGCACGGAGTGTCGCTGATCGACTTTTCCCCGGCGCGGAGTGTCGGTGGTTGACTTTTCCCCGGCACGGAGTGTCGCTGATGGACTTTTCCCCGGCGCAGAGTGTCGGGTTGACTTTTCCCCGGCACGGAGTGTCGCTGATCGACTTTTCCCCGGCGCGGAGTGTCGCTGGTTGACTTTTTCCCGGCGCGGAGTGTCGGGTTGACTTTTCCCCGGCACGGAGTGTCGCTGATCGACTTTTTCCCGGCGCGGAATGTCGGGTTGAATTTTCCCCGGCGCGGAGTGTCGTTGATCGACTTTTCCCCGGCGCGGAGTGTCGGTGGTTGACTTTTCCCTGGCACTGAGTGTCGCTGATCGACTTTTCCCCGGCGCGGAGTGTCGCAGGTTGACTTTTCCCCGGCACGGAGTGTCGCTGATCGAATTTTCCCCGGCGCGGAGTGTCGGGTTGACTTTTCCCCGGCACGGAGTGTCGCTGATCGACTTTTCCCCGGCGCGGAGTGTCGCTGATCGACTTTTCCCCGGCGCGGAGTGTCGGGTTGACTTTTCCCCGGCACGGAGTGTCGCTGATCGACTTTTCCCCGGCGCGGAGTGTCGGGTTGACTTTTCCCCGGCACGGAGTGTCACTGATCGACTTTTCCCCGACGCGGAGTGTCGCGGGTTGACTTTTCCCCGGCACGGAGTGTCGCTGATCGACTTTTCCCCGGCGCGGAGTGTCGGGTTGACTTTTCCCCCGCACGGAGTGTCGCTGATCAACTTTTCCCCGGCGCGGAGTGTTGTTGTTGGACGTTTCCCTGATGCAGAGTGTCGGTGTTGGACGTTTCCCTGATGCAGAGTGTCGCTGGTCGACGTGTCCCCGGCACGGAGTGTCGCCGATCGACTTTTCCCGGCGCGGAGTGTCGCTAGTTTGACGCAGAGGTCGATGTTGGAATTGGTTGGTTTGATTTGTTTGATTTGAGTTGACATCAGCATCGCTATACTGTAATATGGTACCAGGAGCGAATCATCATCTGTCTTTGAGAGGATTTGGGAATTGGTTTTCTGTCGGCATCTGTATTGCTGCACTGGAATAATGCCAGGAGCAACTCATCATGTGCTCCGAGAGGATTTGGATTTGGTTTGTTTGGCATCTGCATTGCTGCACTGGAATAATGCCAGGAGCAACTCATCATGTACCCCGAGAGGATTTTGATTTGGTTTGTTTGGCATCTGCATTGCTGCACTGGAATAATGCCAGGAGCAACTCATCATTTGCCTCGAGAGGATTTTGATTTGGTTTGTTTGGCAACTGCATTGCTGCACTGGAATAATGCCAGGAGCAACTCATCATGTGCCCCGAGAGGATTTGGATTTGGTTTGTTTGGCATCTGCATTGCTGCACTGGAATAATGCCAGGAGCAACTCATCATGTGCCCCGAGAGGATTTTGATTTGGTTTGTTTGGCATCTGCATTGCTGCACTGGAATAATGCCAGGAGCAACTCATCATTTGCCTTGGGAGGACTTGGGATTTGGGTTTTTGGTCGGCATCAGCACCGCTAACACTGAAGCGAAATGCCAGGAGCGACTCATCATTTGCCGTTGCCCGTTGGGGAACGATGGCTTAGGAGACAGGTTTGGGTCCCTATCACCTAAAGCTTTTCAATTTTATGGGCCGTGAGGGTCCCATAAAAGCATTTTCTCCCTACGAGTCGTAAGGATCACGCAGGTGTATTTTCTCCTTAGGAATCGTGAGGATTCCTAAGTGTGTTGCTCCTTTGTGAGTCGTAAGGATCTCACGCAGGGGTTTTCTCCTCACAAGGTCGAGAGGACTTTGCGAGTGTATTTCATCTCTTTTCACGAGTTTGCGCCTTTTCGGGTTTTCACAGACTCGCCGGTAGTCCTACTGTTTTTACTCACGGAGCCCTTTCGGGTTTTCATCTGTGCCCATTTTGCTTGTGGACATACCGTTTATTTCTTCTTTTTTTTTTCTTTTTTTTTTCTTTTTTTTGCCGCTGGTGGGACTTTAAAAGTAGTCTCACCGGCAGGATTTGGGAGAAATAGGGGTCATTTACGCCCGTGGATTGTATACGGTTTTGCAGGATGTCCGATCCAGACCATAGGGCTGAAAAAAATTCAGGACTTTGTTGGCGTCTGCATCGCTGCACTGGAATGTGGTACCAGGAGAGACTCATCATTCGCCACTTTGGGGTTGGAGAGCGATGGCTTAGAAGACAGGTTTAGATCCCTGTCACCTAAGACTTTTCAATTTTATGGGCCGTGAGGGTCCCATGAAAGCATTTTCTCCCTACGAGTCGAAAGGATCTCATAGGTGTATTTTCTCCTTAGGAGTCGTGGGGACTTCTAAGGGTGTTGCTCCTTTGTGAGTCGTAAAGATCTCACGCGGGAATTTTCTCCTCGCAAAGTCGAGAGGACTTTGCGAGTGCATTTCATCTCTTTTTTACGAGTGTGCGCCCTTTCGGGTTTTCACAAACTCGCCGGCAGTCCTGCTGTTTTTACTCATGGAGCCCTTTCGGGTTTTCATCCGTGCCCATTTTGCTTATGGACATGCCCTTTTTATTTCTATTCCTTTTTTTTATTTTTGGTGGGACTTTGAGTGTGGTCTCACTGGTAGGACTTGGGAGGGACTGGGATTGTTTTACGCCCGTGGATTGTATACGGTTTTGTAGGATGTATGATCCAGACCGTATGGCCAAAAGCATTTTGGGTCTTTGTTGGCGTCTGCATCGCTGCACTGGAATATGGTACCAGGAGCGACTCATCATTCGCCGTTGGGATTTGGAATTTGGCTGGCGTCTACATCGCTGCACTGGGATATGGTACCAGGAGCGACTCATCATTCGCCACTTGGGAATTGGGGAGCGATAGCTTAGGAGACAGGTTCAGATCCCTATCACCTAAGGCTTTTCAATTTTATGGGCCGTGAGGGTCCCATAAAAGCATTTTCTCCCTGCGAGTCGTAAGGATCCCGCAGGTGTATTTTCTCCTTAGGAGTCGTGAGGACTCCTAAGTGTGTTTTTCCTTTGTGAGTCGTAAGGATCCCACAAAGGTTTGTTGTCATCATGTATCGTGAGGACACATGAGTGGATTTCCCTCGTTCCCAGTTTAATGACTTAGATGTCATCTGTTTCCAGTTTAACGACTTAGCGGTCATCTGTTTCCAGTTTAAAGACTGAGGGGTCTATTGATGGCGAGCTTAGAATTTTGGGGTAGGGGCCGGCATCAGCGTTGCTAACACTGAAGCAGAGGTGCCAGGAGCAATTCATCATTTGCCTACTCTTGTTGGCGGAGCGATGGCTTAGGAGACGGGTTTGGGTCCCTATCGCCTAAGGCTTTTCAATTTTATGGGCCGTGAGGGTCCCATAAAAGCATTTTCTCCCTGCGAGTCGTGAGGATCCCGCAGGTGTATTTTCTCCTTAGGAGTCGTGAGGACTCCTAAGTGTGTTTTTCCTTTGTGAGTCGTAAGGATCCCACAAAGGTTTGTTCTCCTCATGTATCGTGAGGACACATGAGTGGGTCTTCTCAATGGAGCATAACTCCAAAGGCGGAGACCAGCCGCGTAACTGGTGATTACGGTGGGGCATGGGTATAATGAGAATTATTGGAGCCCATGGATTGTATATGGCAGTAAATTTGGGGACTGGCCGTAGGGCCAAAAGAATTTTGAAAAAATTGGATTTTGGTTGGCGTCTGCATCGCTACACTGGAATATGGTACCGGGAGCGACTCATCATTCGCCGTTGTTTTTTTTTTTGTTTTACCGCGATTGCTCTATCATTTCAGCTATTTATTCGCGGTTGCCCCATCATTTCGGCTTTATTTTCATGTTTATCTTTACTCGCTGATTTTTATTGCGAGTTGCCCCATCATTTCGGCTTTTCCTTATTTTTCTTTTATTTACACATTTTTTTGTTTATTTACATACATATATATATTTTTTTACATTCCCAGTTTAACGACTTAGAGGTCGACGGTTCCCAGTTTAACGACGTGGTGGTCATCAGGTGTTCCCAGTTTAACGACGTGGTGGTCCTTTTTGCTTATCCCAGCTCCTTGCACTTTTTTCTTGGCGGAGCTGTGTTGATGACCTAGCTCTGTGGCTTGCCGATACATCCGAGGATTGTGAGGTTTTTCCAAGCTTATATTGGTCCTCTGCCCAATCTTTGAAAATATAGCAGTCTTCGATAGTATGACCCACCACTCTATGATATGGGCAGTATACGGGATTGCCGGTCATGTTCATTTCCTGCGGCCTCTTTGGAACAGGCAGTTGCAAACCGTTGTTCAAGGCGTCCATGAATATTTTGCGGACTTCATCCCTCCTGAAGGAGTATACCTTCTTCTTTCTATCCATTGGAGTAGGTGCCTTTACTGATGCTGGTCCTCGAGGCCGATCGGTCTTTGGTTCGCCCTTTTCAGATAATGGCACATGTCTGGGAGGATTAGGTTCCCGAAAGGCTTCGGTCTCCATTTGCATGAAATCGGCGGTCGTAGCTTGACTGTTTGCTAACGCGCCTTTAGACAGTTCTATCTCTCCCGCCCTGTATTGCCTTTCCACCCAATCTTTGAAGACGAAGCAGTCCTCAATGGCATGACCTATCACCCTGTGATAGGGGCAATATTTTGGGTCGTCGGTCATATTCTCTTCTCGCGGTCTCTTTGATTCTGGCAGTTGTAGACCGTTTCTTAGGGCGTCCCTGAATATCTTGTGGACCTTTTCCCTCTTGAAGGAATAGACCTTTTCCAGCTTCTCTTTCAGAGGCGATCCCCCCCCGGCTTATGTATCGGAGGGACTGGAGGCTGATTGCGGCCGTTTTTCGCGAAGGCGCTCCGCTTTTAGGTTGAAAGGGATATCAGTTGGCTGCCCCCGGGTATCAATCCCTGGCTCATGAGCCAAAATTTGATTCTACTGTAATTGCAATCGGGCGACTTGGGTTGCGAGATCTGCCACGACGTTTGCCAGCTCGTCGACTTTGGAATAGACCTCGGCCAACTTCTCATCCCTGTCCTGAAATTGCCTTTGAAGCCATTGGAATAATGCTTGTTCTGTAGTTCCGGCTATGACAACCGGGTAATCTTTATTTCTTGAGCTCAATTCCGCAGGAACCACGGGCTCCTCTGGCTTATCGGCCTGAGCGGGCTCTTCATCATTTACATCGAGCCGATGCTGGGTAGTGTCAACCATATCATCACCATGGCTGTGAAGTGTAGGCGGGTTCGTTTCTTCATGTCCGACCATATAGACAGTGCGGAACACATACCCAGCCATCTCTTTGTCTTTGGCGGCTGATTTCGCGGAGCGGTCCGGGCTTTAGAAATTCATAAATTTTAACATGGCCAGAGCCCTAGCCCTTTTGTTGGCTCTGTATCTGAGCCTCTTCTGCCTCAGCTTCTCTGCCTTGAGCGCTTGACAGGCTTCTGCCCTTCGGAAAGCCGCCATAGGCTGAGTGATGGGGAGCCTAGAGAAGATACCTAATTGAGCAGGTGTCGAGGGCACCGCTGGGGCTTGCTCAAGACGCGTTGTAGCTTTATTGGTGTTGATGGCCTTGTCCCCAGCTGGGGCCAAGGAAAGTCGTTCAGACACCGACTTGCGTTTGTGTTGGGGCGCCTTCAAGATTACCACATTTGGTCTCCTGCCTTTCGAGACCGGTCTGTCTGTTGCTGGAGCTTGAGGAGCTGGAATGACGTTAGCTGGCACGAACAGAATAGAGCCGAACTGTAGCAGCGGCTCCTCCTACTGTCGCCCAAGACTGGCTGGGAGGACTGTCCTGGAATCCATCTTCATCGTGTATGAGATGGGAGCTGAATTCATCTTTAGAGACATCGTTGAGAGGTGATTGCTTAAAAACCTGCATGAAAGGGCATTATTTTAGTATAAATATCGATATGTATATTGATTGAGTTCGCATGAATGCTTAACCCGAAATATGGGAGGAGAGATTGGTTCCACCGGGCGTGCCAGAATCTGTAGAGTGTTTTTCGTCACCCCATTGAGATGGGAATACGCGTGCGCTTGTCAGGCGTATACTACAGATTCCCCCTGCCTGGGGGTAGGCCGGGGTTTAATGATTGTGGGGATCCGAATCTCCGGCAGCCGCGGACTAAGCTGCCGTTAATTACCCCTCGCCTTTGGGGCGAGGGAACCTCCGATTAACGGGTTAAACTGGTCATGCGAACTCAATGTGCAGTGTGCGTGTGTTGTGTTTTGAAAGGGGGGTTTTGGATATATTGGGATGCACCGAGTTCTAACAGGGACAGTGTCGTGGAGTATGTGTGTGTAAATATGTATGCATATGTACATATATATATGTATGTATACATGTATATATATATATAAAAGAAAGAGGGGAAAAAGACATCCAAAGGATGCGTGGGGCAGCACCTTAGGCGCTGTGCGCCTCGGTGCAGTGCGCTCAGGCGCTAGAGTGCCACGTGTCGGCACGTGGGCGCTCTGCGCTTGAGCGCAAGTGTGCCACGTGACGGCACGGGGGCGATTTGCGCTTGAGCGCAAGCGCGCCACGTGTCGGCACGGGAGCGACTTGCGCTCGAACGCTCGCGCTGGAGCGCAAGCGCGCCACGTGTCGGCACCGGGACGATTTGCGCTCGAGCGCTTGCGCTGGAGCGCAAGCACGCCACGTGTTGACACCGGGGCGACTTGCCCTCGAGCGCTTGCGCGCCACGTATCGGCACGCGGGCGCTCTGCGCTTGAGCGCCGGCGAGAAAAGGAGGCTTTTAGCCTAAGAAACAGAAGCTATGCTTCAGAAAGGAAATATTTATTATGTATATATGTATGGAGTTAAACTCCTAGGATGTTTTGAAGCTGATGAAGGGGGTTCTTCTTCTTCCTCCTGTTGTTTGGCCGGATCTTGAAGATCAAGAAGTAGGAGATTTTAAAAATCACTCCTTTTTGAGATTTGATGGGAGATCTGAGTTCCCCTTTGCGGGTTTTGTGGTGGAAAACTACTTAGTTTTGGAAAAGAAAGAGTAAAACTCTTGATTTAATTCAAAAGAAATGAGAAGGTTTTGAACCTTGGAGAAGGAGCAGGAGGCACAAAAAACCCTAGTTTTTCGGGGGGAATGAAAAGTGTATGCTTTATTCATCATCATGTTACCTTATATAGGCTTACATATTTACATATAGCCCCTTGGGCTTTGCAAAATGGCATTTTGGCCATCCCATGGCTTATGTGCCATTTCATTTTTGCACATAAGCCATGGGCTTACAAAATATTGGCTTTATGCCCATTTTGTTTACATTCATGCATAAACAATTACATAAAAATTACTTATCACATGATTTTGTTGTTGGCATGGGGAGGCTAGCTGCGGGCTCGAATTGGGCATGGACCCGCTTGACCTGGGCTTGGACGCACCTAGCTTGGGGGTTGACCTTGACTTTGACCCGGTCAACAGGGGTGTAAATTTTTACCCCAACAACCGCAACTTGTATTTTAAAAAGAGAGGGAGAGAGAGAGAGAAGTTTATATATATATTCTTGCGATTTTCCCCAAAATTCCAGAAATCTCATAGAAATCCAAAATCCCAAAATCATGAGTGAGTAATAATGAGTATCGGCATAAGCCCCACAATACTGCATGATAACATGAAAATGTGAATGCATGAAGTGTCTAAGTAATAAATGCAATGTCTAAATTAGCACATGAGAGTAATCACACAATATTTTATTGGACTAACATTTGGCTGATTATATCAATAAAAGATAATATGTTCTAAAGTGTACGTGACATGACAATTACCGATGATGATGTGTGTGAGCCGGCAAATAAGTGTACGTGGAACATGCACATCATCGGTAATGGTGCTGGTGTCCTAACAGGCAGAGCTTCATATTAACTAAAGAACATATGTATGAATATGCGATGCGATGAACACAACATGAATATAACGGTGAAAATATAGTAACACACAACTAGAAAATACATACTGATTACGAGTCATACGGTTTGTTGTTTGAAAAAGAACGATTCAACAGTTTGAAAATAAGTATGACTCGAGCCTAAACTAAGATCTACCCAACCAACTAAGGAACTAACTAAACGCGCTAGTCGAAAGGTAAGAAGAATCCTCCTAAAGTATGAGTCGAAAGGTAAGAAGAATCCTCAGGCTAATATTGGATATGTTGCTATCTATAATATGACATATAATATTTTACTATTAAGTAGTATACATACCAACATCTCCTTCAACTCCTGGACGGTGGCCTTCACGGTGTCCAGTTCTTGCTCGAAACGTCGCTCACGGGAGATAGAGAAAGTAACCACCGGAGTGGAGTCCATTCTCATATGGGCCCTGCTAGGACCCAGTCCCCGGCCTCTCTCCCAACCTCCGTGGTGCCCTCCGTGTGCGGCGTCTAGGACTGGGGTCAGCAGCATCGGATCGTTCTGTCCAGTAAAATCAATCCCCGATGACTCCGCCTGCTCAACCACCCGCTTCTACACCCACATTAACCAGTAAAATATAAGTATATCATTTAAATTTGAACCTTTCAAAACAAAAATTTCAAATAGGGGTTGAATAAATATTAATACTTATGCAATACTCCTGGGTAGCGGTGTCGGGTATCGAAGCTCGTCCGTGGCGGGATCTGTCGAGGTGCCGTGGACGGCAAGATACGCGGACAGCACGCTCGGTGTACCCCCTACGCCAGGGTCTGAGCTCTCTGCAATTCACCAAAAATTAACATATATTAGAAAACTAACTCTTAATATTACATTATATCAAAAAGGTCGGTCAATTGTAATTTACCGATAACTCCATGGCACGAGTAATATTTCTCGAGCCACCTGTATAAGTGGGGCGACCCCTCTTCGCCGACTTCTTATTCTCTTTATTTTGATCGGCCTGTTTTTGCACAACGCATTCAGATTTAGTTTTCTAATTAAGCAACACAAAAAAATAAATTATATACTAAACAATGAATTACATTTAAAAAACATACCTGTTTGCGCTGAGAGTCGAAATATTGGCACAATAGAGGCCATGTATCTACATCGACTCTCGCAAAGGCTGGAGTATGTAGGAGGGCCGCTCTCTCTGCCTCGGGGGTCGCCATCCACAGGGAATAGCAGTCGATCTTCAGCTCAATCCTATTGTATCGGTCCTTCGATTGCATGTTCTTCATTAGGCCATGGTACAGAGCGTGAAGATCGAGCACCCTCCCAGGGTGATCAGGGTTGGGTACAGGCTGAAAATCGTAATCCAACTGAAAATACAAAAAAAAACAATGTTATGAAATTGCAAGTGTTAATAATAAATATATTGGATAAATCAAATGAAAATATATATTAATACCCGAGCCTGATCCCAGAAGAGGGCGAATGAGCGCCGGTGCTGGTCGCCCCACTCAACGTGAAGTGGATAGTTCTTCACGAGGCGGCTCTCATCCCCCATATACCAGCCGAACCTCTCGGCATAATCGCTGGTATAGCGATAATCAGGGGTAAAAAAGAGGGGGAATGCTGCCTCCCCCTAGCTCTGTCGGGCCTTTGCCTGTAGGACTGATTCGAGCCTCGAGTCCCCCTCTCGAGATGGGGAGGCGCTGCGTCTACAAGATATATCAAGACATTCAATATTAAGAAATCAAGGTTTAACGAAAATTGAAGTGTGATATATACCTCCGGCGACTAAAGCACGAGCCTGGGCCCGAGCAGCAGCACGAACTGGACGATAGTTCCTCCGGTGAGGAACAGCCGGTGACCCGGACGTGGACGCATCTCCTAGTAGAAAATAAACATGGATAAAATTACATGAAGTTCATGTTTATTATTAAAGGATATGTAAAATGAATAAATATTTTATATTTATTCATAAAAACCTGCAGACTGAGCGGAGGGTATGGAAGTGACGGGAGTGGCCCCTACGTCAGACGAGGACTCACCACCTATAATTAGACAATCAAGTATCATCTATATAAGTAATTGCAAAAAGAATGCGTATATCAATAATATAACATTCTAAATCAACATGTATACACTATAGGATATATAAACATACCCGCAGGTGCGGTGGTGGGCTCTGCTGAAGATGTGAAGGCACCACCTACAGCCCGAGATGTAAGTACTTAAGAGCAAAAAGAATGTATGTATATTTATGATATAGCATTCTAAATCAATATACATGCACTATATGATATATAAACATACCTAGAGGTGCGGGAGTGGCCTCTGTCCCTGATGTGGACGCATCACCAACAACTAGACAATCAAACATTGACAAAGTAAGTAATTTTGACATGAACATGCATGTATATCTATAATATTACATTCAAAATGAATATGCGTGCAATATATCTGGAGGTGTGGCAAAGTCCACACGGAAGGAGGCATCCGAAGGGGTCTCCGATCGGGGTGCAAGACCGGCCCTCTGACCTCTCCGGGCGGCAGAACCGCTCTGCCTCTGCCCCTGCCGCGGATGGAGCTCCTGCCGTCCCTCGCTGCTCCCGTCATCGTCATAAAATCTAGATAAAACGGTTCGTGGATGCATTAGACAATCATTACAAGCATTGACTATATATGTATAGATCGTAAAATGTGAAGTAATAATATAACATTACCGATAACCTTTTTCGTTTCATGGGCGCATTAGACATATCTACTTGGATTTCATCATCGATATCATTTCTAACCCACGTAACTTCATGATCAGCCGAAGACAACCCATCTTTCGAAACAGACGGTCGGAGCACTCTAAGTCTTCTCTCTTCTTCATCCTCATCGCTGTCCTCGAATTCTGGGACATCGTAGATATCCCTGGGTTTCCAACGGCATACGACACTCCATCCCGGATGCTTCAAACACTGTGAGTAGTATACTTGGAACGCTTGGTTCGGAAAGATAAACGGATCTTCCTGACCATAAAATCGAAGTGTGTTCACATTGGTCAATCCATATTCATCTTTTCAAGTCCCGAGATTGCTTCTTCACTTATCCGTATCGGTTCGTATATCGTACCAAGTACACTGAAATATATAAAACGGTTCTGATCTTCCGAGATATTGGATGCCGAGTATACAATTTAAGTATCCATAATAAATCACACCATTCGATCCTATCATCGCAATCCCACTATTCTGAGTGGTTCTAGATGTTTCTATGTCCTTAACTTCGAATTTGTATCCAAGGACACCGAATCTTTTATAATATGCAACCTCCATACTAGGAAATTGAGCTAAACATCTTGAATCACTCTCTAATGATGCAGACAAGTTCGGATCGTGGATCTAACAAAACAAATTTTACGATAAATACATAACGATATAAGTTTAGATTAAAAATGATAGCAATAACATGTTATTCGAATAACTTACATGATCTGCAACCCAATCGCAAAAATTATCCTGATGATATTTTTCCAATCGTTCATCGTTCCAATCAGGATGCCCCTCACGTACCTCGTTAAAATGAATTTTGTTCTCGACAATAAATTATGACATTAATATTATATTATTTTATACACACACAAACACAAATATAACAATTAATCCAAAAAAACTTACTCTCTAATTTTTTCAAGACATGCGCTATTGAGGAAGATAAACCGGTATATCTTGGTGATAAACATAGTGTCTACTCTCTTATAATCGGCTTTACCATATGGCCCGTCTTGAATTCTTCGAGGCCGGTTAAGTCTCGTCTCAATGTTCTCGTCCAGATAGCGGGATCAAAATGTGGTTGCTTCATCTAGAAGATAACCTTGCATGATAGAACCCTCTGGTCGATTTCTATTGCGTATATACTTTTTAAGAGTGTAGAGGTACCTAAAGAAAATATGTTGAATAAATAAATACGGGCATACAGGACAACAATAATTTTAAAAATTGCGCGAAACGAAAAATTCCACGTACCTCTCGACGGGATACATCCATCGATATTGTACCGGTCCGGCTAACTTAGCCTCAGTTGCAAGATGAACCGTCAGGTGTATTATGATATCGAAGAATGACGGTGGGAAAATACGCTCAAACTTGCAACGTATCAACGTGATAGAATTTTCTAATTTCTCCAGCGTCACAACATCCAGTGTTTTAGCGCATAACTCTCTGAAAAAAGAACATAGGTCGTTGATTACTAGACCAACCGATTCGGGGAGGGAAGTCCTGAGGGCTAATGGGAGAAGGTGCTCCATGATAACATGGTGATCATGACTTTTCAGCCCATCGATCTTGCCTTTCACAATTTTTATCTTCTTGCTGAATGATCCTGAAAAACCTGTGGGAACTTTCAAATCATGCAACACCTGCAGGAATCTTTTCTTCTCCGGTTGTGACATATGATAAGCGGCATTGGGAAGTACAAACTTGCCTGGTTTACCCGCTACCGGTTTAGGATGCAATTCACTTCTAATTCCCCAGTCCTGTAGATTTATCCGAGTATTGAGATTGTCTTTCGATTTCCCGTCTTTACAAAGAAGCAAGTTGAGTATGTGCTCGGATACTCCCTTCTCTATATGCATGACGTCCAGACAATGACGCACTAAATTTATTGACCAGTACGGAAGCTCGAAGAAAATGCTTAACTTATTCTAGAATGGTGGTTTGACATGTTTTGTCGGATCAATCCCGAAGGTCACATTATTGTAACCATCCCACTGAGCAGTCACGTCCTCTCTGGACAATGGGGCTGGAGGTCCAAGAAGCTCCTGATGACCATCAAACTGAACAGCGTCTAACCTGTAGGGGTGGTCTAAAGGCAGGAAACGTCGATGGCCGCAATAACAAACCTTCCTGCTAAAATTCAAGAATTTCGATGTTGTATGTTGATGACAATGAGGACATGCTTTGTGACCATGTACGGACCAACCTGATAGCATTCCATACGCAGGAAAGTCATTAATTGTCCACATTAAAGCCGCACGCAGTATGAATGTTGTATTTGTGTTTGCATCGTAAGTCTCTACACCATCAATGAACAAAGATTTTAACTCCTCGATCAGAGGTCGGAGATAGACGTCGATATTGTTTCCTGGTGAGCTTGGTCCGTTGATAAGAAGAGGTATCATAAAGTATGATTGGTCCATAACCAACCAAGGCGACAGATTATAAGTTATCATTACAACGGGCCATGTGCTGTGGCTTCCAGCCATATAGTTGAATGGGCAAAACCCATCACTAGTTAGTCCGAGCCTGACATTGCGAGGATCGCTACTGAATATTGCGTGCCTCCTATCGAAATCCTTCCATGCCGGTGAATCTCTTGGATGACTCATTTTTCCATTTTCACTTGGAGGAGCACGGTGATGCCAAATCATTACCTCGGTTGTTTCCTTGCACCTGAATAGCCTCTACAGCCTCTGTGTTATGGGAAAGTATCGTGCTATCTTGATAGGTATATTGGGCTTCTTATCAGAATCTTTCGGCCTATACCTGGCCTCTCCGCATGTTGGACACGCTTTCAAATCTGAATTCTCTTTCCAGTACAACACACAATTTTTAGGACATGCTTGAATCTTCTCACACTTCAGACCCAAATCAAACATCATCTTCTGGGCTCCATACCAGCTGTCGGGCACGTTATTTCCCGGTGGCATAGAATCTTTCAAGAACGAAAGAAGCATTGTGAATGACTTGTTGCTCCATCCATTTAGGCACTTAATCTGGAAAAGTTGGACGAATCATGAGAGGGTGGAATGCTTTGCATTCTCATAAATTGGTTTTCTAGCATCATTCATGAAATTTTCATATTTATCCGCACGCGGTCCTTGACCGGAAGGAATGTCATCTTCGGTATGAATAGATTCACCTAGGGCAGTCTCTACCATATCCTCCATTTCTTCTGATGGAAATAAATTACCGTCTTCTTCTTCTGCCGTATTACCGTCTTCTCCTTCTTCTCCTGCCGCATTATCGTCTTCTCCATCTTCTTCTGTCGCATTACTGTGTTCTTCTCCTTCCCCGTGATATAGCCAAGTTGTATAAAGTCTAGTAAAACCATTTTTTACGATATGAACCTCTGCCAATTCTACCTTCTGCCAGTACTTATTCCCACATCTATCGCATGGGTAGAGAATCTTCTCTATCACGATCTTATTATGTGCGTGTGCAAATTCAATAAAAGTAGCAACTCTTGCGACAAACTTAGGTTGTATACGTTGTTGCCAATCCAAATACATCCAATCCTTAACCCTGGCGTACTCATGGGCCATGTTAGACTGTATAATATATAAATTGTAGGTTATGATGACTATATTAAGAAATCTAAGAACAGGATGGTTACTAACAAAGGAGAAAATCCGTTTATATGCTTTGTGTGTGTGTTTGTCGTTGAAAAGAATAAATTATCGATAATCAAAATTAGATTTGAGGATACTCATGTATGAGTTGTATTCTATATATGTGTGTTTCAATTTATGATTTCGCTTAAGTGTAGTGTCGTTAGTGTGTTTGTGCTGTGTGTGCGTTTGTTGTGTATTCTTGTTGTATGTGTGTGTTTCGGCTGTCGGGGGTAAGGCTTCTATCCCATTAAGAATGTATAGAGCGGACACCCATTCGCTTGTGCTTTCAACCGTTTCAAGTAAATTTCGGCAGCACCTCTCCGCTGTTCTCCGAGTACACTGTAATAGAATAGGTAATCATTTCAAAGCTGTGAAACAACGTTGAAATGGACATCTAATCTATCTTTGTACACGGAGAACCAGCGGAAAAGTACCGACGAAATATCTCGAAACATATGAAAACACAAGTGAATGAAGGTGTTTGCTTTATACATTCCTAACTTGTCCACACGGGACAAATATATAGGTTATCATACGATTGAATCTTCTCGTCACATAGACTACACGACGGTTGTTAGTATCGAGCTATACCATCCGATATTTAACAACCTTCGTATAGTTCTATGTCACGACGAACATCGAACGTATGTTAACCGATAGACGGGGACTAAGTGGCGCTTTGAGTTTCATATATGAGTATCGATGAGAATATGAAAGTTTCATATTATCATCGAGTATTATATATTGGTTTTAACTTGAACATCTTGAATCACTCTCTAATGATGCGTTTGTTGTGTATTCTTATTGTATGTGTGTGTTTCGGCTGTCGGGGGTAAGGTTTTTATCCCATTAAGAATGTATAGAGCGGACACCCATTCGCTTGTGCTTTCAACCGTTTCAAGTAAATTTCGGCACCACCTCCTCGCTGTTCTCCGAGTACACTGTAATAGAATAGATAATCATTTCAAAGCTGTGAAACAATGTTGAAATGAACATCTAATCTATCTTTGTACACGGAGAATCAGCGGAAAAGTACCGACGAAATATCTCGAAACGGATGAAAACACAAATGAATGCAGGTGTTTGCTTTATACATTCCTAACTTGTCTACATGGGACAAATCTATCGGTTATCATATGATTGAATCTTCTCGTCACATAAACTACACGACGGTTGTTAGTACCGAGCTATATCGTCCGATATTTAACAACCTTCGTATAGTTCTATGTCACGACGAATATCGAACGTATGTTAACCGATAGACGGGGACTAAGTGGCGCTTTGAGTTTCATATATGAGTATCGTTGAGAATATGAATGTTTCATATTATCATCGAGTATCATATATTGGTTTTAACTTGAAAAACGTGCCGTTGAAACAAATTATTGTTCTCCACCTTGCACTCTCTTAACAATGGTACATGCATTAAATAACATGTAAAAGCTATCTATAACAACTCTAAACCTTCACCTGTTGGGTTCAACAAAAATGTTTTTGATATAACAAACACAATCTTCCTCAATTTTTCCCTTGAATCGATGTGAAATTAATAGTGTCCATATGATACAATGGATATATTTTCCACACAAAAGGAAAAAGGCAAAAAATAGTAAAGCAATTGTAATTCTATCAAGTATCCATACTGAATAAAAATAAATAACAAACTAAAAATTAATCACTAATGAAAAACAAACAAAAGTGTATCATTACAACCAACAAATTAAAAGGACAATATAGAAAACAACAAAGATTTAATTCTCATCTATGACAATTAAATCGGTGCTCAAGTATTTGCCATCTAAATTAGAAACATTCCATTGCCTGATGACCTTAATTTTAATCCAAAGGTCTTCTTAATTTGTTAGTTGCAAGCCCATCTAAGATGATGTATTCGAGAACCCCAGCCCCAACCCCAGCCTCAGCCCCGCCCCAGCCGAACCCCAACCCCAACACCAAACCCCAACCGAACCCTAACCCTAACCCTAACCCCAACCCCAACCCCAACACCAACTGAACCCTAACCCTAACCCTAACCTAAACTGAACCTGATGCCTAACCCTAACCCTCATCCCTACCCGAACCCTGAACCCTAGCCCTAACATCATCAAAATTATGTTTAATTGGAGATTTACTAACCTGAGGCGGTGGAGGAGACGACGGAGACGCTCGGTGGTCGACGACGCAATCGGCGACGAGGAACTCGATGAGGAAGAACGAGGGCGGTGGCAGGCTGCGGGCGGATGGCGGTGGCGACGAGGAGAAAATTGGAGACGCGGGAACGAGATCGAGACGCGGGAGAGATGATCACAAAGAATTTTGGGAACGAGGGAACGAGATCGAGGCGTAAGGCATTTCTGTGCTTTTTTTATTAAATACCCATTTATATGCCCCTACGGACTTCACCGTAGGTCATTGGTTTGCGGCTCCGTAGGGCCGAACAAAAAATTACGATTTAATATTTTTAAATTAAAACGTCGGGCACCGTAGGGACAACCATTGGGACCTACGGCTTAGTCCGTAGGGGCAAGAAAAATCCGCCCCTACGGATTCCTTTATCCGTAGGGGCAACCCCATATTGTAGTAGTGTTAGTGGGTTATTAAAACTAAGTCATTACAGATATTTGAAAATCAGTTATTATTACAATTTTTATAAGTATAATATGGGTGTTAGTTTATATATTATCTATAATTGGTATAATCATATAATACTTTATAACTGTTTTTTTATTGTTTTGATTGTGAAAAGATACCATGGGATTTCCAAATATTACCGAATCTTTTTGTTTTAAAATATATATGTATAGAGAGATAAAGAGAGAATAATGGAGGAAAGAGGCCATAGGAGGGGATTTCCTCCTATGGCGTCGAAAAAATACAACATCCACCATTTTTTTCGACGATCGGCATCCATCATCATCATCATCGTTATCATCTAAGATGTGCATATACCAAATTTCATGTGATTCCATAACCTTTTCACCGTTGAATTAGCAATGTAAAAAGTTCTATTGTCGGTAAACCATTAATTTTGCACCAACTAAATCAACGGTGAAAAATGGTATAATCACATGAAATTTGGTGTATCCACATCTTAGATGATAAAGATGGAGGTGGTGTATGCCGATCGCCGAAAAAAATCATGAAGGGCGCAATTTTCCGACGCCATAGGAGAGAATTTCCTCATATGGCACCTTTCCTCCATTAACCTTATATATATATATATATATATATATATATATATATATATATATATATATATATATATCTTCCAACCTTTTATAAATTCACGCTTCTTTTTTTCTTTCTCATTCTTTCTTTAAAATTTTGCTTCTTTATATTCATCACCACTCTCGCTGCTCCAAATTTTTTCGAATCCGCTTCGGATCGTGAAGCATCATTCCCTCTTCTATCTCGTAGTCTCGGTTCTTCAAACCGAGACTATTTTCTCCTCTTTTAGTTCGTACTAGTACGTGTTAGTGTATATGCCCTAGGGGCTATTATTGTATCATATTTGCATGTATATTACTTAATGGAAGCTTGGGATATTCACAGTTGTATATACAATCTTGCTAAACATGGTAGTATGCTACTTAGTTTGAGTCTAATTTAATATGTGCATATGTTTCTTGTTACATATCACTTATACATATTAGTAGAGCCCATAGGATTTCTGCTTGATTACCAGCGTTGTGATGGCAGTCACACTAGTGGGGGCTGGGTAGTCTATAAGCAATATCCTATACTTGTCCCTAGTCGTAGGATTATCGAGACAGGGTATCGATACTCCGGAGTAGACTAGTGTGTACGCTTCTCATCCCAGTTGGGGAGATGGTATGTCCCACAGCCATCGGTACGTCGTACTGGAGATAGTATACAGGTGCTCGTTAGGTTACGGGTACACCGGACAGGACTCGCAGGAGAACTGACTGGACAGCCCTTTGTAAAGTTCCTTAAGGAAGGTACACTCCTTAAGGAAGGTACACTCCCAGAAGACCGAGGGGAAGCACGCCGCCTTCGAGCCAAAGCCCGCCATTTCGTATGGAGCAATGGGAACCTTTATAAGAAGTTGTACACGCAACCTCTGCTTCGGTGCGTCGACCTCCACGAAGCCGACTACGTCCTGTGTGATATACACGAAGGGGTCGGTGGAGCACATCAAGGGGCCTGCACCTTAGTCCAGAAAACGCTGCTTCAAGGGTACTATTGGCCGACGATTCACCAAGACGCTCAAAAGCTCTTCAGAAGATGCAAAAGCTGTCAACTCCATGGCAGCATACCCTGTCTTTCGGCTACCAAGCTAACCGCCCTCACCTCCTCCTGGTTGTTTGCCCAATGGGGGGAGGACATGGTAGGCCAACTCCCAACTGGTACGGGTGGGAACAAATACATCTTTGTCACGGTGGACTATTTGACGAAATGGATTGAGACCATCCCCATCAGAAAACCGGACGCCACCACGACCATCAAATTCCTACAGAACAACATAATATCCCGATTCGGGATCTCGAGGTGTATTGTTACCGACCACGGGATGAATTTTGAAAACGACAAAGTCAAAGGATTCCGCAACAAATACCACATACTAATGAAGTTTGCCATGGTCGTGCATCCTCAATGCAACGGGTAGGCCGAGGTCGCTAACAGAGACGTCATTCGAGGTCTTCGAACTAATCTAGAAGGAAGACAAGGCAGCTGGGTCGAAGGACTACCTCGGGTTTTATGGGCCTTACGTACATCGAAGAAGTCCCTTACTGGAGAGACCCCCTTTAGCCTCTGCTACGACATCGAAACGATGGTCCCAGCAGAGATTGGACTGCCTAGTTACAAAGTCGAACACTTCGACGACAAAGCAAACACCTCGGCGCTCCGGACTAATCTGGACATCATGCTAGAAAAGCGGGACCGGGCACAGATAAAAGCCGCCGCTTATCAACAACAAACTGCCCGCTACTACAACGCATGAGTCAAGCATCATGCCTTCAAGACGGGAGATTTGGTCCAAAGGTGGAACGAATTCATAGACCAAGGCAAGCTACAAAAGTTCTCCCCGAAGTGGGACGTCCCATTCCTTGTCTCCGAAGTATTGCCCGGAAGAGCCTATCGCTTACAAGACGCGGGATGACGCAAGTTTCTGCGGCCTTCCAACGCCGAGAAGCTCAAATTGTACAAGTGAATATGTTTTCAAAATTTTGCATCAGTGAATATGTTTCCTTCTTTATCGAAGCGATGCAGTTTTTCTTTATTATTAAGTCTCCTGAATTAAAAGAAACTTCTTCGATATGTTTCCCTCTTCCTCGATTCCAAGATCCCTGGGTTCATTTTTGTGAAAATACGAAAAAGCACAAAAGGAATAAAAAGGAGACAAACACACGTCGCAAAAGAGGAACTTTATTCATCAAAGGTATTATGGGCTCCCCAGCCTTACACAAAGGAAAATATATACAAAATATTACAACAAAGGGGGTAGGGGTGAAGAAAACACTGCTGGTGGAACTCCGAGGAGATCGCCGCCAGCCGAGCCCTCTCTTCCTCGGCCCGCTTCCTCTGATGTTACCCGCGGACCCGCGACGCCACGGAAAAGCCAGAGACTACACCGGCCGGGCAGCCATCGGCGATCTGCCTTTGCTAAAAACACTCCAGAACAAGTGCCACCGAGCGATCTCGCCGGCTCTTCGAGATCAGACCGTGGTGGTGGAGCGAGTGCAGCTTGTCAACTGCCTCGTCCTTGAGCTCCTCGGATAGGGCGTTGTGCAGCCCCGGTGACATCCTCCAAATTGCATCCACGAGCAATTGAAGGAGGGATGATCGCCGGGGAAGTAGATGGCCGAAGTGTTCCTCCATGCGCTGGACCACTGCCCGGTACGTCTCCTCGGTAATTGCCTGATCGTACAAGTAGACATCGTCATGAGAGACGATCTCTTGAATGGAGTAGATGAAACCTGCCATTTTTTCTGAAGCGCAAAGCTAAAAATAACCAACACGCCTTCGCTATTTATAGTTCTAACAGAATCCCAAAAGGCCGAAGTTTGCGCGGGCGGCAACATGATTCACGGGGTCTTTTCAAAATTCCTAACCCAGGGCTGCCGCATGGAGACCATGCCCCCAAACGGCCAAATGGAAGTTGGAACGACGTGCACTATGGAGAGTCATGCCTTCCCACTCGTCTCTGCCATGTGTTGTCTTCGACGGTCTCTCTCCCCAGGTTTTATGGGTCAAGGGAGACGGACCGACACCAAAGAAGCCTCGTCAAGAGGCCACCGAGCAGCTTCCCTGCCCGGTCAATCCCTGGCTGGTAGTCATCTACCCACCTCAACCAAGGATCGAAGCCTTCATCAAGAAGCCACTGAGCGGCTTCCCTGCTTGATCAATCCTTAGCAGGTAACTTCCTACCCATCTACGCTAAGGATCAAAAACCCTCCTCAAGAGGTCACCGGGCAGCTTCCTTTCTCGGTCAATCCTTAGCGGGTAACTTCTTACCCGTCTACACTAAGGATCAAAAGCCCTCATCAAGAGGCCACCGAGCAGCTTCCCTGCTCGGTCAATCCCTGGTTGGTAGTCCCCTACCCACTGACGCCAAGGATCGAAGCCCTCATCAAGAGGCCACCGAGCAGCTTCCCTGCTCGGTCAATCCTTAGCGGGTAACTCCCTACCCATCTACACTAAGGATCGAAGCCCTCATCAAGAGGCCACCGAGTAGGTTGCCTACTCGGTCGACCTCTGGTTGGTAGTCTCCTACCCACCGACGCCAAGGATCAAAAGTCCTCCTCAAGAGGCCACCGGGAAGCTTCCCTGCTCGGTCAATCCTTAGCAGGTAACTTCCTATCCGTCTACGCTAAGGATAAAAATCCCTCATCAAGAGGCCACCGAACAGCTTCCCTGCTCGGTCAATCCCTGGCTGGTAGTCCCTTACCCACCGACGCCAAGGGTCGAAGCCCTCATCAAGAGGCCACCGAGCAGCTTTCCTGCTCGGTCAATCCTTAGCGGGTAACTTCCTACCCATCTACGCTAATGGTCGAAGCCCTCATCAAGAGGCCACCGAGCAGCTTTCCTTCCGGGTTAATCCTTAGCGGGTAACTTCCTACCCACCTACGCTAAGGATCTAAATCCCCCATCCATATACCACCGAGTAGCTTCACTGCTCGGCAAATGCCGACCAATTCTAACTTGGCTGTTATTTAACTTACGCTAAGGGAAGTGGTCGCCGGTCCGACTCAAAGGAATGGGCAAATCTCGACCTACTACACTGAAGGATCTTCTGATGTATTCTAAGCGAACGATCGCCACCTCGACTCCGGGGGCGGGAGGGGTCTGACCTTCCTGCACTTAGAGATTGAGTTGTCTTACACTCGACGAGCGATCTCCATCTAAAAGGCCAGTCATCGACCTACAGCCTGACTCCTGGGACGAGGAAAACGCTAACAAGCTCAAGTGCTCGCACAAGAAAACATTGCCACGAAAAAAATTAAAAATGGTTTTATTTACGATCTGAGAGTCTTTACAAGGTACTATGGGCTCCTCAGCCATACAAAAAGCCCCCGGAGGCTTACAAAATTTATAAAAGAGAGAAAAAGGCAGGAAGGCTCAGGCGTTGGGACCGGGGAGGATCTCGACCAGCTCAACGCCAGCATCGGGAGCCGGGTGATGGCTTTTGGGTCGGTTCTCCCACCAGGAGCCTTATCTCCAGCACTCCCACCGGCAGTCTCTTTCCCGGCGGAACTCCCGGCAGTCTCCCACTGCGGCTCATCCTCGGAGAGGGGGTACTGGAGCCAAATCTCACCATCAGCAAACCCCGGCATCAACGTCTTGACAGCGTCAAGAGCCTGGTGCCAAACAATGGCCGAGGCGTCAGCAAGGTCGGCGTAGAACTAGTCCAACGTCTTGTACCTCTCCACCGACTTCACAGTCCGGAGGTCGGCAAGCTTCACCGCGTCAAGCGCCGCTTGGGTTTCCCTCTTGCAGACGTCCCACGACTTCTTCATCATTGCGTTAAGCATCTTAGCATCCTCCAACTTAGCCTGGATGACCTTGTTGGATTCACTCAGAAGTTGGACGGACTCTTTGCATTTGGAGTTCGTCAACTCCTCGGCGATCACCCGGGTTTCGAAGGCGGCTATCCTCTCCTTCGCCTGCTGCAACTCTAGGCGTTGGTCCTCCTCCCGCAAGGATGACTCGTCCGCCTTCCGCATCGCCGGGGCTATCTCCTCGGAGTTCATGTTGACGATGAGGGCGCAGTGTTGAAGGACCTGAGGAAAGTAAAGGATAGGGTTAAAAGTATCCGATCCGAGAAAAAAATACTTGACGAAAACCTCAATGGAAAGCATATACTGACCTGGACAGTCTCCTGAGCGATGGCGGCCACTTGGGCCTTAAGGGTCCCCGGGGAATTTTGCACCCGGCTAATCGTTCCATATCCGAAAGCAAGCTATCAGCAACAGAAAGCACCGAAGACACCTCGAAACAGACGTCCCCCTCTTGTACGGGGATCAGGGAGGCCGGAGATTGAGAAACCATTCTCTTGTACCTCTTAAGGGGGGCCTCGGGGGAGGGAGTCGGCTTCATCCTCTACCTCCCTCGCCCGGGGCTCCGGTTTTCGAGCGTGCTTATGGCTCTCTCCGCAGCTGGGTTTCGGAGCTCGGGGCGCGCCGGAAGGCTTAGCCGGTGCGGCTGGATTCGGGGCCGAGCTCGAACCGGGGCGGGATGAGCTAGCACCCCCGGTCTTCCTCCTCTTCTTTGCGGCTATAGCAGCCATGAATTTGGATCGGTGCATTGGCTCTGCATAAAGAAGAATACATAAAGGGAGTTAGCGACGCTGAAAAGATCAAAAGAAAAATATTCAAGTCTAAACAGATCGTCCACGCTCCTAACTCATCTACGAATCGAGCGGGGCTGAGCCCGGCCCAGCTAAGGGCCTGCTCGGAAAGCAAAACATCGGCCCGTTGGATCGGCTCTCACATGGACACCGCCCTTGCCTCGGGAGAGGACGACTGCTTCACCCATGGGCAGTTGGCCCTATGCCACTGTACTGGCATAGGCCAATCTTTGCCCTCGGGTGGCCCGACGAATACAAACTTCTCCTTCTATTCGTGAATGGAAGAAGGAACAACTACAACCCCTGACCCAGCCGCCCCTCCCTTTCGTTTTTTGAAAGAAATGTACACCCAGCTCGGCTCGTCCTTAGGGTG
This sequence comes from Agapanthus africanus, assembly GCA_030015575.1. Classification (NCBI taxonomy): domain Eukaryota; kingdom Viridiplantae; phylum Streptophyta; class Magnoliopsida; order Asparagales; family Amaryllidaceae; genus Agapanthus; species Agapanthus africanus. Next base: position 431,522 of record JASDDO010000310.1, read on the forward strand.
CCAGGATGATTTTTAAAAAAAAAGAAGAAGGTGAGAAGGGTCAGGCTGAAACGAATTTCTTCAAGTCTCAACCGGACCAGGAACCCGAGGAGAGTTTTCCATGAGTTCGGCACTAGCTGGCCCGGGCCTAGTTGAAAGCAATGTAGTATCCCGCATACTTTGGGGGGAAAGGGCAGACAAATCCCAGCTCAGAATGCATCCAAGTACAAAGCAATCTTCTTGCCCTGCACCCGATCCGCCCTTTCGTCCTCCCTAGCTAAACGAAGCGAATAGCTAGTGGGAATGTGGAAACGAGCCCAAATTTCAGTGAGCTCATCCACGTTTCTTAGGAGGGAGGGGGCATCACGAGCGTTCTCAATGCGCACTTTGGGGACCCTTACCGTCGCCTGACGATGAGAAGCGCGGGTGGCCCTAACTCTATAAGGGGAACCCAACTCGGATGGGGCAGAGGAAGAAGCAGGAGAAGACACCATGGACTCGGTTCCAACAAATGGAACCTCATCGCCAGACTCTACCCTAACGACTTCCACAGACTCCTCAGAGCAAGACATCTAACATGATTCAAAAGATAGAGTCCTCCGAGGAAAGAGCGCGAGGGATCCGGTCTAAAGGACGGAGCGCCGAGTTATCTCTCGTAGCAAAAGGAAAATAATGGCGAAAGTGTGGACCCTGGGGGGATCCCACCCCTATTTATACTACTTTGGCGATGCATCCAATGGCTCAGATCGTTTCCCGCCAAAATGATGCTTCGCTCCTGCTAGACGTCGACAACCCACGTGTCAAACGACCATTAGAGACGTCCCTTCGGACGCAAGAAACAGCGGTGTAGGGTGTTTTTCGTCACCCCATTGAGATGGAAATACGCGCGCGCTTATCAAGCGTACTACAGATTCCCCTGCCTAGGATAGGCGGGGGTTTATTGATTGTGGGGATCCGAATCTCCGGCAGCCGCGGACTAAGCTGCCGTTAATTAGCCCTCGCCTTTGGAGCGAAGGAACCTCCGATTGACGGGTCAAACTGGTCATGCGAACTCAATGTGCAGTGTGCGTGTGTTGAAGGGGGGTTTGGATATATCGGGGGCCCCGCAGAGTTTTTCGGGGGTCCCGCTACCCGGATAGTGGGTTGGGAGTCATAGTGGCTAGCAGCCCCTTGCGGGATGCGGAGCAGTGCCCCGTTAGAAATTTTTTCTAACGGGGACAGTGCTGTGGAGTGTGTGTGTATAAAAAAACAGGGAAGAATAGCGTCCAAAGGACGCGCGGGTGCCAGCGCCTCACGTGCCTAGCACGCGGGCGCTGGGCGCTGGCGCCTCACGCGCTTGGCACGTGGGCGCTGGGCACTAAACGCTAGGCGTTGGGTGCCCAGCGCCCCATGTGCTTGGCACGCGAGCGCTGGGCGCCAGCGCCCTACATGCTTGGCACGCGGGTGCTGGGCGTCATTAGGAAAAGGGACTTTCTCCCTGCACTGGGAGCTGTGCTCCCGATTTGACTTCTGGAGTTAAACTCCTAAAAATAGATTAATTTATGGAGTTGAACTCCAACAGATCTTGAATGGAGTTAAACTCATAGAAATATTTAGAAATGATCAAAGGGGCCCCTTTGTTTCTTTCCTCTTTGGCCCTGGATCTTCCTAAGATGGGATTTTTGAAGATGGGTCTCCTTATTCTTCCTCTCGGTTGACCGGATCTTGGAGAAAGGGGGCGAGATTTAAAATCTCCCCTTTTTGATATCTGATAGAAGATCTGAACTCCCCTTTGTGGGTTTTGAGGTGAAAACCTATTTAATTTTGGAAAAGGAAGAGTAAAACTCTTGATTTAATTGAAAAGTGGAAGAAGGTTTAGAACCTTGAGAAAGGAGAAGGAGGCACAAAAATCCTAGATTTTGAGGGGAATGAAAAAGTTATCTCTTATTTCATTATCATGTTGCCTTATATAGGCTTACAAATTTACATATAGCCCCTTGGCCTTTACAAAATGGCATTTTGCCCTTCCCATGCCTCATGTGCTCATTTCTTTTGCACATGAGCCATGGGCTTTAGAAAAATTTGGTTTTATGCCCATTTTCTTACATTCATGTATGAAAATTACATCAAAATTATTTATTACATAATTTTCATTTCGGCATGGGGGAGGCTGGCCGCGGGAATCGACTTGGGCATGGGCCCACTTGACCTGGGCTTGGGCCCATCTGGCGTGGGTTGACTTTGACTTTGACATGGTGAACCGGGGTGTAATTTTTGACCCCAACAAAGTGCCCCTATCAATAAATGCACACCGCACTTGTGGGTCCTGTGCTTGAAATTGATGGATCTTTCACGTAGAGGAGACTTGATTTGGTTCCCGCTTTTTGGGAAGCCGGCACTACCCTTTTTACGACATGGACGGTCGATACTTGACGTGTCTCCCAGACGGGGTGTCAGTGTATGACGTATCCTTAAGACGAAGTGTCACTGGTTGACGTGCCCGCAGCACGGAGTGTCGCTGGTCGAATTTTCCCCGGCACGGAGTGTCGCTGGTTGACCTGATTCCGAGAAGGAGCATAATTCCGACAGGGAGGTCACTGCTGCCCTTTTTGCGACTTGGACGGTCAGTTCTGCCATTTTAGCGACGTGGACGGTCTTTGCTGCCATTTTAGCGACGTTGACGGTTGGTTCTGCCCTTTTTGCGACTTGGACGGTCGGTTCTGCCCTTTTTGCGACTTAGACGGTCGGTTCTGCCATTTTTACGACTTGGACGGTCGGTGCTTCCCTTGACGTGGACGGTCGGTTCTGCCCTTTTAGCGACGTGGAGGGTCGATGCTGCCCTTTTAGCGACTTGGACGGTCGGTTCTACCCTTTTTGCGACTTGGATGGTCGGTGCTGCCATTTTAGCAACGTGGACGGTCGATGCTTCCCTTTTAGCGACGTGGACGGTCGATGATGCCCTTTTAGTGACGTAGACGGTCAGTTCTGCCATTTTTGCGACTTGGACAGTCGGTTTGATTTGACTTGCCCCGCTTCTTGCCGTGTCAGGGTTGAATTTGACTTGCTCTGCTTCCTGCGGTGTCAAGATTCGACTTGTTTCCGAGGTGGAGCTTGATTCCGCCAGGGAGGTCGTTGGTTGTCTTACTGATTTGATGTAAATTGGGTCGACATCAGCATCATTACACTGGAATATGGTGCAAGGAGCGAATCATCATTTGCCATGAGAGGATTTAGGAATTTTGGTTTTGGTTTGGCATCAGCATCGCTACACTGGACTATGGTACCAAGAGCGAATCATCATTTGCCATGAGGAGATTTCCCCCGTTCCCAGTTTAACGATTTAGGGATCATCTGTTCCCAGTTTAACGACTTAGAGGTCATCTGTTCCCAGTTTAGAGACTTAGGGGTCTTCTGTTCCCAGTTTAACGACTTAAAGGTCATCTGTTCCCAGTTTAACGACTTAGGGGTCTATTGGATCGGAAATTTGGAATTTCGGGATAGGGGTCGGCATCAGTGTTTCTAACACTGAAGCACAGGTGCCAGGAGCAATTCATCATTTGCCTTTTCTTGTTGGGGAGCGATGGATTAGGAGATATGTTTAGGTCCCTATCACCTAAGACTTTTCAATTTTATGAGCCGTAAGGGTCCCATAAAAGTATTCTTCCTACGAGTCAAAAGGATCCCGTTGGTGTATTTTCTCCTTAGGAGTCATGGGGACTCCTAAGTGTGTTTTTCATTCGTGAGTCGTAAGGATCCCACGAAGGTGTTTTCTTATGAGTCGAGAGAATCTCGTAAGTTTGTTCTCCTCATGTATCGCGAGGACACATGAGTGGGTCTTCCCAAATGGAGCATAATTCCAAAGGCGGAGACCGGCCGCTGGACGGGTGATTGCAGTGGGGTATGGGTATGATGAGAATTATTTGAGCCGTGGATTGTATACGGTAGTCAGTTCGGGGACCAACCGTAGGGCTGGGAGAATTTTAGGATTTTGTTGGCGTCTGCATTGCTGCACTGGAATATGGTACCAGGAGCGACTCATCATTCGCCGTTGGGACATTCAGAGATTTGAAATTTTGGCTGGTGTCTGCATCGCTGCACTGGAATATGGTGCTAGGAGCGACTCATTATACGCCGTTGGGACATTCAGAGATTTAAAATTTTGGTTGGCGTCCGCATCGCTGCACTGGAATATAGTGTCAGGAGCGACTCATCATTCGCCGTTGAGGATTTGAATTTTGGTTGGTGTCTGCATCGCTGCATTGGAATATGGTACCAGGTGAAACACATCATTCGACTTTTTTTTACCGCGATTGCTCTATCATTTCAGCTTTTCTTATCGTGAAGGTCGCGATTGCCCTATCATTTCGGCTATTCATTCATGGTTGCCCCATCATTTCGACTGTTTATTTTCATTTTTATTTTACTCGTTGATCTTTATTGCGAGTTGCCCCATCCTTTCGGCTTTTCTTTTTTTCTTTTATTTACACACAATTTTTTTCCACATTCCCAGTTTAACGACTTAGGGGTCGTATGCTCCCAGTTTAACGACGTGGTGGTCAGTTGTTCCCAGTTTAACGACGTGGTGGTCAATTATTCCCAGTTTAACGACGTGGTGGTCAATTTTTGGAGTCTGGGCTCGATTCTGCATGAACCACGGGCTCCTTTGGCTTAATTGCATGTGCGGGCTCTTCAACATTTAGACCGAGCCGATATTGGGTAGCAATAACTACGTCATTGTTATGGATACAAGGCGTAGGAGGACTTGTTCCTCTGAGCTCCATCATGTAGACCGTATGGGTTGTGTACTCGTCAATTGCTTCTTCATCGTCAAGGTTGCTCGTTGGGCTTTTGGCTTATTTCCTTAGTCCGCTCTTTTCAGAGAAAGACAGATTTATGAGAGAATCAGATTCCCGAAGGACGTCGGTCTCCGTTTGTATGAAATTGGCGGTCGCAGCTTGATTGTTTGCTAACACGTCTTTAGACAGTTCTATCTCTCCTACCTTGTATTGCTTTTCGACCCAAACTTTAAAGGCAAAACAGTCCTCAATGGCATGACCTATCACTCTATGATAGGGGCAATATTTGGGGTCGTCGGTCATATTCGCTTCTTGAGGTCTTTTTGATTCTGGCAATTGTAGACCGTTTCTCAGGGCGTCCTTGAATATTTTACGGACTTTGTCCCTTTTGAAAGAATAGACCTTATCCAGTTTCTCTTTCAGTGGAGATTCTCCCCTCTCTCCGAACACTGGCTTCCAAGGCTGGTTGGCATTAGGCCCGCTCATCCCTCGCTTATTTTGGTTAACCAAAGTGTTAAAAGATTCAACATCGTTGTAATTTCCGCCTTCACGATTATCGTCCTTTCGGTTTCTCCAGGACCTATTGTTAGTTTGGGAATCAGAGGAGGACTCCTGCTTTGAGCGCTCCAACATCTGGACTTTCCTGGTTAGCTCCTGGAATGTTTTGAGACCCGCGGTGCATAGAAACGGGGCCATCCAATTATTGAGATTTCCAACGAGGAGGCTGACAGATTGGTCCTGCTCTATCGGCGGTTCACATTTGACGGAGAGATTACGCCATCGGGTTTTAAAATCCGTGCTGCTTTCATTGTTCTTTGGATTGGTCCTTATGAGGTCGGCAGTGGTGATCTTATCGCCGACACTCATGAACCTTTGTTGGAACAGAAATTCCATTGGACGAAAGTAGTAACAGAGCCATCTGGTATGCTCTCGTACCAGTAGAAAGCGACATCGGTCAGGCTATTAACAAACTGGCGGAGGAGAAGCACATCATTGCCCCCAGTATTCCCGCATGAGGCTTTAAAATGGGCGATGTGTTGATTCACATTTCCTGTCCCATCAAATCTTCTGAATTTGGGGATGACATAGCCGCTAGGAAATTCTACCAGATCATACTGAGTAGGATATGGTCTCCCAGTACTGCTGATATCTTTTCGCGCTTCGGCTACCAATGTTTTGACTTTGTTGGCAACCAAATCCATGAGTTGATCTTGAGTTAGCGGGCTACTGTCATCGGTAGCCAAGAAATTTCATGAGATAGGATGCGACCGACTTTCATGCGGTTCGCCCACCTTTGGATTTGAGGGTATAGGCGTCGGCTGTCTCGGGACACCGTTTCGCGGTTCATGAGTAGAACCCTGCGCTTGATTGGATGGCTGAGAGGCAAGTTGGGCCGTGAGTTGTAAGACGACGTTTGTCAAGTCGCCAATTTTTGAGTAGATCTTGGCCATCTCCTTGTCTTTACTTTTGAGCCGTTTTCGGAGCTCTTGGAGAAGTTGCTGCTTTGCATTCTTGGGATGGAAGATTGGCTCCTCTTCGCTTTTTAAGCCCGACTCCTCATGAACCGAGGGATCTCTCTGCTTATCAGCCTCACTGGAAGGGTTTTCATTACCTTCCAGAGGAGGCCGGCCTTGGGAAGTGGCAGCCACATTCACTCCAAATTGGATTTGAGATGTGGTGGCCCCATCCTTGCTCTTGCTGCGCGTGCCCACCATGTAGACAGTGTGGACCACATATCCAGCCATCTCTTTATCTTTGGCGGGATAACCCTGTTCTTGGAACCTCATGAAGTTCAGCTTAGCACGAGTCCTAGTTCTTTTATTGGCTCTATATCTGAGCCTTTTCTGTCTTAGGTTCTCGATCTTGAGGGCTTGATGGGCATCCGTCATCCAGGAAGTCGTCGTGAGTCGATTAATGTGGAGCTTAGAGAAGGCACCCAATTGAGCAGTTGTCACGGACGCCGCTGGAGCTTGCCCGAGATGCCTTTTTGCTTTGTTGGTGTTGATGACCTTGCCTCCAGCTGGGGCCAAGGAAAGTCGTTCAAACACCGACTTGCGTTTGGGTAGTGGTGCCCTCGAGATCACCACATTTGGCCTCCTGCCTTTTGAGGCCGGTCTGTTTGTTACTGGAGCTTGAGAAGCTGGGATGGTGCTAGCTGGCACGAACAGAATAGAGCCAAATGGTAGCAGCGGCTCCTCCCACTGTCACCCGAGACTAGCCGGGAGGACCGTCCTGGCGTCCATCTTCATCGTGTAGGAGATGGGAGCTGTGTCGAGAGCTGAGCTGATCCTTAGAGACATTTTGTTGCGTCCGGATATTGCAATTTGAAATTTGTTAACCTGCACAAAGAAGCATGATTTCAGTACAAGCAATTGATATGTATATTGATTGAGTTCGCATGAACGTTTAACCCGAAATATGGGAGGAGAGATAGATCCCACCGGGCGTGCCAGAATCTGTTGGGTGTTTTTCGTCACCCCATTGAGATGGGAATAAACGCACGCTTGTCAGGCGTACTACAGATTCTCTCTGCCTAGGGTAGGCGGGGGTTTATTGATTGTGGGGATCCGAATCTCCGGCAGCCGCGGACTAAGCTGCCGTTAATTACCCCTTGTCTTTGGAGCGAAAGAACCTCCGATTGACGGGTCAAACTGATCATGCAAACTCAATGTGCAGTGTGCGTGTGTTGTAGAGTGTGTGTATATATAAAAATAAAAGGGAAGAATAGCGTCCAAAGGACGCGTGAGTGCCAGCGCCTCATGTGCCTAGCACGCGGGCGCTGGGAGCTGACGCTTCACGCGCTTGGCATGTGGGCGTGAGGCGCTGGGCGCCAGCGCCCCACGTGCTTGCCACGCTGGCGCTGGGCGCCAGCACCCCATATTCTTAGCACACGGGCGCTGGGCGTCAGCAGGAAAAAGGGCTTTGTCACTGCACTGGGAGCTGTACTCTTGATTTGAATTCTGGAGTTAAACTCATAAAAAGAGATTAATTTATGGTGTTGAACTCCAACAGATCTTGAATGGAGTTAAACTCCTAAAAATCTTTAGAAATGATCAAAGGGGACCCTTTGTTTCTCTCCTCTTTGGCCTTGGATCTTCCCAAGATGGGATTTTTGAAGGTGGGTCTCCTTATTCTTCCTCTCGGTTGACCAGATCTTGGAGAAAATGGGTGAGATTTAAAAATCTCCCCTTTTTGAGATCTGAAAGAAGATCTGAGCTCCCCTTTGTGGGTTTTGTGGTGAAAAACTATTTAATTTTGGAAAAAGAAGAGTAAAACTTTTGATTTAATTGAAAAGGGGAAGAAAGTTTAGAACCTTGAGGAAGGAGAAGGAGGCACAAAAACCCTAGATTTTAAGGGGAATGAAAAAGTTATCTCTTATTTCATTATCATGTTTCCTTATATAGGCTTACAAATTTACATATAGCCCATTGGGCTTTACAAAATGACATTTTGCTCATCACATGCCTCATGTGCTCATTTTTTTTTGCACATGAGCCATAGGCTTTACAAAAATTTGGCTTTATGCCAATTTTCTTACATTCATGTATGAAAATTACATCAAAATTATTTATTATATAATTTTCATTTCGGCATGGGAGAGGCTGGACGCGGGGCTCGACTTGAGCATGGGCCCACTTGATCTGGGCTTGGGCCCACCAGGCTTTGGGTTGACTTTGACTTTGACTTGGTCAACCGGGGTGTAATTTTTGACCCCAACAAGCGACAGCCCGTCACGTCCGCCAATCCGTGTCGGACACGTGGCCTGCGTCTCAACAGACGTACACGAGAATCGACGCTCCTTCTTTAATGCACTGTCTCCCCTCCTGATCTGCTGACGTCATCGAAAATACGTCCAGCCGCCTCAGAGATCCGTGCTGATAAGCTCTTAACTACAGGTTGAGCCCGGGAGACTGGTCAGACCACTCTCGACCCGACCCATAAATAGGTCGATACGAGAGTAGGAGGCTAATGATGATGCTCATAAGTAGGAACTCCCCAGATTATGACACGTGGCTGATGACATGTCCCGGGGCTCACGCAAACAGGGCAAGCACCATGCGTTTGAGGCCCTTCCTAGGCTACCGTCCCGGGGTATATCTCGACCTTCTATGGATACCTGAGCACTCCTATGCTTGCCTTACAAATAACCATCGGCTCGTCTCTGAGCCCTCTTACACGCTGAGCTTCCTCAGTCCTTCCTGCTCGCCTCCGAGCTATCACAGAACCGATCTTCCTCGGTCTCTCGCTCGTCTTCGAGCCACCCGCCGAGCTAAGCCGCTCCGGTTCTACCGAGCAACCAAGGACGCAGAGCCCAAGCGCCTCCGCCACGGCTCCGCGTATCTCTCTAGAAGCGAGATATCCTCCACCCAACATCCCGCGTTCCACACCGCCGTATCCCCCCATTAATGAGCGTATCTCGTCATTAATGGAGGGATCCCGTCATTCACGCAGGCGTAACGGCCGGCGAAGATCCCGCGCCAGCTCGCTCCAAGCGACCACTATAAAAACCTCTCTCCCATACGACTCAGGTAACGCAATTTGAACCCAATAAGCCACTACTCTGCTCAAATATCTCAGCTAATTTGATCGTCGGAGGGTCCACGGTGGTATAACCACCCCGGGACATCCATTGCAGGTTGCTCGATTTCGCCTCAAAACAAGCTCACCGAGATCTACACGCTCAAGGAGACAACCCTCAACACCAATATCAGCCGTCCACCAACGCTCGCGACAGATCAACAGAGGACAACATCTGAAGGAGATCCTAGCCTCCATCAGTATCACTCGTGGCCAACTGATCATTCAGTTCACTGCATCTCTTGATCAAATTGCGGATATCTTTACCAAAGCTCTCGTCGTTACTCGATTTGAATTTCTTCGGTCTAAGTTGTTGGTCCAAGATTGTCCATCAACTTGCGCGGGTATCAACCGAATCTAAATCAAATCAATCAAGATCAACCGAATCTAAATCAAATCAATCAAGATCTCCAGCTGATACAACAAATCTTCATAGATAGCAACAAATACCTATTGATTGCTACTGCTCCGATCAAGATCTCCAAATCTTTATAGATAGCAACAAATATCTATAGATAGCAACTGCTCCAATTAAGATCTCCAAATCTCTATATAAAGCAGCTATGGGCTGAAATTGATTACTAGTATTATTATGAATTGATTGTAATTGATTTATATTCTTGGCTGTAAAATGCAGCTTTTGTACACAACAAATTTATCAAGGAAAACAAATTGATTCCTAAGTTTCTTTACATTGATCATTATCATACAATATTCAGTTGTCAAACAATATTTCTGTGGCGATATCTTTAAAATGCACTCTTATGACCTAATTTTAACAACAACTAAAGTCGAATAAAAAGTAATTTTCTTACCAAAGGGTTTAGGTACCATGAGACAGGTATATACTCAAGTTCATCGATGCTAATTTCTCTCTTTTTTTAACACACGACATGGAAAACTTAGGCTATATTAATATTGCTTTATTAAGGAAATCTCTATATAGCTTCTCGTAGTTGGGAATTAAGTATTCATGGGGACTCTCATTCAGCACACAATTTATTTCAAGGGAACACATCATGGTGCATTTAGAGAATGCAGGCAACTCACTAAGTGATGCATACAATTCTTTAACTACATTTGAAAGATATCGATGCTTCAAATTTTATATGGTCATAGATATATGAATGTGGATACAATCATTAAGCAGTTAGAATATCAAAATGGGCTATGATATGTGCTAATGAATATTGCCAGTCTCTTTAGAATTATACAAAATAGAACTATGGTAAAAAGTTGAGCTCTGCTATTTTAACTCGGATACCTTTAACTATTTTCTTATAATTTAAAAGCAAATAATCCATATGCTATGGAGCTCTTTGACCAATAGGCGGGCCCCACAAGAAGAAAAAAAACAAAAGGAAATAAATACAAGAAAAATCAAACTTGCCCATCTTCTCCTATATATATAAACCCAACAATGCATTCATCCTAGTGTCCAAAGTGGTAAGACAATGGGATCCATTCATGAAGTGAGCTCAAAAGATCTACTTGAAGCTCAATCTCATCTATGGAACCACACGTTTAGCTTCATAAACTCAATGTCCCTCAAATGTGCTCTAGAGCTAGATATCCCCAACATCATTCACAGACACAACAAACCTGTATCTCTCTCCGATCTCTCGATCGCTCTCAAGCTTCCTCCATCGAAAACCCCTCACCTTCGACGCCTAATGCGCTTTTTGGTCCACTCAAGGTTCTTCTCTGAGCATGAAGAACTGTTTTCCCTCACCAAATATTCAAAAATCCTAGTGAACAAGAAATACGAAGACGCCAGTGTTTCTCCATTCGTGCTTCTGATGCTCGATCAAACTTTTCTTAGCCCATGGCATCATCTTAGTCACTGGTTCAAAGGCGAAGAGATTCCTACGGCCTTTGAAATGGCTCATGCAAAGCCGATATGGGACTATACGAGTGAAACTGTCGAGTTTAACAAAATGCTGAATGAGGGGATGTCTAGTGATGCTGGTTTTATTACGGAGATAATTGTGAGAGACTGTGGTGAAGTTTTTCGGGGGTTGAGTTCCTTGGTTGATGTTGGAGGAGGAACGGGGACGTTGGCATGTGCGATTGCGGAGGCTTTTCCAACGGTGGAATGCACTGTGCTTGAGTTGCCCCATGTGGTTGAGGGCTTGGAGGAGACTGAGCGGGTGAAGTTTGTAGAGGGAGATATGTTTGATTATGTTCCACCCGCGGATGCAACGCTGCTCAAGGTAAGCTACACCACAAATTATGAAAAAATAACGATATGGTTGTCCTTTTCCCCCCTGCTAGTGGTCTGTGCGTGTGTGTAGTCTTGAGAAAAGGATATCAGACACTGCTAAAATTTGCCCAGTACCGATGGGCCAACAGATGGGTAGGCACATGCATTGGTGACGTTTACAGTACCAATGGATGTCTGTCGGTGATATATTCACTAGTATGCCTCCATGGTCTCATGTTTGGCATCGATGCGAGTCCTGCTGGTGCAGGGGACAGCACCGATGGTTCCGCCGTCGATGGAAACATATTTTGTAGTCCTATGACTAGGATTCTCGCAGCAGCCCATGTTATATAAACAATTCCTTCTGTTTGAAGAAGTGATGGTCCCAATCCAATTTTATAACTCCAAAGACTGTGTCCATCGCCTAATGCTATATATAAACAATTCCTTCTGAACAGAAGATATTAGGACTATCATATTGAAATTTACGAATCTAATTTTAATCAAAGCTTGATAGAAAAAAATTTAATAAACATCTACTTAGGATTAATGATGCCAAGAAATTCCTTGCCATCAATAAATTCAGAGATGGGTTGGTTATGTTTGAGAATGGTCTATAGCACATTTGAGGGACAACGAGTTTAATTACAAAGCTAAAGGTCTCATTATATCTATGGGATTGGGCTTCAAGTATTTAAGTATTTTATTTGGAGCTCCCTCCATTATTGGTGAATTACTGCTAAGTTTGATTGCCCGGGGTTGAACAAATATAAAATTTAAAAAATCATGCAAGGGAAACAATTACAAACTAAAATGGACCGCTCTCTCGATTCTACTATCAAAAACTCCTCACCTTCGATGCCTAAAGAGCCTTTTGGTGCACTAAAACTTCTTTGCTAATTAAAAGAGCCTTACGAAATGGGATGTAGTGTTAAATTGGCTTGAGATAACCTAAAATGACGAGTTTTCCCAAATTAACTAAGTCAAATTTAATACAACTCATCTCTGTTTTACAGTGGGTTCTTCATGATTGGAGCGACCAAGAGTGCGTGAGAATACTGAAACGATGCAAAGATGCAATTCCTTCAAAAGAAGATGGAGGAAAAGTGATAATCATAGACATGGTCATGAACACAAACAATGTGAATCGTGAGTTGGTCGAGACTCAGTTTACTTTTGACCTTCACATGATGGTTCATACTACAGGAAAGCAAAGATCCGAAAACGAATGGAAGAAAATCTTTGACCTTGCAGGGTTCAGGGGATACAGAATTCTACCCATACTTGGTTTGAGATCAGTTATTGAAGTCTATCACTAATCATTTTCAAAGTTAAGACATTATGTACGAGTGGGCTGTGGTTTGTGATTCGGATTTGGTCTAAAATTTCATCAAAACTGTTACTGTGATCATCATGTCCTTACTTGATTATGAATATAATATTCGAGCGATTTAAATGTCTTTAACCAAACCTCAGGTGGTTGTAAGATAAACAGTTTATATATACTATCATACATTAGACCATTTTAACAATGCTTAGCAATTGTTTAAAGAACGAAGTTGTGATGCACAAAATTGAACAGTGTATTTGTAATTTAATACATAATAATACTTCATGGAAGGGAAACAAAAGGAGCGGTGGCAATCTTCAAACGCAAATGAGGATAGTCTCTTATTTTATTTCATTTTGATGCGAATCGAATCCGTGACCTCTCACTTTGAAGAGAAAAGTTATACCGACCGAGTTACCGAGCAATGTCCAGTTGGTAAAGAGGATAGTCTATGATGAAGAGAAATGGGGACTATTAATGTTTAAGTGCAGAATTATCACAAACTGACGGAGGCCGTTATCTCCCTCGGTTGTTGTCCTCCGTCGATCTGATAGCGAGCGGTTTTGAGCGGCTGAGATTTGTTTTGGAGGTTGTTGAGCGTGTGGATCTCAATGGGTTGTTGGAAGTTGCTGCGGCCGAGCTACCTGCAAAGGAAGTCCCGGGGTGGGAAACCACCGTAGGACCCTCCGACGATCAAGTTAATACCGGGGAATCAGAGCAGTGTAGCGGCCTATTGGAATGAGTTCGAGTTACCCGAGTCGTCTGAAAGAGGGGTTTATATAGTGGTCGCATGGAGTGACCGACGCGAGATTCTCGTCGTCTGTTACGTCCCTGCGTTATCCTCGCATTAATGGCGGGATACGCCCATTAATTGGGGGGGGACGCGCCAGCGTGGGACGCGGAATGTGGGGCGGCGGATATCTCGTCTTGGCGAGATACGCGGAGCTATTGCGGGGGTGCTTGGGTTCCGCGCTCTCGGTTGATCGGAGAAGCCGAGGAAGCTCGGTCTTTCAGGAGGCTCGGAGACGAGCCGCGAGGTCGAGGAAGGTCGGCTTGTCAGATGGCTCGGAGGCGAGCCGGGAGGCCGAGGAAGCTCAGGCCTGTCAGATGGCTCGGAGGCGAGCCGGGAGGCCGAGAGAGCTCGGCCTGTCAGATGGCTCGGAGGCGAGCAGGAAGGCCGAGGAAGATCGGCCTGTCAGATGGCTCGGAGACGAGCAGGGAGGCCGAGAAAGATCGGTAGTAGCATTGCTCGAAAGTGAGATGATGGTTGTTTGCTAGGTGAGTATGGAAGGTACTCATGGAGGTCTTCGGAAGGTCGGATGCATCCTCGGAGACGAAGTCTCGAGAAACGTCCCAAATGCATCTTGTTTATTCCACCTCCGTAGCTCCCGGGACACATCATCCGCCACGTGTCGTAATCTGAGGAATTCTTACTTGTGAGCATCATCATTAGCCCGCCACTCTCGTTCCGACCTATTTCTGGGTCTGGTCGAGAGTGGCCCGTTAGGTTTTCTCTGCTCAGCTTGGTGCCGAGAATTCTTCGTGGTTGATTTTCCGGGAATGACATGGCGTTGGGCGGTTGCGTCATTTCGATCTTTGAGTCCATGTGGTGTCTCACTGCGCGTCTAAGTTTTCGCGCGTATCCCTGATGACGTCAGCGGATCGGTAAAATGATTGCGCTTTAAAGAGAGGGCTCCATTTCACTCGATCGTTAGTTGGGCTATGGGCCATGTGTCCGACGTCGGTTGGCTGGCGCAACAGGCTGTTTCTGACTCCTTCAACGAAGAGACGTCCCCAATGGTCGACCGCCACGTGGAGCCTCGGCGGCCGCTAGGTGCATCGTTTCGTTTTGACGGGAATCGATTTAGACCGTAGGATGCTCTCTTTGGGGTGTATAAATAGGAGGGGACCATCCTAGGGCCAACACTCTGCCTCAAATCTCTTTCATTGTTTGAAGATTGCTCGGCGCACCTCTGCTTAGATCGGATCTTCTGTTGAATTTTCCTCGGCGAGTCGCCTTCTTTAAATCAGGTTAGATTTCCTCCTCCGAGGAGTCTGTAGATGTAGTAGGGGTAGAGTCGGATGATGAGGCTCCGGTTGTTGGGGCCGAGTCCAGTGGGTCTTCCTCCTCTTCGGCTTCAGATAGCCGAGAAGGTTCTTCTTCTTCTGCGTCGGGCTCACCCCTAGAGTCAGGACCGCCCTTGTCACTCGCCGTCGAGCGACGACAAGGGCTCCTAAGGTGCGCATCGGGAACACCCGCGATGCGCCCTCCATTTTGAATCGCATAGTTGAGCTTTCCGACATCTGGACTCGATTCCATATTCCCTCTAACTATTCACTCCGTTTGGCCAGAGAGGGTGAACGGGCAGACCAGGTGCGGGGCAAGGAGTTTGCTCTGTATTTGGAAGCATTCCGGGCAGGAATGCGTCTGCCTTTTTCACCCGAGGTTCGTGCGGTGCTTCATTGCTTCTGTCTTGCTCCGGGCCAGCTAGCGCCGAACTCGTGGAGGATCCCCCTCGGGTTTCTGGTTCGATTAAAATTTTATCGGATCCCCTTCAATTTGACCCTGCTCTTGTCTTTTCTTTGTTAAAAAAATCACTCCGGTACCAGTAAGCAAGAGCCGAGCTGGGTGTACTTTTCGTTTAAAAAACGTAAGGGTAGGATGGCCGGGTCGGGTGTAGTGGTCGTTCCTTCTTCCATTCATGAATGGAAGAAGAAGTACGTTTTCGTCGAGCCACCGGAGTGCGAGAATTGGCCTGTGCCCACACAGTGGCACAGGGCCGACTGCTCGAGGGCGAAGCAGTCGACCTCCCCCGAGGCGAGGGTGGTTTCCCAGTGGGAACCGATCCAGCGAGCTGATGTCTTGCTTTCCGAGCAGGTATTGAGCTGGGCTGGGCTCAGTCCTGCGTGTTTGTTTCCTGATTTAAAATCAGGAAAGCCTCTGGGAAAAGCTTCAAAAAGGGGCCACGTGCTTACACGTGACCAGCAGTCACGTGTTGACACGTGACATATAAAAGCAGCGGAAAAGGGCACATTGGTTCCCTGATCAAGTCAAGGAAAAGGCTTCAGAAGAGGTCACGTGCTCCCACGTGACCAGGGTCACGTGTTGGCACGTGACGTTCAAAGCAGCAGACTCGCTCTCCAGTTTAACCAAGGAAAGAGGCGCCAGACAAGGGTCACGTGCTCACACGTGACCAGGGGTCACGTGGTAGCACGTGACGGCTAAGCAGCAGAAGAAGGCAGAGTGCAAAAGAAGAAAAAGGCTCGTTCCAAGAGAGTCACGTGTCCACACGTGACCATGGGTCACGTGGTCACACGTGACCGGCTTTCAAAGCCCATTTTGCTAACAGAATTAAATTCTGAAAGAGATCCAAATCTTTCCAAAGGAAAGCAATTATCTGGAACCGATCAAACTAAAGATTCAGAGATGATTAAATATCATCTATCTATGGAAAATCTCGAGTTTGGAAAGATTTCCCCTTTAAATCTAACAGAAATAACAAAGGAGAATCCCTGGATTTGAAATCCAATGGTGAATAAAATTCACCTAATAATCCAAGGGTCAAAAACAAATGATGGATACAAATCAAATCTCTTAATAAAGATTCATCAAAAACTAATTGATTCGGCTGCTTCTCCTATAAATAGGAGCCTAGAGACACAAAAGAAAAAAAGATAGATACACGCAGAGGAAAAAAAAAAGGAGAGAGCCTTGATACTTTGGGGAATTTGGAGCTTTTGCAAAAAGAAAACCCTAGGTAAGAAAGGGAAGGCTTCCTGAAAGAAGGAGAATTTAATTCTCAACAGAGTTTAACTCTGACAAAATAAAGAAACAGAA
The DNA here is from genome assembly GCA_030015575.1 of Agapanthus africanus. Classification (NCBI taxonomy): domain Eukaryota; kingdom Viridiplantae; phylum Streptophyta; class Magnoliopsida; order Asparagales; family Amaryllidaceae; genus Agapanthus; species Agapanthus africanus. The sequence continues at coordinate 448,225 of JASDDO010000310.1, forward strand.
GAACATATTTCTTCTCTCTTTGATAGAGGATCTGCAAAGTGCACATCTCCCCTTTAGGTTGAGAATTTAATTCTCAATGGGTTGAGATCCTGCCATACAGATCCAAAACATGGAGAGGGAATGGAAAAACGAGAATTTAATTCTCACAGAACTATAGGAATTTAATTCCTCTAAGATAAAAGTAGGGCTTGACCCTGTGTTATGGGAATTTAATTCCTTCAGAACAGAGAGAAACAGGGTTTAACCCTAATTAAGAACTTAGTTCTGTTGAAACAACGGGAATTCAATTCCCTTAATCATAATTTAACAGGGACTGGAAGTTTAATTCCTTAAAAAGCTTTTATTAGGGTTAACCCTATTCAGTTCTTCACATAAACGAGGAATTTAATTCCTACAGAAGATTCAGGGTTCAATTCTACTCCAGAATATAAGTCTTCAAAAGGAAGTAGGAATTTAATTCCTTTGAAAATTAAAGCTCGAGGAATTTAATTCCTGAAAAAGGATCAACAGATTCTCTAAACAATATACATAGAGGCAGGGTCACGTGCCACCACGTGACCCCCTCAAAAGATCTACAGAAAGCCCTTTGAGGCAGTCCCTCACGTGACCCACGTGACCCTTGACAGAAGCTCTAACAAATAGGCATATGAACGCCCGTCACGTGATGGCACGTGATGCTCTGAAAGATGCAATAATCTCAGCAGAATGAATGGAGAGAGGGCGCTCTCACGTGTCGCCACGTGACCCCTCTTGCTTTAGTGTTTAACATTAAGTTGGAACTCCTGAATCCAGTGTTAAAACACTGTTGGGCCGTAGTGTTCAACACCAATCAAAGAACTTTACTTGCAATGTTCAACACTGACTACCTTAGTGTTCAACACTAATTTGAGAGCTCTGTTGCCGATGCTTGATACTGATCTGTTTTAGTGTTTAACACTAATCTGACAGCCTTGTTGCTGGTGTTTAACACCAATTATCTTTTAGTGTTAAACACTAACTTGTCAACCTCATTCCCAGTGTTCAACACTGATTGCTCTGAAGTGTTTAACACTAGGCTTTGGCCCAATTGGCTAAAGGGATAGAGGCAAAGCCTCTCCCTCAGTGGACCCACAAGAAGTCAATATTCTAGACACGACGGGACTTAGCCCAAGCTGGCCATAAGTCCTCAATTCGTAATTAACTGGGCCAATGAGCTCATAATATAATTAATGGGTCTTGATCCCAAATTGGGCCAAGGACTATTTAATCCATTCCGGTTCTAGGGTACATCTCTTCACTCCTTTGATACTTGGCATTGTAATCCCTCAATGTCTTCAAAGAGGTGACGGGTCCCGATGACCACCCATGATATGGACTGTGGGGTCCTTAAACCCATGTCTAAATGCAAAATTCCTGGTTACGTGGAACGCGGATAATGTCACTCTTTGACCCTGTGGAAAGCGTCCAGAGCGGATCCTGGTCCTCGCAGAGCACGGCAGTGAACCCGTGTGAAGCATCCAGAGCGGAGCCTAGTCCTCGCCTAACGCGGCAGTGAACCCGTGTGAAGCATCTAGTGCAAAATCCCTGGTTACGTGGAACGTGGATAACGTCACTCTTTGACCCCGCGGAAAACGCCCAGAGCGGATCCTGGTCCTCGCAGAGCACGGCAGTGAACCCGTGTGAAGCATCCAGAGCGGAGCCTAGTCCTCGCCTAACGCGGCAGTGAACCCGTGTGAAGCATCTAGTGCAAAATCCCTGGTTATGTGGAACGTGGATAACGTCACTCTTTGACCCCGCGGAAAACGCCCAGAGCGGAGCCTTGTCCTCGCCAAGCACGGCAGTGAACCCGTGTGAAGCATCCAGAGCACATACCGGACTGTGGAGTCCTTAAACCCATGGACTATGACGTCCTTAACCTTGACCGAGATGTCTTAAAACTAACAATGGACCGCAATGTACTTAAACTACCCATGGACCGCAATGTCCTTAAACTACCCATGGACCGCAACGTCTTTAAACTAGAACAATAGAGCCCAGCATGCTCTTTTGTCGGATATAAACGGTCCCGTTTAAGTTGATCTTAGCCTCAAAGATGGCTAACGTATCCTTAAACCTTCAAACAGACTGGACTATGAATCCCCCAAATTAACTCTGGCTCGAGGGTACATCTCTGAACTCCTCTGACATTCGTCGTTGTAATCCTTCAACGTCGTCAGAGAGGTGATGGGTCCCGATGGCCACATATACGATGGACCACTATGTCCCTAAACTGGAACAATGGAGCCCAAACGCTCTTTTGTCGGATCTAAACGATCCCGTTAAGTTGATCTTAGTCTCAAACTGGACTAACGTATCCTTAACAAACGTTTGAGCTGATCTTAGCCGCAAGTATGGCAGACGTATCCTCAAACCAGACCCCCAAACCCAAACCTAAGATAAACACGGATTTGGACTAGTCCACGCCCTACGGGCGACGACATAACTCAGTCTCCGTAAACAATCCACGGGCAACAAAAAATAAAATAAACACACACGACACGAAGTGACCATCTAGAGAAGGAGAAAGTTGTTACCGCGATGCGGTAGCGTAATTAACTGCAGCGGCTTGCGCCTGCAGGGAAGAGCGTCCCCACAATCAAAAACCCCTCAAACGAGGGGGAATCTGACGAAGTCTGCTACATCGGCCGCATCCGTCTAAACCTCCGATGCACGGTGCCATAAACAACTTGGCATCTTCGGAGAGATGGACGGATAGCACCAATTAGCATCTGCCCCGAACCTCAGGCACGGACGCCCGAGTCCAGGCCGCCGTTCGGAGGGGAACAGATTCTGGCACGCCCGGTGGGACCTTTTCCTCTTTCCACTCCACACTTCGTGTGTCGTGATTCGCGAACCAATCGCGGTTCGGTAATGGTTGCCCTTGGGTTTCAAGATACTAAGAATTGGCGTCTTGCTTATTGCAGAAAGCAAAGGATCGATGGCTTCTACTTCTGCGAAATCCTCCAACTGCTCAAACTGCAATTGCGACCAACGCTCTACCTCGCCAGGAGGTATAGCCTATGGACCCCAAGCTGCTTCGTTGTTCACAATGCCGGTGGACCAAGTGACTCAAGCCACTACCGGATTGTTCTTCGGGACTATACTCCCATCATCAAGCTTCGCGGCGCCGGTACTGACGAAGGAAGCTCACAAGAAGTCAGTCTTTGATCGTCTTACCCCTGCCGCGGCTCCTCTCAACGAGTCGCCCAACGTCAACGCCTCGGTCTTCTCTAGATTGGGCCGGAAATCCTGCGAACTCATCATAGGGCCTACAATCTCAGAGGAGGCTACCTCTAAGAAAGTGGCCGTTCCTGCCCCCGAAATCGCCAAGGCGGCTTCTCCGGCCAAAAAGTCGGTCTTTACAAGATTGACGGCTTCAGCTCCCGCTCCTGCTATCCAAAAGACATCGGTCTTTGATAGGCTAACACCAACAGCAACCCCCCACCCACACAGGGGGCAAGACGAAACCATTCTTATCGCTGACCCAACGCCGTCCGCTCGACACGCTCGACGTCGCCATTGGCGCCGAGTAAGGAAGGCTGGGGGCAACTCCCCCTCTGGGTTGACTCCATCAGCCCCGGTGGCAGAAGTTAATGCTGCTGTTCCAACTAGGAACAGCTTCGAAATGCTAAATAAGGTGCGAAGGAATTCTTCTACTGCAGTGCTGAAGAGGTCTCCTCCCCCATTAAAGAAGGTTGCGGAAATAAAACCAGAACAGCCCCAATCTCCTCAACAGCTGTCTTCCAAAATCTATAAGGTTTGGCGGCAGGCCCGAGTCTCGATCATTGATCCAAACTTCTCCCGCCAGCACAAGAAGCTGAGAATCCAACCGGAGGCTGGCCACCAAGCTAAACCCCGAAAGGCTATCGGGACGCCCACCTCAACGGCCCCCTCAACCTCCACGGCTCATAAAAGGAGGAGGCCAGAGAAGACCCCCCAACGTGCAACGACGGCTAAAAGCACTGAGCCCAGACGCCCTAAGTCTGGGGGCATGATGGTCCACACCGTATACATGGCCTCTGAAAAAGAGGAGAGCCGCACTTCTACAGGCCACCGACCACTTACCCGATCCGTGACGAAAGCCCAGGAGCAGCAACAAAAGCTCCAAGAAATGATGAATGCTATGGCCGCACTCACCGGGCCAAAAGAAAACCCAGAAACGTCCTCAGACGCGCGCTAAGAAGAAGAAACCGACGCTGAATTCCTTCGCCGGATACTGGAGAAAAAGGACAAAGAGGCTGCTGAACAAGCAGCCAACATACAACGTATGGGCCTTCTCTTCCAAGATATGATAGGAATGATGATCCAGCAGGACTTGCCCGCCGAAGATCCCCCAATCGTTCTTGAAGACGACCGAGGAGAAACGTCGAATCCACTGCCGGCCCTCTCAACGGCCAAGGAGGAGGCAATCTCTAAGGCGGACTTGGCTGACTACATAGCCCAGCAAATCCGGGTCCATCATGCGACTGAGGCAGCTGGTCAAGTCGTGAAAACGGGGCGGCCGTATCCAAGCTGGTACGACCAAATCAAATACCCGCAAGGCTATACGATACCAAAATTCCACGTGTACAAGGGGACCGGCAATCCCCATCAACATGTCGCCCAATTCCGGGCCCTCTGCGGTAACACCGGCGGTGATGACAAACTGTTGCTCCGCCAGTTCGTAGGTAGCTTATCAGAAACAGCGTTCGAATGGTATTCGGAACTCCCGAACGATTCTATCAAAACGTTCGCTGAAATGGAGCTGCTATTCACTCAGCGATTCGCGAGCGCCAGCGAACACACTCCAATAACTGCTTTGATTAACGCCAGGGTCAAACCAGGCGAAACCTGGGTCCAGTATGCTATACGCTGGCGGAACTTGTGGTCGAGATGCGAGCAACGCATTGAGGAGGCACCCGCAGTGGGCATGTTCGTGGGAACCCTAGACCCCCACGCAACTATCTCCCAGTTTATGATGTTTTTTAAGCCAACCACATTCCAGGCTTTAATCGACAAGTTGGCTCAGATGGACCAGATGGGTCATAGACCACCTCCCCCGAAGTCGGAACCTCGGAATGACAAGGGTAAAAGAAGGGCAACCTTCGTCGCAAATGCCCAACAGCAACCTAACGCCCCGAAACTGGCAGATCAATTGGAAGAAAGACGCCGGTATTATAATGAGAAGATGAAACGTCCCTACTCGTTCCCACGAGACAAGACGAAACGGTTATTCGAGCTGGCAATACGCAACAGACTTATAAACCTACCGAATCCAAGGCGACCGCCACAACCCACCGAGGTGAATAACCCTAGCTATTGCCCTTACCATCAAACGGTAAGTCATCCGATTGAAGATTGCTTCGTCTTCAAAGGATGGATTGAAGATCAATACCTCCAGGGGAAGTTTGTACTGTCCGAGAAGTGGAAGGTGAGCTCACCATAGCCGCATACTCCTAAGAAAACAGATACATTGGGGGCAACCTGCTCCTTTATTGAAGAAGCTCCATGGGAGGTCGTGCTATCAACGAAAACCAAAGAATGCTGAGAGACCTTCACGCGTGCCCTGCGATCGAATGGAAAGACCCTCTTGAACCTCAAATTATCGAGGGGATGTTGAAGCCCCGCACAACTACGAAGGCTCGTGATAAGGGCCCAAATACTCACGCCCAACCGTCAAAATCTTCGAAGAAAAAGAAGAAGAAATCCAAGAAGCCCGCGAAGCTTGGAGACGAGCACACGAACTTGCAGAAGCAAATCGACGCGCTGGAAGAGTATAATCAAAAGGCGCGAACTCCTGTCACATTGCAAGAGTTCCTCAACCACATCTTTCAAGAGGGAGATGATGAAGAGAGCTCATCGGATGAATCCGAAGAGTATGTGGCGAGTTGTAACGTAATCTCCCACTCGTTTACCGATGATGAGAAAACTCCTAGCACTAAGAAGCTGGAGGCAGAACCTGAGCGTGCATGGCTGACAAATGAAATGATCAATGCCTTTCTAGACGAGATTCGTCTAAAAAGTAAAGCGGATCAGGAGCGTGAGATGGCAACGTCAGAAGGAACCAAATGCAGGCGACTGAATGAAAGAGTTGAACTACCCCCGCCAAATCAAAAGGCATCCGAAGTAGACAAGAAGATATTCAAGACGAGGAAAAGGTTCGCCAAAGCCATGTCAATGGGAATGAAGCTACCACCCTCGGAAGGGGAAATACACACGATGGGGCGGAGAGGCGCCCTAATTATTGCGCATATCATCGGAGAATCTCACACCCCACGGAGGAGTGCGACGCCTTTAAAATATGGTGGCAAGGATATGTTACTCGTCAGCGACATGTTAAGCGCATGAAACGCAAGATCCGTCGGGAGCGAAGAAGTACTGTCGATGGGCACAACAGAACTACTGGCAACTGTTATATGGCTCACGCCGGGGGGTCACAAGTTCTCACCTTTGGGAGCGACTCTGATGAAGAAATGGCTCTGGGCCCTCTCTTTAAAGAATCCGTTTTAGGGAAAGAGGAGGAATCGGAGGCCTGCGAGAACATCCAGCTGCGCAATCGCACACTCCCAGAAAAGAATCTCGGGCCCGTAAGTAGAAAAGATAAGGGAAAGGAAAAGGCCACTGAAGATATCACTTTAGATGACCAAGTCATGAAAGAACTGGCTGCCAAAGACCCTCCTAGGAGGAGTAAAGTGGACTATAACATCCTCGCGCACCTAAGGAAGCTACCTTCTCAGCTTAGCATTCTCGACGCCCTCCTATTATCAAAAGAAGCGCGAGACTCACTAATTAAGGCATTACAAGAACCTGAACAATTCCAAGCCTTCCTCGCCACTGAAAAGATGAAGGATGAACTGGAGGAAGTGCATACAGCTGATATCACTTTCGGTGATGAAGACCTCCTTCTCGGGACGTGCGACCATAACCGTCCCCTATATGTCTCCGGATACTGCCATGATATCAAGATAGGCAAGATCCTGGTGGATAATGGATCCTCCGTCAATCTCCTTAATGTTCGGGTGTTGAAGGAAATCTGCATGAGTGTGCAACATCTCGCTCGTGACAAAATTACTATCTCCGGTTTCGATTCACAATCGTCACGGACTCTCGGATCTGTGATACTAACATTACGCTTTGGACTTCTCGTCACAGACATCAAATTCCATGTCATTGACGCCAAGACCTGCTACAACGCCTTGCTCGGCCGTCCTTGGCTACACGAGTACAACATCATCCCTTCTACACAATATCAGTGTATGAAGTACTTTAAAGATGGTTTCGAGTATACTGTAACAGGCGAGTTGAACCCATTTTCCGTGAACGAAGTCCGCAAATACGAGGATGCGAAATACTTTTTGCCAGATCTCGAGGATACAGAAAGGTGTCGCAACCCGGAGAACAAAGCCGCCGCCACTATCCCTGTTTTCGGGAGCGATACCGAAGAAGAGGAAGAGATAGTTTTTGCAGGGCCATCTCGACGCAGCAACCCGGGAACGTCCGCCCCCATGTTAGTCTTCGGAAGTGACTCGGAAGATGAGGTTAATGACGTGTTCTCCAATCGGCTGCCGATACAAGCACCCCTTTGCGATGACCATAGTTTGCAAATCACCATGGTACCGCGAGATCACTACAAGGATCTCGACAAGCTTCAAGCTCACAATGTGCAGGACCTGCAAACATTTTGCATCCCTCCCAGGCAAAGGGGTGAGAAGGTGATCCTATTCTACCGATCCTCAGAGTCGAAAATAGAGAAAGAGATCTGGCATGGCGCGGATGCTACATGCGACAGACTCCAACCCATCCGTCTGCCCAGATACTATACAAATGGATTAAATAAGCTATTGAAGCGCCAAGGAGTACCCTTAAAACAGACTGTTCGGCAGGCTCGGTTCTACAACAAGATTTGGGATGTCCCTGGGACTCAGCGCAAATTGCCCAACGGGAAAATGGAAACACTCGGGCTTGGATACGCGAGAGCGGGAAAACGGGAACGGGTCCACAGTAACTACGCCATATACACCTTTGATGAAGAAGAGGACGCCCTGTCAGGAGATGCCAACCCCTCGTCAAAATTACACCCCGCGATCGAAACGCCGAGTCCGTCGTTTGGAGAACGAACGGACAAGCCTATCAGGAAAATGGGTCCGAAAGCTCAGGAAAACCACAACCGCGAAATGGCCATCTACGAGAAGGCCAGGACGCAGTGCCTATTTCAACAGGCTCCAAAAGACAAAGATGCTCATCTTTGTCAACCCGTTGTGCGAAAGGCCCGATGCGGAGACGGAAATAAATTAAGAAGCGGGAAGAGGAGCCGACAACAACGACGCAGGATTAGAGGGTTACGGGTACTGCGCGGCTCGGATTCGTCCCTCATGGAAAAGATGAGTCGAGCGTATTCCTTCCCCCGAGACAAGACGGAGAAGTTACTCAAGCTCGCTTTAAAACATCAAATGATCGCGCTTCCAGAGTCTAGACACCCTGAGCAAGCTAACAAGGCCTCTCGTTTGAGCTATTGCTCTTATCACCGAGCCATAGGACATCCTACCGAAGACTGCTTCACCTTCAAGAACTGGGTCGAGGACCAGTACCAACGGGGCAGATTCGCTTTATCCAACGGCTGGAGGGTAACGCCGCCACAAAAGCATGAACCCAAGGCCGCAAGAGCAAAACCGGATCCACCTCAGTCCTGGGAGCGGATTCGCACCTGTTATACGATTACGATATTAAAAGAAGAGCGCGAGAACATGGATGACTTTCCCCAGTGCTTTGAGAACAGCGACGATGAGGTGATCTCAGAATTTCCGCCAGCTCCGAGAGAACTGGAAGATGGTATACATACTACGGCGGATAACCTCAGGAAGATTGAGTTGGGATCGGCAGATGACCCGCGACCGACATTTGTCAGCAAGCTACTCTCTGAAGAAAGGGTGGCCGCGTTAAAGAACGTGCTTCTACGGCATAAAGACTGCTTCGCGTGGAACTACTCTGAGATGCCAGGATTAGATCCGGAGGTTGCCGTGCATAAATTAGCAATATCCCCGGATATCAAGCCAGTCAAGCAAGCGCCAAGAAGGATGCGACTCGAGCTTGAGATGAGCATCAACGCCGGAGTCAAGAAGCTGATCGATTCTGGATTTATTCAAGAAGTCCAATATCTCGATTGGATCGCCAATATCGTCCCGGTAATGAAAAAGAATGGGACAGTACGCATATGTGTGGATTTCAGGGATCTCAATAAAGCCTGTCCAAAGGATGATTTCCCGGTACCGGTAACCGAGCTGATGATAGATAACACGTCCACTCACGAGGTTTTCTCCTTTATGGACGGTTCGTCAGGATACAATCAGATAAAGATGCATCCCGAAGACCAGAAGCACACCGCTTTCCGGACCCCTTTGGGTATATTCTGCTACAGGGTTATGCCCTTTGGTCTAAAGAACGCTGGCGCTACCTATCAAAGGGCCATGACAAAGATCTTCGACGACCTCATACATGACATCGTCGAGTGCTATATCGATGACCTCGTAGTAAAGAGCATGTCATACGAAGATCATTTAAATCATCTGGAGACTGTATTTCAACGCCTTCGGCAATATAATTTGAAAATGAATCCCCTCAAATACGCGTTTGGAGTCTCCTCGGGCAAATTCCTGGGATTCATCGTTCGACACCGAGGTATTGAAATAGATCCGTCAAAGATTAAAGCGATCATGGAAATGCCTCCGCCAAGAACCCTCAAACAGTTGCGGTCTCTCCAAGGGAAGCTCGCATACATCCGGCGATTTATCGCCAATCTTTCCGGCAAATGCCGTCCTTACAGCCACCTGATAAAAAAAGGAACTCCGTTCGTTTGGGATCACAAATGCCAAGGTGCACTAGACGAGATCAAGCAATACCTGCAGAACCCTCCGGTGTTGGCCGCGCCGGTCAAAGGAAAACCCCTCATTCTTTATACAACCGCCCTCGAAGGTTCCTTGGGCGCATTATGGGCGCAAGAGAACGATCAGGGAAAAGAGAGAGCACTCTACTACTTAAGTCGAGTTCTGCTGGGGGCAGAAAGCAACTACTCTCCCATTGAAAAACATTGCTTGGCATTGATCTTCGCGATAACAAAGCTCAGGCACTATGCGTTGGCGCATGAAGTCCGTCTCATTTTAAAGGTGGACCCCCTTAAATACTTGATGTCGAAAGCCATATTGACGGGACGACTCGCTAAATGGGCCCTACTCTTGATGGAGTTCTCGGTAACGTATCAACCTCTCAAGGCGGTAAAAGGCCAAGCCATTGCCGATTTCCTCGCCGAGCACCCGATACCGGCCGATTCTCCTCTGAACTATGATTTGCCGGACGAGCATGCATTTGATGCGATTGGCAGCGGTAGCACGCGATGGGAACTCTATTTCGATGGAGCGTCCTCCGTAAAGAAACAGAAACAGGGTATCCCAATGATCAAATCGGGGATAGGCCTCATCTTTGCAACTCCACAAGGAGGGATAATGCGCTTCGCCTTCTCCTTAACAGAGCCGAGGACAAACAATGAAGCTGAATACGAAGCTCTGATAGCGGGCCTCGAAATCGCCATCGACTTGGGAATTGAAGACCTCCTTATATACGGGGATTCTCAACTGGTTGTTAGTCAAGTAAATGGTGATTACCAAACGTGCAAACCGGAGTTGGTGAGGTACGGCGAAAAGGTGCAACAACTATTGATCCAAATTCCCTCCTATACTTTGGAGAATATACCGCGTGCGGAAAACAGTAAAGCAGACGCGTTAGCCAAACTTGCTAAAGAACTGGCGGACGAAAACCTCGATGATGTAAGAATCGTGGTACAAAGCCGTCGAGTGCTTGCCCCGGCAGAAATACCTCCGGAATTATATAAAGAGAAGGGAGCGACTGAGCAGACGACCCTGCAAATAAAAGACCATGAGAAGGCCGAGGACTGGAGGGAAGTCTTCATAGACTACTTTAAGTCCCACCTAATGCCCAAAGATACATCCTCGAGGCATCAACTCATGAAACGAGCTCTATCTTTTGCCTTCGTCAACGATGCTCTATACAAGAGGTCATTCGATTCTCTGTGGCTGAGATGCCTAGGACCTGACGAAGCGAGAAGGGTCGTCCAAGAAGTTCATGACGGACTCTGTGGTTCCCACCAAGCAGGCCCTAAGATGAAGTTGAAGATAAAACGGATGGGTTACTATTGGCCCACGATGATCCAGGACTGCCTTGAGTATGCGAAGCAATGCCACTCGTGCCGGATTCATGGAGACTTTATCCACCAACATCCGAATCCACTACATCCAACGGTGGCTAGTTGGCCATTCGAAATGTGGGGGACTGACATAATCGGCCCCATCGAGCCAGCATCATCCCGGGGACATCGTTTTATCCTAGCGACAACTGATTACTTCTCCAAATGGGCAGAAGCAATACCATTGAGGGAAGTGAAGACGGAGAATATCCTCCATTTCTTCAAGACGCACGTCATCTATCGGTTCGGAACCCCACGGCGGATTATCTCCGATAACGGGCCAGCCTACAGAAGCCATAAGATTAGCCGCTTCGCGCAGCAGCACAATATAGACTGGAGATATTCTTCAGTTTACAATCCACGAGCTAACGGTCTAGCTAAGGCTTTCAATAAGACCTTGACGAAGATCATAAAAAAGACCGTTTCCCGGAATAAGAGAGACTGGCACGAGAGGCTGCAAGAAGCCCTTTGGGCTTATCGAACTACATTCAGGACGGCCACGAAAACAACGCCGTACGCGTTGGTATTTGGGACGGAAGCAGTACTCCCCCTCGAGATAGAGTTACCCTCTCTACGAGTGGCAATCCACCACGAGCTGACGGACGAAGAAAATGCTCACCTTCGGCTTGAGGAGCTTGATGCCCTCGACGAAACTCGGCTCATAGCGCAACAACATCTAGAAGCCTACAAAGCAAAGATGACGCGCTCGTACGAGAGATTGACCAGGCCGAGGACATTCCGCCAAGGCGAACTCGTGCTAGTGGTCAAGAGACCTATGATCCCCAATCGTGCCAAACGGGGGAAATTTGAGCCAAACTACGAAGGCCCCTATATCATAGACAAGGTCTATCAGGGTGGAGCCTATCTACTCATGGACATGCACGGTGAAAGGCCTTTCAGGCCAATAAACGGCCGCTTCTTAAAGAAATACTATGCTTGATGAGCCATAGCCTGGGTCAATGATAGATGACGACGACTATGTCCGCTCGCTATCTTCCTAGGCTCAGACTTTGCAAGCAGTGGCTGGCCCTCCCATATCGACGGACCGAAACGTCCTTAAACTAACAACGGACCGGAACGTCCTTAAACTATCGACGGACCGAAACGTCCTTAAACTAACAACGGACCGAAACGTCCTTAAACTAACAATGGACCGAAACGTCTTTAAACTAACAACGGACCGGAACGTCCTTAAACTATCGACGGACCGAAACGTCCTTAAACTAACGACGGACCGAAACGTCCTTAAACTATCGACGGACCGAAATGTCTTTAAACTAACGACATACCGAAAAGTCCCTAAACTACTACCGCAGCATCCTTAGGCTGACGAGATAAAAAAAAAGAAAAAAGAAAAAAAGAAAAAAAACAAAAAAAAAACGGTGCGTCCACAAGCAAAACGGGCACGGATGAAAACCCGAAAGGGCTCCGTGAGTAAAAACAGCAGGACTACCGGCGAGTGTTTGTGAAAACCCGAAAGGGCGCAACCTCATTAAAAGACACTTATAGGGTCCTCTCGACCTTGTAAGGAGAAACCACCTGCGTGAGATCCTTACGACTCGCAAAGGAGTAACACACTTAGGGATCCTCACGATTCCTAAGGAGAAAATACACTTACGAGATCCTCACGACTCGTAGGGAGAACTCTCTTGTGGGACCCTCACGGCTCATAAGATTTGAAAGTCTTAAGTTACAGAAACCTAAACCTGTTCTTAAGCAAATCCTCCACAACCTTCGATATTGCCCTACAAGGGACTCAATACTGACCCTTGCATACAATCCATGGGCGCGAATAAACATTTCCCCAGCAAAGTCCAACCCTTGTAGGTCCTCTCGACCCATAAGGAGAAAGCCCTCTTGTAGGATCCTTACGACTTACAGAGGAACACACACTTAGGAATCCTCACGATCCCTAAGGAGAAAATACACCTGCAAGATCCTCACGACTTGTAGGGAGAAATACCTTTGTAAGACCCTTACGGCTCATGAAGTCAAAAGCCTTGGTCGACAGGACCCTTAACCCTGTTTGCTGAGCCACCTTTGGTCAACATCGACAAAGGCAAATGATGATTCGCTCCTGGCAATATTCCAGTTGTAGCGGTGCTGATGCCGAAATCGGTGCCTAAAATCCAGGCTTGCAGCGAAAAAGCTAGCAAGCCACACATGCCTACAAAATAGCCGAAATGATGGGGCAACTTGCAATAAAAAACAGCAAATAAAAATGAAGGCATGAAAAATAGCCGAAATGATGGGGCAACTCGCAATAAAAAGCAGCGAGCAAAAAATAAATAAATAGCCGAAATGATTGGGCTCCGCGAAAAATAGCCGAAATGATGGGGCAATCATGACCTTCGCGATATAAAAGCTGAAATGATAGAGCATCGCGGAAAAAGAAATAAAATAAAAGTGAAATCCTCGCCCTACAGGTGATACTACATCTACCTCTGTATACAATCCAGAGGCGCAAACAAAGAAGGGATCATACTCCTTCCCCAGGTTTCATCATAAGGAGAAGCCAAATCTCGACGGTTCACAGATAGCCTAGAGATCATCTCGACGTCCGTCTCATAGCAGCAGACACAACATCAAGCGAAACGGAACAGCGGCAACCCCCAGTTCCATGGCTCAGCGATACATATCACCAAGAGTCAAACCTCCATCCCGTGAAATGCGTATACAATCAACAAAATTCCTGGTCACGTGGAACGCGGATAACGTCACTCTTTGACCCCGTGGAAAACGTCCAGAGCGGATCCTGGTCCTCGCAGAACACGGCAGTAAACCCGTGCGAAGCATCCAGAGCGGAGCCTAGTCCTCGCCTAACGCGGCAGTGAACCCGTGTGAAGCATCTAGTGCAAAATTCCTGGTCACGTGGAACGCGGATAACGTCACTCTTTGACCCCGTGGAAAACGTCCAGAGCGGATCCTGGTCCTCGCAGAACACGGCAGTGAACCCGTGCGAAGCATCCAGAGCGGAGCCTAGTCCTCGCCTAACGCGGCAGTGAACCCGTGTGAAGCATCTAGTGCAAAAATCCTAGTTACGTGGAACGCGGATAATGTCACTCTTTGACCCCGTGGAAAATGTCCAGAGCGGATCCTGGTCCTCGCAGAACACGGCAGTAAACCCGTGCGAAGCATCCAGAGCGGAGCCTAGTCCTCGCCTAACGCGGCAGTGAACCCGTGTGAAGCATCTAGTGCAAAATTCCTGGTCACGTGGAACGCGGATAACGTCACTCTTTGACCCCGTGGAAAACGTCCAGAGCGGATCCTGGTCCTCGCAGAACACGGCAGTGAACCCGTGCGAAGCATCCAGAGCGGAGCCTAGTCCTCACCTAACGCGGCAGTGAACCCGTGTGAAGCATCTAGTGCAAAAATCCTGGTTACGTGGAACGCGGATAATGTCACTCTTTGACCCCGTGGAAAACGTCCAGAGCGGATCCTGGTCCTCGCAGAGCACGGCAGTGAACCCGTGTGAAGCATCCAGAACGGAGCCTAGTCCTCGCTTAACGCGGCAGTGAACCCGTGTGAAGCATCTAGTGCAAAATTCCTGGTTACGTGGAACGCGGATAATGTCACTCTTTGACCCCGTGGAAAACGTCCAGAGCGGATCCTGGTCCTCGCAGAGCACGGCAGTGAACCCGTGTGAAGCATCCAGAGCGGAGCCTAGTCCTCGCCTAACGCGGCAGTGAACCCGTGTGAAGCATCTAGCGCAAAATTCCTGGTTACGTGGAACGCGGATAATGTCACTCTTTGACCCCGTGGAAAACGTCCAGAGCGGATCCTGGTCCTCGCCAAGCACGGCAGCGAATCCGTGTGAAGCATCCAGAGCGGAGCCTGGTCCTCGCTAAGCACGGCAGTGAACCCGTGTGAAGCATCCAGAGCAAATACCAGACTGTGGAGTCCTTAAAATCCACGGACTATGACGTCCTTAACCTCGACCGTGATGTCTTAAAACTAACGATCAACCACCCCGATTCCCTACGGATTCTACCTTGGTTTAGGGGTACATCTCTTCACTCCTTTGATACCTGGCGTTGTAATTCCTCAACGTCTTCAAAGAGGTGACGGGTCCCTGCAACCAAACATCGGACTGTGGAGTCCCTAAATCCACAGACTATTAGGTCCTTAACCTTGACCGTGATGTCTTAAAACTAACATCGGACTGAGGAGTCCCTAAACCCACGGACTATGAGGTCCTTAACCTTGACCGTGATGTCTTAAAACTAACATCGGACTGTGGAGTCCTTAAATCCACGGACTATGAGGTCCTTAACCTTGACCGCGACGTCTTTAAACTACAATACTCGGAGCAGCCTCTGACCCCGTGAAACACGGATAAGGGCGACCACATCCAGCACTTGCAAGTCCTCACGACCGGTAAGGAAGAAAAATCTCCCTTGTGAGATCCTTACGACTCTCAAGGGAAAACCCGCTTAAGAATCCTCACGAATCTTAAGGAGAACTGACACCTATGGGATCCTCTCGACCTGTGGGGAGAAAAACTCTTTATGAGACCCTCGTGGCTCGTAAAATGCAGAAGTCTTAGGAAGCAGATCTTAACCCTGAATCCTGAGCCATCGCTGTCCTGCAAAGAGATCAAGATAGAATATCCGCAAAATGCATTCGATAAAAAGGGGACACACCATTGAGAAGAAAAATGTATCTTTTATTCATAAACCAAAATAGATACAAAGTACAATTTATGAAAGAAACAAAAAAGAGATACTCTCATCCATGAGTATATACAAAAAAGGAAAAAAAAAGATACAAGTCCTCAAGCCGGCGGGCGGTGTAGTAATTTTACCAGCTCATCGTTCTGTTGCTGAGCCACGGCTTCATGACGCAAGATCTCCAGAAGACGAGCCTCCGCCTGAGCTTGCTGAGCCTGATACGAAGCAAGCCGAGCTTCGAGCTCTTTCTCGGTGGCTTTATGAGCCTCGACCCTCTCACGAGTGAACGTGGCAGCTTTATCGAGAGCCACCACCTCTTTTATGGACTCCTGAAGCACCCGCCATAGTTCGTATGCTTTGTTGGCCTTGGCTGTGAGGCTGGCATGAAGCTCGCTCAGCGCCTTGGAAGCTAGCTCCCTCTCCGAAAATTTACGGCCGAGCCCTTTTCTCGCACAACAATACGTTCGCTACATGTCGTTCTATCAGGCCACGTAAGCTCGCTTTCGTGACCGCAGCCTTGGAAACAAGATATTTACAAGACCGTATAAATGGGTTTCCAGTCGACGGGAATAATCGATCTAAAGCGCACTCATATCACCTGATGTGAAAAGCAACAAGAAAGATTTCCGACGTATTTCAAGCATGCATTTGCAATCGTATGGACATTCATAAGGCTCAAAAAGGTCTGATATGCATGAAAGTGATGATAGCATTCGCAATTAAAGAAAGTTCTCATAAGAAGAATACAAAGTTTATTTATGCGAGCGGAAACATACATACTAGTACCAAGCTTACATGGAAGTTCGGCATAAAGCACAGAAAAGGAGGGACTAATTTAAAAATGCTACTCTAACGGGAAAAGGTCACCAAACACGGGATCAATGGCACAAGGGTTAACAAAACAAAGAACAAGGTTCTCCATCTCTCTCTCTGCTCTCTCCAACACATCAAAGCGACGGTTCTCGCGAGGAGTCGCTCCCCATCGATTGGCGCCATGGTCATCTGCAAAAGCAGACATAACAGCCCGTCGGGCTCTTATTTCACTCAAAAGATGAACTGAGCGATCTTTCAGAGCCTGAGTAATCATGCAGGCCTCGTGAAAGACTTCGAGCTTCTCTTCAGCCGCATCGAGCATCGCTAGGGTCATCTCCGCCGGGTGAGGAGGGACGTCGGCAAACACGGCGGCAAGAATCATCCGGAGCCAGAGGGAGCCCATTGGAAGAGGGGACCCCCTACGAATCGAGAGCTCGTACGCCGCTGAGTCACATTCGTCGTCGGTAAGGAGAGGGTCCACCAATCGTGCAGCAAAGCGAGGAATCATCCCCTCGATAGGCACTTCCCATGGCTGTCGACGAGCGCGTGGACGATTGCAGGCCATGGCACTTAGTTGTTCTCGAATTGAATCGCGTCAAAATAGGAATAAAAGTTCTCTGTGAAGAGAAAAGGAAGGCCATTGCCTCAGATACAAAGAGGTGCATTAAGTGCTATGCGCGGAAAATCCTGCATGTGAAAGCTGTTTCCAAAGCCCAAAAAAGGAAAGGCATCGAAAATCAAGGAGATGGAACTATTTCCAAGGCTCCTTTTCTGCATCTGATACTGTGCACTAAAGATACGGCATGAAAAATTTTGTGAATAGTCCCATCAAATGATCCCACGTACGGAACACGTGAGGCCCAAATTTGACATGCATTATAAATGGAATAGCACCATGCATATTAAAAGCACCAGCAACAACAATAGTGAAATGATAAAATCTCACAGAAAAGCATGCAAACATACAAAGGACACGATAAGTTTATCATTCATGCTTTAAAAAGGTTCATACAAAATGAAAAGAAAACGATTACAACGGCAAGACCTCAGGCGCTGGGCACGGATTGAGAAACTCAAGCTTGACCTTGTCCAAGATCCTCCAAGCATTTCGAACCGCCCGAGTATGTTTTCTCTCGCGATCGCAAGCGTCGGGGTCCTCGCGGATGTCCTCCACCCTCCGGTAGGCGGCAAGTATGGCCGACTGCTGAAACGCCTGGTGCAAAAGATCAATGAGGTTGTCACGCCTTCTCTTCGAGATCAGACTCATCAGATACACCGAATGTATCTTATCCTCGGCAACGTCCAATGCGCTGAGTAGCACACCGGCGCAGAAGAGAGGAAGCGCCTCCCAAATCGCCAGCACGATGAGCCTCAGAAGAGAAGAGCGACGGGGGAGGAGCCGATGGTTGTACTCGTCAAAGCGGTTCATAATCTCAGCACACTGAGCGTTGGTGAACTCCTGATTCTGACTACGGCCCAGGGCACGAATATTCCCGTAGGAAATGATTTCGTTGAGATTATACAAATGAGCGTCCATGATACCTGAAATAAAAATCAGGACGACTTATTACAAACCCTCTTCTTCTTCACTAATCACAGAATGACAAAGAAACCCCAAGAAGCCTCCGTGTGAAGAAACTGAGTCCTTCATTGGAATTAAATTCCTTATTAAGAAAAAGAATTAAATTCCCAGAAAACTTTTTTTTTTGATGGAATTAAATTCCATGGGGTTGAAACGCCATCATCATCTCCCCAAAGATCATCCAAACCCTAAGAGATCTACAGTTCGAAGGTTAGGCGGTTTCATGTTCTTATGGAAAATATGAAGAAAAAAGGGTGAAAACCCTTGTTTCGGATTTAAAATCCGGAGAAATGTGAAGGTCCATCGTTGTCCAAGAACATTACCTGAGGAAAAAAGGGTTCTTTTCGAACAGAGTTAAACTCTGAAGATTGTTTCAAGACAGAGAACTAAGCTCTGAAAGCGAGAATTAAATTCTCAAGGAAGAAACTCTCGGAAGAAGAAGATGAGCAAAGTAAAGGCTCCTATGAAGAGACAGAGGTATTTATAGAAGGCAGAGCAAAACGTTTCATCTCCCCAGATCCCTAGAGGAATCCAACGGTCACAAGAGGTGACAGCGTTGCACTCACGTGCAGACACGTGAGAACAACGCTGTGGGGGCATTTGTTTCCTGATTTAAAATCAGGAAAGCCTCTGGGAAAAGCTTCAAAAAGGGGCCACGTGCTTACACGTGACCAGCAGTCACGTGTTGACACGTGACATATAAAAGCAGCGGAAAAGGGCACATTGGTTCCCTGATCAAGTCAAGGAAAAGGCTTCAGAAGAGGTCACGTGCTCCCACGTGACCAGGGTCACGTGTTGGCACGTGACGTTCAAAGCAGCAGACTCGCTCTCCAGTTTAACCAAGGAAAGAGGCGCCAGACAAGGGTCACGTGCTCACACGTGACCAGGGGTCACGTGGTAGCACGTGACGGCTAAGCAGCAGAAGAAGGCAGAGTGCAAAAGAAGAAAAAGGCTCGTTCCAAGAGAGTCATGTGTCCACACGTAACCATGGGTCATGTGGTCACACGTGACCGGCTTTCAAAGCCCATTTTGCTAACAGAATTAAATTCTGAAAGAGATCCAAATCTTTCCAAAGGAAAGCAATTATCTGGAACCGATCAAATTAAAGATTCAGAGATGATTAAATATCATCTATCTATGGAAAATCTCGAGTTTGGAAAGATTTCCCCTTTAAATCTAACAGAAATAACAAAGGAGAATCCCTGGATTTGAAATCCAATGGTGAATAAAATTCACCTAATAATCCAAGGGTCAAAAACAAATGATGGATACAAATCAAATCTCTTAATAAAGATTCATCAAAAACTAATTGATTCGGCTGCTTCTCCTATAAATAGGAGCCTAGAGACAGAAAAGAAAAAAAGATAGATACACGCAGAGGAAAAAAAAAGGAGAGAGCCTTGATACTTTGGGGAATTTGGAGCTTCTACAAAAAGAAAACCTTAGGTAAGAAAGGGAAGGCTTCCTGCAAGAAGGAGAATTTAATTCTCAACAGATTTTAACTCTGACAAAATAAAGAAACAGAAGAACATATTTCTTCTCTCTTTGATAGAGGATCTGCAAAGTGCACATCTCCCCTTTAGGTTGAGAATTTAATTCTCAATGGGTTGAGATCCTGCCATGCAGATCCAAAACATGGAGAGGGAATGGAAAAACGAGAATTTAATTCTCACAGAACTATAGGAATTTAATTCCTCTAAGATAAAAGTAGGGCTTGACCCTGTGTTATGGGAATTTAATTCCTTCAGAACAGAGAGAAACAGGGTTTAACCCTAATTAAGAACTTAGTTCTGTTGAAACAACGGGAATTCAATTCCCTTAATCATAATTTAACAGGGACTGGAAGTTTAATTCCTTAAAAAGCTTTTATTAGGGTTAACCCTATTCAGTTCTTCACATAAACGAGGAATTTAATTCCTACAGAAGATTCAGGGTTCAATTCTACTCCAGAATATAAGTCTTCAAAAGGAAGTAGGAATTTAATTCCTTTGAAAATTAAAGCTCGAGGAATTTAATTCCTGAAAAAGGATCAACAGATTCTCTAAACAATATACATGGAGGCAGGGTCACGTGCCACCACGTGACCCCCTCAAAAGATCTACAGAAAGCCCTTTGAGGCAGTCCCTCACGTGACCCACGTGACCCTTGACAGAAGCTCTAACAAATAGGCATATGAACGCCCATCACGTGATGGCACGTGATGCTCTGAAAGATGCAATAATCTCAGCAGAATGAATGGAGAGAGGGCGCTCTCACGTGTCGCCACGTGACCCCTCTTGCTTTAGTGTTTAACATTAAGTTGGAACTCCTGAATCCAGTGTTAAAACACTGTTGGGCCGTAGTGTTCAACACCAATCAAAGAACTTTACTTGCAATGTTCAACACTGACTACCTTAGTGTTCAACACTAATTTGAGAGCTCTGTTGCCGATGCTTGATACTGATCTGTTTTAGTGTTTAACACTAATCTGAAAGCCTTGTTGCTGGTGTTTAACACCAATTATCTTTTAGTGTTAAACACTAACTTGTCAACCTCATTCCCAGTGTTCAACACTGATTGCTCTGAAGTGTTTAACACTAGGCTTTGGCCCAATTGGCTAAAGGGATAGAGGCAAAGCCTCTCCCTCAGTGGACCCACAAGAAGTCAATATTCTAGACACGACGGGACTTAGCCCAAGCTGGCCATAAGTCCTCAATTCGTAATTAACTGGGCCAATGAGCTCATAATATAATTAATGGGTCTTGATCCCAAATTGGGCCAAGGACTATTTAATCCATTCCGGTTCTAGGGTACATCTCTTCACTCCTTTGATACTTGGCATTGTAATCCCTCAATGTCTTCAAAAAGGTGACGGGTCCCGATGACCACCCATGATATGGACTGTGGGTTCCTTAAACCCATGTCTAAATGCAAAATTCCTGGTTACATGGAACGCGGATAATGTCACTCTTTGACCCTGTGGAAAACGTCCAGAGCGGATCCTGGTCCTCGCAGAGCACGGCAGTGAACCCGTGTGAAGCATCCAGAGCGGAGCCTAGTCCTCGCCTAACGCGGCAGTGAACCCGTGTGAAGCATCTAGTGCAAAATCCCTGGTTACGTGGAACGTGGATAACGTCACTCTTTGACCCCGTGGAAAACGCCCAGAGCGGATCCTGGTCCTCGCAGAGCACGGCAGTGAACCCGTGTGAAGCATCCAGAGCGGAGCCTAGTCCTCGCCTAACGCGGCAGTGAACCCGTGTGAAGCATCTAGTGCAAAATCCCTGGTTACGTGGAACGTGGATAACGTCACTCTTTGACTCCGCGGAAAACGCCCAGAGCGGAGCCTTGTCCTCGCCAAGCACGGCAGTGAACCCGTGTGAAGCATCCAGAGCACATACCGGACTGTGGAGTCCTTAAACCCATGGACTATGACGTCCTTAACCTTGACCGAGATGTCTTAAAACTAACAATGGACCGCAATGTCCTTAAACTACCCATGGACCGCAATGTCCTTAAACTACCCATGGACCGCAACGTCCTTAAACTAGAACAATAGAGCCCAGCATGCTCTTTTGTCGGATCTAAACGGTCCCGTTTAAGTTGATCTTAGCCTCAAAGATGGCTAACGTATCCTTAAACCTTCAAACAGACTGGACTATAAATCCCCCAAATTAACTCTGGCTCGAGGGTACATCTCTGAACTCCTCTGACATCCGTCGTTGTAATCCTTCAACGTCGTCAGAGAGGTGATGGGTCCCGACGGCCACATATACGATGGACCACTATGTCCCTAAACTGGAACAATGGAGCCCAAACGCTCTTTTGTCGGATCTAAACGATCCCGTTAAGTTGATCTTAGTCTCAAACTGGACTAACGTATCCTTAACAAACGTTTGAGCTGATCTTAGCCGCAAGTATGGCTGACGTATCCTCAAACCAGACCCCCAAACCCAAACCTAAGATAAACACGGATTTGGACTAGTCCACGCCCTACGGGCGACGACATAACTCAGTCTCCGTAAACAATCCACGGGCAACAAAAAATAAAATAAACACACACGACACGAAGTGACCATCTGGAGAAGGAGAAAGTTGTTACCGCGATGCGGTAGCGTAATTAACTGCAGGGGCTTGCGCCTGCAGGGAAGAGCGTCCCCACAATCAAAAACCCTCAAACGAGGGGGAATCTGACGAAGTCTGCTACATCGGCCGCATCCGTCTAAACCTCCGATGCACGGTGCCATAAACAACTTGGCATCTTCGGAGAGATGGACGGATAGCACCAATTAGCATCTGCCCCGAACCTCAGGCACGGACGCCCGAGTCCAGGCCGCCGTTCGGAGGGGAACAGATTCTGGCACACCCGGTGGGACCTTTTCCTCTTTCCACTCCACACTTCGTGTGTCGTGATTCGCGAACCAATCGCGGTTCGGTAATGGTTGCCCTTGGGTTTCAAGATACTAAGAATTGGCGTCTTGCTTATTGCAGAAAGCAAAGGATCGATGGCTTCTACTTCTGCGAAATCCTCCAACTGCTCAAACTGCAATTGCGACCAACGCTCTACCTCGCCAGGAGGTATAGCCTATGGACCCCAAGCTGCTTCGTTGTTCACAATGCCGGTGGACCAAGTGACTCAAGCCACTACCGGATTGTTCTTCGGGACTATACTCCCATCATCAAGCTTCGCGGCGCCGGTACTGACGAAGGAAGCTCACAAGAAGTCAGTCTTTGATCGTCTTACCCCTGCCGTGGCTCCTCTCAACGAGTCGCCCAACGTCAACGCCTCGGTCTTCTCTAGATTGGGCCGGAAATCCTGCGAACTCATCATAGGGCCTACAATATCAGAGGAGGCTACCTCTAAGAAAGTGGCCGTTCCTGCCCCCGAAATCGCCAAGGCGGCTTCTCCGGCCAAAAAGTCGGTCTTTACAAGATTGACGGCTTCAGCTCCCGCTCCTGCTATCCAAAGGACATCGGTCTTTGATAGGCTAACACCAACAGCAACCCCCCACCCACACAGGGGGCAAGACGAAACCATTCTTATCGCTGACCCAACGCCGTCCGCTCGACACGCTCGACGTCGCCATTAGCGCCGAGTAAGGAAGGCTGGGGGCAACTCCCCCTCTGGGTTGACTCCATCAGCCCCGGTGGCAGAAGTTAATGCTGCTGTTCCAACTGGGAACAGCTTCGAAATGCTAAATAAGGTGCGAAGGAATTCTCCTACTGCAGTGCTGAAGAGGTCTCCTCCCCCATTAAAGAAGGTTGCGGAAATAAAACCAGAACAGCCCCAATCTCCTCAACAGCTGTCTTCCAAAATCTATAAGGTTTGGCGGCAGGCCCGAGTCTCGATCATTGATCCAAACTTCTCCCGCCAGCACAAGAAGCTAAAAATCCAACCGGAGGCTGGCCACCAAGCTAAACCCCGAAAGGCTATCGGGACGCCCACCTCAACGGCCCCCTCAACCTCCACGGCTCATAAAAGGAGGAGGCCAGAGAAGACCCCCCAACGTGCAACGACGGCTAAAAGCACTGAGCCTAGACGCCCTAAGTCTGGGGGCATGATGGTCCACACCGTATACATGGCCTCTGAAAAAGAGGAGAGCCGCACTTCTACAGGCCACCGACCACTTACCCGATCCGTGACGAAAGCCCAGGAGCAGCAACAAAAGCTCCAAGAAATGATGAATGCTATAGCCGCACTCACCGGGCCAAAAGAAAACCCAGAAACGTCCTCAGACGCGCGCCAAGAAGAAGAAACCGACGCTGAATTCCTTCGCCGGATACTGGAGAAAAAGGACAAAGAGGCTGCTGAACAAGCAGCCAACATACAACGTATGGGCCTTCTCTTCCAAGATATGATAGGAATGATGATCCAGCAGGACTTGCCCGCCGAAGATCCCCCAATCGTTCTTGAAGACGACCGAGGAGAAACGTCGAATCCACTGCCGGCCCTCTCAACGGCCAAGGAGGAGGCAATCTCTAAGGCGGACTTGGCTGACTACATAGCCCAGCAAATCCGGGTCCATCATGCGACTGAGGCAGCTGGTCAAGTCGTGAAAACGGGGCGGCCGTATCCAAGCTGGTACGACCAAATCAAATACCCGCAAGGCTATACGATACCAAAATTCCACGTGTACAAGGGGACCGGCAATCCCCATCAACATGTCGCCCAATTCCGGGCCCTCTGCGGTAACACCGGCGGTGATGACAAACTGTTGCTCCGCCAGTTCGTAGGTAGCTTATCAGAAACAGCGTTCGAATGGTATTCGGAACTCCCGAACGATTCTATCAAAACGTTCGCTGAAATGGAGCTGCTATTCACTCAGCGATTCGCGAGCGCCAGCGAACGCACTCCAATAACTGCTTTGATTAACGCCAGGGTCAAACCAGGCGAAACCTGGGTCCAGTATGCTATACGCTGGCGGAACTTGTGGTCGAGATGCGAGCAACGCATTGAGGAGGCACCCGCAGTGGGCATGTTCGTGGGAACCCTAGACCCCCACGCAACTATCTCCCAGTTTATGATGTTTTTTAAGCCAACCACTTTCCAGGCTTTAATCGACAAGTTGGCTCAGATGGACCAGATGGGTCATAGACCACCTCCCCCGAAGTCGGAACCTCGGAATGACAAGGGTAAAGGAAGGGCAACCTTCGTCGCAAATGCCCAACAGCAACCTAACGCCCTGAAACCGGCAGATCAATTGGAAGAAAGACGCCGGTATTATAATGAGAAGTTGAAACGTCCCTACTCGTTCCCACGAGACAAGACGAAACGGTTATTCGAGCTGGCAATACGCAACAGACTTATAAACCTACCGAATCCAAGACGACCGCCACAACCCACCGAGGTGAATAACCCTAGCTATTGCCCTTACCATCAAACGGTAAGTCATCCGATTGAAGATTGCTTCGTCTTCAAAGGATGGATTGAAGATCAATACCTCCAGGGGAAGTTTTTACTGTCCGAGAAGTGGAAGGTGAGCCCACCACAGCCGCATACTCCTAAGAAAATAGATACATTGGGGGCAACCTGCTCCTTTATTGAAGAAGCTCCATGGGAGGTCGTGCTATCAACGAAAACCAAAGAATGCTGAGAGACCTTCACGCGTGCCCTGCGATCGAATGGAAAGACCCTCTTGAACCTCAAATTATCGAGGGGATGTTGAAGCCCCGCACAACTACGAAGGCTCGTGATAAGGGCCCAAATACTCACGCCCAACCGTCAAAATCTTCGAAGAAAAAGAAGAAGAAATCCAAGAAGCCCGCGAAGCTTGGAGACGAGCACACGAACTTGCAGAAGCAAATCGACGCGCTGGAAGAGTATAATCAAAAGGCGCGTACTCCTGTCACATTGCAAGAGTTCCTCAACCACATCTTTCAAGAGGGAGATGATGAAGAGAGCTCATCGGATGAATCCGAAGAGTATGTGGCGAGTTGTAACGTAATCTCCCACTCGTTTACCGATGATGAGAAAACTCCTAGCACTAAGAAGCTGGAGGCAGAACCTGAGCGTGCATGGCTGACAAATGAAATGATCAATGCCTTTCTAGACGAGATTCGTCTAAAAAGTAAAGCGGATCAGGAGCGTGAGATGGCAACGTCAGAAGGAACCAAATGCAGGCGACTGAATGAAAGAGTTGAACTACCCCCGCCAGATCAAAAGGCATCCGAAGTAGACAAGAAGATATTCAAGACGAGGAAAAGGTTCGCCAAAGCCATGTCAATGGGAATGAAGCTACCACCCTCGGAAGGGGAAATACACACGATGGGGCGGAGAGGCGCCCTAATTATTGCGCATATCATCGGAGAATCTCACACCCCACGGAGGAGTGCGACGCCTTTAAAATATGGTGGCAAGGATATGTTACTCGTCAGCGACATGTTAAGCGCATGAAACGCAAGATCCGTCGGGAGCGAAGAAGTACTGTCGATGGGCACAACAGAACTACTGGCAACTGTTATATGGCTCACGCCGGGGGGTCACAAGTTCTCACCTTTGGGAGCGACTCTGATGAAGAAATGGCTCTGGGCCCTCTCTTTAAAGAATCCGTTTTAGGGAAAGAGGAGGAATCGGAGGCCTGCGAGAACATCCAGCTGCGCAATCGCACACTCCCAGAAAAGAATCTCGGGTCCGTAAGTAGAAAAGATAAGGGAAAGAAAAAGGCCACTGAAGATATCACTTTAGATGACCAAGTCATGAAAGAACTGGCTGCCAAAGACCCTCCTAGGAGGAGTAAAGTGGACTATAACATCCTCGCGCACCTAAGGAAGCTACCTTCTCAGCTTAGCATTCTCGACGCCCTCCTATTATCAAAAGAAGCGCGAGACTCACTAATTAAGGCATTACAAGAACCTGAACAATTCCAAGCCTTCCTCGCCACTGAAAAGATGAAGGATGAACTGGAGGAAGTGCATACAGCTGATATCACTTTCGGTGATGAAGACCTCCTTCTCGGGACGTGCGACCATAACCGTCCCCTATATGTCTCCGGATACTGCCATGATATCAAGATAGGCAAGATCCTGGTGGATAATGGATCCTCCGTCAATCTCCTTAATGTTCGGGTGTTGAAGGAAATCTGCATGAGTGTGCAACATCTCGCTCGTGACAAAATTACTATCTCCGGTTTCGATTCACAATCGTCACGGACTCTCGGATCTGTGATACTAACATTACGCTTTGGACTTCTCGTCACAGACATCAAATTCCATGTCATTGACGCCAAGACCTGCTACAACGCCTTGCTCGGCCGTCCTTGGCTACACGAGTACAACATCATCCCTTCTACACAACATCAGTGTATGAAGTACTTTAAAGATGGTTTCGAGTATACTGTAACAGGCGAGTTGAACACATTTTCCGTGAACGAAGTCCGCAAATACGAGGATGCGAAATACTTTTTGCCAGATTTCGAGGATACAGAAAGGTGTCGCAACCCGGAGAACAAAGCCGCCGCCACTATCCCTGTTTTCGGGAGCGATACCGAAGAAGAGGAAGAGATAGTTTATGTCCTTAAACTACCCATGGACCGCAATGTCCTTAAACTACCCATGGACCGCAATGTCCTTAAACTACCCATGGACCGCAACGTCCTTAAACTAGAACAATAGAGCCCAGCATGCTCTTTTGTCGGATCTAAACGGTCCCGTTTAAGTTGATCTTAGCCTCAAAGATGGCTAACGTATCCTTAAACCTTCAAACAGACTGGACTATGAATCCCCCAAATTAACTCTGGCTCGAGGGTACATCTCTGAACTCCTCTGACAACCGTCGTTGTAATCCTTCAACGTCGTCAGAGAGGTGATAGGTCCCGACGGCCACATATACGATGGACCACTATGTCCCTAAACTGGAACAATGGAGCCCAAACGCTCTTTTGTCGGATCTAAACGATCCCGTTAAGTTGATCTTAGTCTCAAACTGGACTAACGTATCCTTAACAAACGTTTGAGCTGATCTTAGCCGCAAGTATGGCTGACGTATCCTCAAACCAGACCCCCAAACCCAAACCTAAGATAAACACGGATTTGGACTAGTCCACGCCCTACGGGCGACGACATAACTCAGTCTCCGTAAACAATCCACGGGCAACAAAAAATAAAATAAACACACACGACACGAAGTGACAATCTGGAGAAGGAGAAAGTTGTTACCGTGATGCGGTAGCGTAATTAACTGCAGGGGCTTGCGCCTGCAGGGAAGAGCGTCCCCACAATCAAAAACCCCTCAAACGAGAGGGAATCTGACGAAGTCTGCTACATCGGCCGCATCCGTCTAAACCTCCGATGCACGGTGCCATAAACAACTTGGCATCTTCGGAGAGATGGACGGATAGCACCAATTAGCATCTGCCCCGAACCTCAGGCACGGACGCCCGAGTCCAGGCCGCCGTTCGGAGGGGAACAGTGTTTTTTGGGTAAGCTAGGGTTTTTGACGATCTGCTTACACTTTGCTAAATTTTCTTTGCCGTTTCAACTTCGCTGATCTTTTCTCCTGTGTGTTCTTTTTTGCATAGCCCATGGAATGATCAAAAATCATGGCCGCCAAGGCCTAAGGGAGAAAGACAGGTGGCGTAAGCTCGGCCCAACCCGATCTAAGCGCGGCCCCGAGGCAAACTCCTCCGGCCAAGCCTTCCGCAGCACCCCCGGTCTCGGAGGAGCACCGCGGGGGGAGGGGGGGTCAGAAGCACGTGCGGGACCCGGCGCTCCGGGCGAGGGAGGAGGAGTCTCCCCCCGTCGAGGAAGTCCCCCTCAAGAGACAAAAGCGGGTGGTCTCTCGGCCACCCCCTTCCGGGATCCAAATGCAGGAGGGCGACTTCTGCATTGAGGTGCCCTCGGGGCTATCTGTGGCCGACAGCTTGCTGGCGGACATGGAGAAGTCAGCCGGGACCAAGATTCCCCGAGGCACCATGAAGGCCCAAGTGGCCGCCATAGCGCAGGAGGCGGTTCAGGTCGGTATGTAGCTTTCATAGAAAATTCCTTAAGTTTTATTTTCTCTGTTTTAGCTTTTTAACACGCTTGTTGTTTTTCTCAGGTCTTTCAGCACTGCGCTCTCCTCTTCGCCATGGAGTCGGAAGAAATAGCCCCGGCGATGAAGAAGGCGGGCGAATCCTCCTCACGGGAGGAAGAGCTCCGCCTTCAATTGTAGCAAGCGGAGGAGAGGGCGGCCCTCCTTGACTCGAGATTGGTCACCGAGAGGCTGACGATCTCAAAACTGAAGGAGTCACATCGGCTTCTAAAAAAGTCCAACCGGGCTATCCAAGCCAAGATGGATAAGACGGACGACCTCTACAACGCTATGAAAAGGTCTAGGGATGCCATCAAGAAGGATGCTCGGGTGGTTTTAGACGCGGCGAAGCTTGCTGAGAGCTGGGCGGAGAAGGCCGTGGAGGAAAACAAGGCATACAATCAATTTTACCTTGATCTCACCGAATCCGCGGCCGTCGGGTGACACAAAGCCCTCGACGCCGTTAAGGAATCTATGCCGGAGTTCATCGACGGCGAGCTCCGCGCTAAGTTCCCCTTCATGGAGGAAGCGCCGCAAGGGGGAGGCGTCGAGCTGGCTGTAAGAGGCGAGGCTGTTGGCGAAAGCGCCGACCCTAAGATCGCCGTTTTGGCCCCCGATGGTGGCGTCGAGCAGGGTGAGATCCCGGCCGAGTAGACGGTCTGAGCTATCCCCCCTCCACGATTTTTTTCGAATTTTGTAACCCTCTGGGCATTTTTGTAAGGCTGAGGAGCCCACAATACCTTGTTTATAACTTTGATTATAAATAAAGTATACATTTTCCTTTGCTCAAATGTCTGATCATCCTGCAAGTACTTTTAGCTCGTAAGTCTTTTCATCTTGCAAGCACTTTTTGCTCGTAAGTCTCTTTATTTTGCTAGTGTTAGGCCGGTGTCCACCCTTTCTAGGTGAAGATTGTTCATTGAGTATGAGTCGAACGATAGCCAAGTGTAGGAAGGTCGGTATCCTCCCTTTTCCCGGAGTCGAGGTGGCGATCGTTCATTGAGTATGAGTCGAACGATAGCCAATGTAGGAAGGTCGGTATCCTCCCTTTCCCCGGAGTCGAGGTGGCGATCGCGTATCGAGTATGAATCGAACGATAACCAAGTGTAGAAAGGTCGGTATCCTCCCTTTCCCCGGAGTCGAGGTGGCGATTGCACATTGAGTATGAATCGAACGATATCCATGTTTGAATAGGTCGGCGTCACTCGATTTTACCCGACCGTCTCATGGTGATGGCTTTGAATCCACAGCGTTGTTGGGCAGGAAGATACCCGCCATGGATGGAACGAGCAGGAATCTACTCAATGGCCTCACGGTGAGGGCTTTAGATCCACTGCGTTGTTGGGCAGGAAGCTACCCGCTATGGATGGACCGAGCAGGAATCTGCTCGGACGTCTCGTGAGGAGGGCTTTGGATCCACAGCGTTGTTGGGCAGGAAGCTACCCTCTATGGATGGGCCGAGCAGGAATCTGCCCGGCCGCCTCGTAGTGAAGGCTTTGGATCCACAGCGTTTGTTGGGCAGGAAGCTACCCGCTGTGGATGGACCGAGCAGGAATCTACCCGGTGGCTTTGTGAGGAGGGCTTTGGATCCGCAGCGTTGTTGGGCAGGAAGCTACTCGCTGTGGATGGACCGAGTAGGAATCTACTTGGTGGCCTTGCGATGAGGACTTTGGATCCACAACGTTGTTGGGCAGGAAGCTACCCGCTGTGGATGGACCGAGCAGAAATCTACCCGGTGGCATCGTGAGGAGGGCTTTGGATCCACAGCGTTGTTGGGCAGCAAAATACCCACTGTGGATGGACCGAGCAGGAAGCCACTCGGTGGCCTCGCGATGAGGGCTTTGGATCCACAGTGTTGTTGGGCAAGGAAGCTACCCGCTGTGGATGGGCCGAGCAGGAATCTTCCCGGTAGCCTCACGAAGAGGGCTTTGGATCCACAGCGTTTGTTGGGCAGGAAGCTACCCGTTGTGGATAGGCCGAGCAGGAATCTGCTCGGTGGCCTCGTGAGGAGGGTTTTGGATCCACAGCGTTGTTGGGCAGGAAGCTACTCGCTGCGGATGGGCCGATCAGGAATCTGCCCGGCCGACTCGTGGTGAGGGATTTGGATCCACACCGTTTGTTGGGCAGGAAGCTACCCGCTGTGGATGGACCGAGCAGGAATCTCCCCGGTGGTCTCGTGAGGAAGGCTTTGGATCCACAACGTTGTTGGGCAGGAAGCTACCCGCTATGGATGGACCGAGTAGGAATCTACTCGGTGGCCTCGCGATGAGGGCTTTGGTCGGTTGCCTATAGGCACATCCGAGCTTCATTTACTTGAGTGAGGGGATGGTCTTTGCTTGACAGACAGGAAGCTACCCGCCGGTCCGTTTAAACTCTCCTGCGTTGAATGACCGGATTCGGTGGGTTTCCTTGTTTCTCAGTTGATGACGACTATGATCTGCCCGATCATCTGCTCTACAGCTTCAAGTTGGTCGGCTTGCCCCCTATCTGCTCGACGTTTGTCCGGCAGGTATTTTGCCAAGTGACCAGAGCGGATCAGATTCTCGATATAATCGCGTAGCTGCTTACAATCCTCGGTCAGATGTCCTTGCATCCGATGATAGGCACAATACGGGCCACGGAGCCGTTTGCCCGTCCTTCGGGTAGCTGGCGGGAGCTTAAAGAAGCTATCGTCCTTAGCTTCCTCCAATAGCTCGGCTTGGAAATGTTCAGAGGAGTGTACTTATGGAATCTCGGGGAGTAAGGTTTCGGACGGTCGATTTTCTTTTTCTCCTCCCTGTCCCTTTTCTTTCGGTCCGTTTGGTCGGCTCAGGGCAGATTTGAGTTCACCTCCGACTCGAGTTGGATCTCTCGCTCGGTCCAGGCTTTCACTTTGGCCATGGTCTTAGGTTGCGCTAATGCAAAAGATCGGAGCCACTCTTTGTGCCTAAGACCCGACCTCAGTGCGGTGATAATTGTTTCATCGCGGTGCTCGGGAACCTCCAGGAGGGCATTGTAGAAGCGAGTGACATACCTGTTCACCGCCGAAAATGGAGACGGACCGCGTAAGTCGTCTTTCCTGAATTTGGGGGCAGGTTTGGGTTGATTTAAGGATCGTTGATCTGTTTTGAGATCAAGATCGACTTAAATGTTTATTGAGGATACGTTAGTCTAATTTTAGACTAAGATCTACTCAACAGGATTTAGGATCATTCAGATCCAACAAAAGAGCATTTGGGCTCTATTGTTTTAGTTCAAGGACATTTTCGGTCCATAGCTAGTTTAAGGACGTTGCGGTTCGTTATTAGTTTAAGAACGTTACGGTCCGTAACTAGTTTAAGGACGTTGCGGTCCGTAGCTAGTTTAGGGACGTTTCGGTCCGTATTGGGATATGCCCATCGGTTTGGGAATGCGCCAAAGAGTTGTTAGTTATCGGGACCCACCACCTCTCTGAAGACGCTGAGGAATTACAACGACATGTATCAGAGGTGTGAGGAGATGTACCCTTGAACCAATTTCCGTCGGAGGATCAGTAGTCGTGTTTGGGGACTAATACCAATTTGGAAAATAATAAGCACATGGGCTCAGTTGATCTGAATTAGGGATCTGGTCAACTTGGTCTCAGCCCCCTCAGTCTTTGTCATTTCATTTAAATAAAATGCTAAACACTTACTTGGGCTCAGTCCCCTTTCTATGCAAACAATGCTGAGCATTTATATGGGTTCTGACATTCATATAAATGGTAGCAGCGGCTCCTTCCACTGTCGCCCGAGACTGGCCAGGAGGACCGTCCTGGCGTCCATCTTCATCGTGTAGGAGATGGGAGCTGTGTCGAGAGCTGAGCTGATCCTTAGAGGCATTTTGTTGCGTCCGGAGATTGCAATTTGAAATTTGTTAACCTGCACAAAGAAGCATGGTTTCAGTACAGGCAATCGATATGTATATTGATTGAGTTCGCATGAACGTTTAACCCGAAATATGGGAGGAGAGATAGGTCCCACCGAGCGTGCCAGAATCTGTAGGTTGTTTTTCGTCACCCCATTGAGATGGGAATACGCGCGTGCTTGTCAAGCGTACTACAGATTCTCCCTGCCTAGGGTAGGCGGGGGTTTATTAATTGTGGGGATTCGAATCTCCGGCAGCCACGGACTAAACTTCCGTTAATTATCCCTCGCCTTTGGAGAGAAGGAACCTCCGATTGACAGGTCAAACTGGTCATGCGAACTCAATATGCAGTGTGTGTGTTGAAGGGGGGTTTGGATATATCGGGGGCTCCGCAGAGTTTTACGGGGGTCCTGCTACCCGGATAGCAGGCTGGGGGTCAAGAGGGCTAGCAGCCCCCTTGCGGGGTGCGGGGCAACGCTCCGTTAGAAATTTTTTCTAACGGGGACAGTGTTTTGTAGTGTGTGTATATAATAATAAAAGGGAAGAATATCGTCCAAAGGACGCGTTGGCGCTGGCGCCTAGCACGCGGGCGCTGGCGCCTCAAGTGCTTGGCACGTGGACGCTAGGCGCTGGGCGCCAGCGCCCCACGTGCTTGGCATGCGGGCGCTGGGCGTCAGCAGGAAAATGGACTTTGTCCCTGCACTGGGAGCTGTGCTCCCGATTTGACTTCCGGAGTTAAACTCCTAAAAAGAGATTAATTTATGGAGTTGAACTCCAACAGATCTTGAAAGGAGTTAAACTCCTAGAAATCTTTAGAAATGATCAAAGGGGCCCCTTTGTTTCTCTTCCCTTTGGGTCCGGATCTTCCCAAGAAGGGATTTTTGAAGATTGGACTCCTTCTTCCTCTCGGTTGACCGGATCTTGGAGAAAGGAGGTGGGATTTAAAAATCTTCCCTTTTTGAGATCTGATGGAAGATCTGAGCTCCCTTTGTGGGTTTTGTGGTGAAAAACTATTTAATTTTGGAAAAAGAAGAGTAAAACTCTTGATTTAATTAAAAAGGGGAAGAAGGTTTAGAACCTTGAGGAAGGAGAAGGAGGCACAAAACCCTAGATTATGAGGGGAATGAAAAAGTTATCTCTTATTTCATTATCATGTTGCCTTATATAGGCTTACAAATTTACATATAGCCCCTTGGGATTTAAAAAATGGCATTTTGCTCATCTCATGCCTCATGTGCTCATTTCTTTTGCACATGAGCCATGGGCTTTACAAAAAATTGGCTTTATGCCCATTTTCTTACATTCATGTATGAAAATTATATCAAAATTATTTATTACATAATTTTCATTTCGGCATGGGGGGGCTGGCCGTGGGGCTCGACTTGGGCATGGGCCCACTTGACCTGGGTTTGGGCCCACCTGCCTTGGGGTTGACTTTGACTTTGACTTGGTCAACCGGGGTATAATTTTTGACCCCAACAAGTGACAGCCCGTCACGTCAGCCAATCCGTGTCGGACACGTGGCCTGCGCCTCAACAGATGTACATGAGAATCGTCGCTCCCTTTTTAATGCACGATCCCCCCTCCTGATCCACTGATGTCATCAAAGATACGCCCAGCCGCCTCGGAGATCCGCGCTGATAGGTTCTTGACTACAGGTTGAGCCCGGGAGACCGGTCAGACCACTCTCGACCCGACCCATAAATAGGTCGAGACGAGAGTGGGAGGCTAATGAGGATGCTCACAAGTGGGCACTCCCCAGATCATGACACGTGGCTGATGACGTGTCCCGGGGCTTATGCAAACAGGGCAAACACCATGCATTGAAGGCTCTTCCTGGGCTACCGTCCCAGGGTATATCCCGACCTTCTATAGATACTTGAGCACTCCTACGCCCGCCTTATAAATAACCATCGGCTCGCCTCTGAGCCCTCTTACACGCTGAGCTTCCTCAGTCCTCCCTGCTCGCCTCTGAGCTATCACAGAACCGGTCTTCTTCGTCCTCCCGCTCGTCTCCGAGCCACCCGCCGAGCTAAGCCGCCTCGGTTCTACAGAGCAACCAAGGACGCGGAGCCCAAGCGCCTCCGCCACGGCTCCGCGTATCTCTCCAGAAGCGAGATATCCGCCACCCAACATCCCGCGTTCCACGTCACCGTATCCCCCCATTAACGAGCGTATCTCGTCATTAATGGGGGGGATCCCGTCATTCACGCAGGCATAACGTCAGGGGCGTAACGGCCGGCAAAGATCTCGCGCCAGCTCGCTCCAAGCGACCACTATAAAAACCCCTCTCCCATACGACTTAGGTAACGCAATTTGAACCCAATAAGCCGCTACTCTGCTCAAATATCTCGGCTAACTTGATCGTCGGAGGGTCCACGGTGGTATAACCACCCCGGGACTTCCTTTGCAGGTAGCTCGGCTTCGCCTCAAAACAAGCCTACTGAGATCTACAAGCTCAAGGAGGCAACCCTCAACACCAATATCAGCCGTCCACCAACGCTCGTGACAGATCGACAGAGGACAACATCTGAAGGAGATCCTAGCCTTCATCAGTATCACTCGTGGCCAACTGAACATTTAGTTCATTGCATCTCTTGATCAAATTGCGGATATCTTTACTAAAGCTCTCGCCGCTACTCGATTTGAATTTCTTCGGTCTAAGTTGTTGGTCCAAGATTGTCCATCAACTTGCGGGGGTATTAGCTGAATTTAAATCAAATCAATCAAGATCAACTGAATCTAAATCAAATCGATCAAGATCTTCAGCTGATACAACAAATCTTCATTGATAGCAACAAATACCTATTGATAGCAATTGCTCCAATCAAGATCTCCAAATCTTTTTAGATAGCAACAAATATCTATAGATAGCAACTGCTCCAATTAAGATCTCCAAATCTCTATATAAAGCAGCTATGGGCTGAAATTGATTACTAGTATTATTATGAATTGATTGTAATTGATTTATATTCTTGGCTGTAAAATGCAGCTTTTGTACACAACAAATTTATCAAGGAAAACACATTGATTCCTAAGTTTCTTTACATTGATCATTATCTACAATATTCAGTTGTCAAACAATATTTCTGTGGCGATATCTTTAAAATGCACTCTTATGACCTAATTTTAACAACAACGAAAGTCGAATAAAAAGTATTTTTCTTACCAAAGGGTTTAGGTAGCATGAGACAGGAATATACTCAAGTTCATCGATGCTAATTTCTCTCCTTTTTTAACACACGACATGGAAAACTCAGGCTATATTAATATTGCTTTATTAAGGAAATCTCTATAGTATTAAATAGCTTCTCGTAGTTGGGCCGGGCCACTTTGTTGGCTGGGAATTAAGTATTCATGAGGACTCTCATTCAGCACACAATTTATTTCAAGGGAACACATCATGGTGCATTTAGAGAATGCAGACAAAAAAGAGCCGCCTTTGTCGTGTTACGATACTTCCATAACAATCTTTTGTCACCAATTCATGGTATACTAATACAACCAATCCATATTAAGTCTGATTTGTTTTATATTAGCTTACAGGTTAGTATTCTCAAATAGTGTCAATATATTAATCCTATCTGCTAAAAGAAATAATATGCATCTTTGTTCAAGGTGCCTCCATGAAAGACATGTCACCAACCCTATATGTCCACTTTACGCGAGTTCCACGATTTAATTTTTATTTCTCCCCTACACAGGATTCCATTTTTTTTCCTTTTTTAAATCTATCTCCTACTCGAGCAAAATCAAACTTGCCCACCTTCTCCTATATAAACCCAACAATGCATTCATCCTAGTGTCCAAAGTGGTAAGACAATGGGATCCATTCATGAAGTGAGCTCAAAAGATCTACTTGAAGCTCAATCTCATCTATGGAACCACACGTTTAGCTTCATAAACTCAATGTCCCTCAAATGTGCTCTAGAGCTAGATATCCCCAACATCATTCACAGACACAACAAACCTGTATCTCTCTCCGATCTCTCGATCGCTCTCAAGCTTCCTCCATCGAAAACCCCTCACCTTCGACGCCTAATGCGCTTTTTGGTCCACTCAAGGTTCTTCTCTGAGCATGAAGAACTGTTTTCCCTCACCAAATATTCAAAAATCCTAGTGAACAAGAAATACGAAGACGCCAGTGTTTCTCCATTCGTGCTTCTGATGCTCGATCAAACTTTTCTTAGCCCATGGCATCATCTTAGTCACTGGTTCAAAGGCGAAGAGATTCCTACGGCCTTTGAAATGGCTCATGCAAAGCCGATATGGGACTATACGAGTGAAACTGTCGAGTTTAACAAAATGCTGAATGAGGGGATGTCTAGTGATGCTGGTTTTATTACGGAGATAATTGTGAGAGACTGTGGTGAAGTTTTTCGGGGGTTGAGTTCCTTGGTTGATGTTGGAGGAGGAACGGGGACGTTGGCATGTGCGATTGCGGAGGCTTTTCCAACGGTGGAATGCACTGTGCTTGAGTTGCCCCATGTGGTTGAGGGCTTGGAGGAGACTGAGCGGGTGAAGTTTGTAGAGGGAGATATGTTTGATTATGTTCCACCCGCGGATGCAACGCTGCTCAAGGTAAGCTACACCACAAATTATGAAAAAATAACGATATGGTTGTCCTTTTCCCCCCTGCTAGTGGTCTGTGCGTGTGTGTAGTCTTGAGAAAAGGATATCAGACACTGCTAAAATTTGCCCAGTACCGATGGGCCAACAGATGGGTAGGCACATGCATTGGTGACGTTTACAGTACCAATGGATGTCTGTCGGTGATATATTCACTAGTATGCCTCCATGGTCTCATGTTTGGCATCGATGCGAGTCCTGCTGGTGCAGGGGACAGCACCGATGGTTCCGCCGTCGATGGAAACATATTTTGTAGTCCTATGACTAGGATTCTCGCAGCAGCCCATGTTATATAAACAATTCCTTCTGTTTGAAGAAGTGATGGTCCCAATCCAATTTTATAACTCCAAAGACTGTGTCCATCGCCTAATGCTATATATAAACAATTCCTTCTGAACAGAAGATATTAGGACTATCATATTGAAATTTACGAATCTAATTTTAATCAAAGCTTGATAGAAAAAAATTTAATAAACATCTACTTAGGATTAATGATGCCAAGAAATTCCTTGCCATCAATAAATTCAGAGATGGGTTGGTTATGTTTGAGAATGGTCTATAGCACATTTGAGGGACAACGAGTTTAATTACAAAGCTAAAGGTCTCATTATATCTATGGGATTGGGCTTCAAGTATTTAAGTATTTTATTTGGAGCTCCCTCCATTATTGGTGAATTACTGCTAAGTTTGATTGCCCGGGGTTGAACAAATATAAAATTTAAAAAATCATGCAAGGGAAACAATTACAAACTAAAATGGACCGCTCTCTCGATTCTACTATCAAAAACTCCTCACCTTCGATGCCTAAAGAGCCTTTTGGTGCACTAAAACTTCTTTGCTAATTAAAAGAGCCTTACGAAATGGGATGTAGTGTTAAATTGGCTTGAGATAACCTAAAATGACGAGTTTTCCCAAATTAACTAAGTCAAATTTAATACAACTCATCTCTGTTTTACAGTGGGTTCTTCATGATTGGAGCGACCAAGAGTGCGTGAGAATACTGAAACGATGCAAAGATGCAATTCCTTCAAAAGAAGATGGAGGAAAAGTGATAATCATAGACATGGTCATGAACACAAACAATGTGAATCGTGAGTTGGTCGAGACTCAGTTTACTTTTGACCTTCACATGATGGTTCATACTACAGGAAAGCAAAGATCCGAAAACGAATGGAAGAAAATCTTTGACCTTGCAGGGTTCAGGGGATACAGAATTCTACCCATACTTGGTTTGAGATCAGTTATTGAAGTCTATCACTAATCATTTTCAAAGTTAAGACATTATGTACGAGTGGGCTGTGGTTTGTGATTCGGATTTGGTCTAAAATTTCATCAAAACTGTTACTGTGATCATCATGTCCTTACTTGATTATGAATATAATATTCGAGCGATTTAAATGTCTTTAACCAAACCTCAGGTGGTTGTAAGATAAACAGTTTATATATACTATCATACATTAGACCATTTTAACAATGCTTAGCAATTGTTTAAAGAACGAAGTTGTGATGCACAAAATTGAACAGTGTATTTGTAATTTAATACATAATAATACTTCATGGAAGGGAAACAAAAGGAGCGGTGGCAATCTTCAAACGCAAATGAGGATAGTCTCTTATTTTATTTCATTTTGATGCGAATCGAATCCGTGACCTCTCACTTTGAAGAGAAAAGTTATACCGACCGAGTTACCGAGCAATGTCCAGTTGGTAAAGAGGATAGTCTATGATGAAGAGAAATGGGGACTATTAATGTTTAAGTGCAGAATTATCACAAACTGACGGAGGCCGTTATCTCCCTCGGTTGTTGTCCTCCGTCGATCTGATAGCGAGCGGTTTTGAGCGGCTGAGATTTGTTTTGGAGGTTGTTGAGCGTGTGGATCTCAATGGGTTGTTGGAAGTTGCTGCGGCCGAGCTACCTGCAAAGGAAGTCCCGGGGTGGGAAACCACCGTAGGACCCTCCGACGATCAAGTTAATACCGGGGAATCAGAGCAGTGTAGCGGCCTATTGGAATGAGTTCGAGTTACCCGAGTCGTCTGAAAGAGGGGTTTATATAGTGGTCGCATGGAGTGACCGACGCGAGATTCTCGTCGTCTGTTACGTCCCTGCGTTATCCCCGCATTAATGGCGGGATACGCCCATTAATTGAGGGGGACGCGCCAGCGTGGGACGCGGAATGTGGGGCGGCGGATATCTCGTCTTGGCGAGATACGCGGAGCTATTGCGGGGGTGCTTGGGTTCCGCGCTCTCGGTTGATCGGAGAAGCCGAGGAAGCTCGGTCTTTCAGGAGGCTCGGAGACGAGCCGCGAGGTCGAGGAAGGTCGGCTTGTCAGATGGCTCGGAGGCGAGCCGGGAGGCCGAGGAAGCTCAGGCCTGTCAGATGGCTCGGAGGTGAGCCGGGAGGCCGAGAGAGCTCGGCCTGTCAGATGGCTCGGAGGCGAGCAGGAAGGCCGAGGAAGATCGGCCTGTCAGATGGCTCGGAGACGAGCAGGGAGGCCGAGAAAGATCGGTAGTAGCATTGCTCGAAAGTGAGATGATGGTTGTTTGCTAGGTGAGTATGGAAGGTACTCATGGAGGTCTTCGGAAGGTCGGATGCATCCTCGGAGACGAAGTCTCGAGAAACGTCCCAAATGCATCTTGTTTATTCCACCTCCGTAGCTCCCGGGACACATCATCCGCCACGTGTCGTAATCTGAGGAATTCTTACTTGTGAGCATCATCATTAGCCCGCCACTCTCGTTCCGACCTATTTCTGGGTCTGGTCGAGAGTGGCCCGTTAGGTTTTCTCTGCTCAGCTTGGTGCCGAGAATTCTTCGTGGTTGATTTTCCGGGAATGACATGGCGTTGGGCGGTTGCGTCATTTCGATCTTTGAGTCCATGTGGTGTCTCACTGCGCGTCTAAGTTTTCGCGCGTATCCCTGATGACGTCAGCGGATCGGTAAAATGATTGCGCTTTAAAGAGAGGGCTCCATTTCACTCGATCGTTAGTTGGGCTATGGGCCATGTGTCCGACGTCGGTTGGCTGGCGCAACAGGCTGTTTCTGACTCCTTCAACGAAGAGACGTCCCCAATGGTCGACCGCCACGTGGAGCCTCGGCGGCCGCTAGGCGCATCGTTTCGTTTTGACGGGAATCGATTTAGACCGTAGGATGCTCTCTTTGGGGTGTATAAATAGGAGGGGACCATCCTAGGGCCAACACTTTGCCTCAAATCTCTTTCATTGTTTGAAGATTGCTCGGCGCACCTCTGCTTAGATCGGATCTTCTGTTGAATTTTCCTCGGCGAGTCGCCTTCTTTAAATCAGGTTAGATTTCCTCCTCCGAGGAGTCTGTAGATGTAGTAGGGGTAGAGTCGGATGATGAGGCTCCGGTTGTTGGGGCCGAGTCCAGTGGGTCTTCCTCCTCTTCGGCTTCAGATAGCCGAGAAGGTTCTTCTTCTTCTGCGTCGGGCTCGCCCCTAGAGTCAGGACCGCCCTTGTCACTCGCCGTCGAGCGACGACAAGGGCTCCTAAGGTGCGCATCGGGAACACCCGCGATGCGCCCTCCATTTTGAATCGCATAGTTGAGCTTTCCGACATCTGGACTCGATTCCATATTCCCTCTAACTATTCACTCCGTTTGGCCAGAGAGGGTGAACGGGCAGACCAGGTGCGGGGCAAGGAGTTTGCTCTGTATTTGGAAGCATTCCGGGCAGGAATGCGTCTGCCCTTTTCACCCGAGGTTCGTGCGGTGCTTCATTGCTTCTGTCTTGCTCCGGGCCAGCTAGCGCCGAACTCGTGGAGGATCCCCCTCGGGTTTCTGGTCCGATTAAAATTTTATCGGATCCCCTTCAATTTGACCCTGCTCTTGTCTTTTCTTTGTTAAAAAAATCACTCCGGTACCAGTAAGCAAGAGCCGAGCTGGGTGTACTTTTCGTTTAAAAAACGTAAGGGTAGGATGGCCGGGTCGGGTGTAGTGGTCGTTCCTTCTTCCATTCATGAATGGAAGAAGAAGTACGTTTTCGTCGAGCCACCGGAGTGCGAGAATTGGCCTGTGCCCACACAGTGGCACAGGGCCGACTGCTTGAGGGCGAAGCAGTCGACCTCCCCCGAGGCGAGGGTGGTTTCCCAGTGGGAACCGATCCAGCGAGCTGATGTCTTGCTTTCCGAGCAGGTATTGAGCTGGGCTGGGCTCGGTCCTGCGTGTTTGTTTCCTGATTTAAAATCAGGAAAGCCTCTGGGAAAAGCTTCAAAAAGGGGCCACGTGCTTACACGTGACCAGCAGTCACGTGTTGACACGTGACATATAAAAGCAGCGGAAAAGGGCACATTGGTTCCCTGATCAAGTCAAGGAAAAGGCTTCAGAAGAGGTCACGTGCTCCCACGTGACCAGGGTCACGTGTTGGCACGTGACGTTCAAAGCAGCAGACTCGCTCTCCAGTTTAACCAAGGAAAGAGGCGCCAGACAAGGGTCACGTGCTCACACGTGACCAGGGGTCACGTGGTAGCACGTGACGGCTAAGCAGCAGAAGAAGGCAGAGTGCAAAAGAAGAAAAAGGCTCGTTCCAAGAGAGTCACGTGTCCACACGTGACCATGGGTCACGTGGTCACACGTGACCGGCTTTCAAAGCCCATTTTGCTAACAGAATTAAATTCTGAAAGAGATCCAAATCTTTCCAAAGGAAAGCAATTATCTGGAACCGATCAAATTAAAGATTCAGAGATGATTAAATATCATCTATCTATGGAAAATCTCGAGTTTGGAAAGATTTCCCCTTTAAATCTAACAGAAATAACAAAGGAGAATCCCTGGATTTGAAATCCAATGGTGAATAAAATTCACCTAATAATCCAAGGGTCAAAAACAAATGATGGATACAAATCAAATCTCTTAATAAAGATTCATCAAAAACTAATTGATTCGGCTGCTTCTCCTATAAATAGGAGCCTAGAGACACAAAAGAAAAAAAGATAGATACACGCAGAGGAAAAAAAAAAGGAGAGAGCCTTGATACTTTTGGGAATTTGGAGCTTTTGCAAAAAGAAAACCCTAGGTAAGAAAGGGAAGGCTTCCTGAAAGAAGGAGAATTTAATTCTCAACAGAGTTTAACTCTGACAAAATAAAGAAACAGAAGAACATATTTCTTCTCTCTTTGATAGAGGATCTGCAAAGTGCACATCTCCCCTTTAGGTTGAGAATTTAATTCTCAATGGGTTGAGATCCTGCCATACAGATCCAAAACATGGAGAGGGAATGGAAAAACGAGAATTTAATTCTCACAGAACTATAGGAATTTAATTCCTCTAAGATAAAAGTAGGGCTTGACCCTGTGTTATGGGAATTTAATTCCTTCAGAACAGAGAGAAACAGGGTTTAACCCTAATTAAGAACTTAGTTCTGTTGAAACAACGGGAATTCAATTCCCTTAATCATAATTTAACAGGGACTGGAAGTTTAATTCCTTAAAAAGCTTTTATTAGGGTTAACCCTATTCAGTTCTTCACATAAACGAGGAATTTAATTCCTACAGAAGATTCAGGGTTCAATTCTACTCCAGAATATAAGTCTTCAAAAGGAAGTAGGAATTTAATTCCTTTGAAAATTAAAGCTCGAGGAATTTAATTCCTGAAAAAGGATCAACAGATTCTCTAAACAATATACATAGAGGCAGGGTCACGTGCCACCACGTGACCCCCTCAAAAGATCTACAGAAAGCCCTTTGAGGCAGTCCCTCACGTGACCCACGTGACCCTTGACAGAAGCTCTAACAAATAGGCATATGAACGCCCGTCACGTGATGGCACGTGATGCTCTGAAAGATGCAATAATCTCAGCAGAATGAATGGAGAGAGGGCGCTCTCACGTGTCGCCACGTGACCCCTCTTGCTTTAGTGTTTAACATTAAGTTGGAACTCCTGATTCCAGTGTTAAAACATTGTTGGGCCGTAGTGTTCAACACCAATCAAAGAACTTTACTTGCAATGTTCAACACTGACTACCTTAGTGTTCAACACTAATTTGAGAGCTCTGTTGCCGATGCTTGATACTGATCTGTTTTAGT
This sequence comes from Agapanthus africanus, assembly GCA_030015575.1. Lineage (NCBI taxonomy): Eukaryota > Viridiplantae > Streptophyta > Magnoliopsida > Asparagales > Amaryllidaceae > Agapanthus > Agapanthus africanus. Next base: position 491,554 of record JASDDO010000310.1, read on the forward strand.
GTTTAACACTAATCTGAAAGCCTTGTTGCTGGTGTTTAACACCAATTATCTTTTAGTGTTAAACACTAACTTGTCAACCTCATTCCCAGTGTTCAACACTGATTGCTCTGAAGTGTTTAACACTAGGCTTTGGCCCAATTGGCTAAAGGGATAGAGGCAAAGCCTCTCCCTCAGTGGACCCACAAGAAGTCAATATTCTAGACACGACGGGACTTAGCCCAAGCTGGCCATAAGTCCTCAATTCGTAATTAACTGGGCCAATGAGCTCATAATATAATTAATGGGTCTTGATCCCAAATTGGGCCAAGGACTATTTAATCCATTCCGGTTCTAGGGTACATCTCTTCACTCCTTTGATACTTGGCATTGTAATCCCTCAATGTCTTCAAAGAGGTGACGGGTCCCGATGACCACCCATGATATGGACTGTGGGGTCCTTAAACCCATGTCTAAATGCAAAATTCCTGGTTACGTGGAACGCGGATAATGTCACTCTTTGACCCTGTGGAAAGCGTCCAGAGCGGATCCTGGTCCTCGCAGAGCACGGCAGTGAACCCGTGTGAAGCATCCAGAGCGGAGCCTAGTCCTCGCCTAACGCGGCAGTGAACCCGTGTGAAGCATCTAGTGCAAAATCCCTGGTTACGTGGAACGTGGATAACGTCACTCTTTGACCCCGCGGAAAACGCCCAGAGCGGATCCTGGTCCTCGCAGAGCACGGCAGTGAACCCGTGTGAAGCATCCAGAGCGGAGCCTAGTCCTCGCCTAACGCGGCAGTGAACCCGTGTGAAGCATCTAGTGCAAAATCCCTGGTTATGTGGAACGTGGATAACGTCACTCTTTGACCCCGCGGAAAACGCCCAGAGCGGAGCCTTGTCCTCGCCAAGCACGGCAGTGAACCCGTGTGAAGCATCCAGAGCACATACCGGACTGTGGAGTCCTTAAACCCATGGACTATGACGTCCTTAACCTTGACCGAGATGTCTTAAAACTAACAATGGACCGCAATGTACTTAAACTACCCATGGACCGCAATGTCCTTAAACTACCCATGGACCGCAACGTCTTTAAACTAGAACAATAGAGCCTAGCATGCTCTTTTGTCGGATATAAACGGTCCCGTTTAAGTTGATCTTAGCCTCAAAGATGGCTAACGTATCCTTAAACCTTCAAACAGACTGGACTATGAATCCCCCAAATTAACTCTGGCTCGAGGGTACATCTCTGAACTCCTCTGACATCCGTCGTTGTAATCCTTCAACGTCGTCAGAGAGGTGATGGGTCCCGACGGCCACATATACGATGGACCACTATGTCCCTAAACTGGAACAATGGAGCCCAAACGCTCTTTTGTCGGATCTAAACGATCCCGTTAAGTTGATCTTAGTCTCAAACTGGACTAACGTATCCTTAACAAACGTTTGAGCTGATCTTAGCCGCAAGTATGGCTGACGTATCCTCAAACCAGACCCCCAAACCCAAACCTAAGATAAACACGGATTTGGACTAGTCCACGCCCTACGGGCGACGACATAACTCAGTCTCCGTAAACAATCCACGGGCAACAAAAAATAAAATAAACACACACGACACGAAGTGACCATCTAGAGAAGGAGAAAGTTGTTACCGCGATGCGGTAGCGTAATTAACTGCAGGGGCTTGCGCCTGCAGGGAAGAGCGTCCCCACAATCAAAAACCCCTCAAACGAGGGGGAATCTGACGAAGTCTGCTACATCGGCCGCATCCGTCTAAACCTCCGATGCACGGTGCCATAAACAACTTGGCATCTTCGGAGAGATGGACGGATAGCACCAATTAGCATCTGCCCCGAACCTCAGGCACGGACGCCCGAGTCCAAGCCGCCGTTCGGAGGGGAACAGATTCTGGCACGCCCGGTGGGACCTTTTCCTCTTTCCACTCCACACTTCGTGTGTCGTGATTCGCGAACCAATCGCGGTTCGGTAATGGTTGCCCTTGGGTTTCAAGATACTAAGAATTGGCGTCTTGCTTATTGCAGAAAGCAAAGGATCGATGGCTTCTACTTCTGCGAAATCCTCCAACTGCTCAAACTGCAATTGCGACCAACGCTCTACCTCGCCAGGAGGTATAGCCTATGGACCCCAAGCTGCTTCGTTGTTCACAATGCCGGTGGACCAAGTGACTCAAGCCACTACCGGATTGTTCTTCGGGACTATACTCCCATCATCAAGCTTCGCGGCACCGGTACTGACGAAGGAAGCTCACAAGAAGTCAGTCTTTGATCGTCTTACCCCTGCCGCGGCTCCTCTCAACGAGTCGCCCAACGTCAACGCCTCGGTCTTCTCTAGATTGGGCCGGAAATCCTGCGAACTCATCATAGGGCCTACAATCTCAGAGGAGGCTACCTCTAAGAAAGTGGCCGTTCCTGCCCCCGAAATCGCCAAGGCGGCTTCTCCGGCCAAAAAGTCGGTCTTTACAAGATTGACGGCTTCAGCTCCCGCTCCTGCTATCCAAAAGACATCGGTCTTTGATAGGCTAACACCAACAGCAACCCCCCACCCACACAGGGGGCAAGACGAAACCATTCTTATCGCTGACCCAACGCCGTCCGCTCGACACGCTCGACGTCGCCATTGGCGCCGAGTAAGGAAGGCTGGGGGCAACTCCCCCTCTGGGTTGACTCCATCAGCCCCGGTGGCAGAAGTTAATGCTGCTGTTCCAACTGGGAACAGCTTCGAAATGCTAAATAAGGTGCGAAGGAATTCTTCTACTGCAGTGCTGAAGAGGTCTCCTCCCCCATTAAAGAAGGTTGCGGAAATAAAACCAGAACAGCCCCAATCTCCTCAACAGCTGTCTTCCAAAATCTATAAGGTTTGGCGGCAGGCCTGAGTCTCGATCATTGATCCAAACTTCTCCCGCCAGCACAAGAAGCTGAAAATCCAACCGGAGGCTGGCCACCAAGCTAAACCCCGAAAGGCTATCGGGACGCCCACCTCAACGGCCCCCTCAACCTCCACGGCTCATAAAAGGAGGAGGCCAGAGAAGACCCCCCAACGTGCAACGACGGCTAAAAGCACTGAGCCCAGATGCCCTAAGTCTGGGGGCATGATGGTCCACACCGTATACATGGCCTCTGAAAAAGAGGAGAGCCGCACTTCTACAGGCCACCGACCACTTACCCGATCCGTGACGAAAGCCCAGGAGCAGCAACAAAAGCTCCAAGAAATGATGAATGCTATGGCCGCACTCACCGGGCCAAAAGAAAACCCAGAAACGTCCTCAGACGCGCGCCAAGAAGAAGAAACCGATGCTGAATTCCTTCGCCGGATACTGGAGAAAAAGGACAAAGAGGCTGCTGAACAAGCAGCCAACATACAACGTATGGGCCTTCTCTTCCAAGATATGATAGGAATGATGATCCAGCAGGACTTGCCCGCCGAAGATCCCCCAATCGTTCTTGAAGACGACCGAGGAGAAACGTCGAATCCACTGCCGGCCCTCTCAACGGCCAAGGAGGAGGCAATCTCTAAGGAGGACTTGGCTGACTACATAGCCCAGCAAATCCGGGTCCATCATGCGACTGAGGCAGCTGGTCAAGTCGTGAAAACGGGGCGGCCGTATCCAAGCTGGTACGACCAAATCAAATACCCGCAAGGCTATACGATACCAAAATTCCACGTGTACAAGGGGACCGGCAATCCCCATCAACATGTCGCCCAATTCCGGGCCCTCTGCGGTAACACCGACAGTGATGACAAACTGTTGCTCCGCCAGTTCGTAGGTAGCTTATCAGAAACAGCGTTCGAATGGTATTCGGAACTCCCGAACGATTCTATCAAAACGTTCGCTGAAATGGAGCTGCTATTCACTCAGCGATTCGCGAGCGCCAGCGAACGCACTCCAATAACTGCTTTGATTAACGCCAGGGTCAAACCAGGCGAAACCTGGGTCCAGTATGCTATACGCTGGCGGAACTTGTGGTCGAGATGCGAGCAACGCATTGAGGAGGCACCCGCAGTGGGCATGTTCGTGGGAACCCTAGACCCCCACGCAACTATCTCCCAGTTTATGATGTTTTTTAAGCCAACCACATTCCAGGCTTTAATCGACAAGTTGGCTCAGATGGACCAGATGGGTCATAGACCACCTCCCCCGAAGTCGGAACCTCGGAATGACAAGGGTAAAGGAAGGGCAACCTTCGTCGCAAATGCCCAACAGCAACCTAACGCCCCGAAACCGGCAGATCAATTGGAAGAAAGACGCCGGTATTATAATGAGAAGATGAAACGTCCCTACTCGTTCCCACGAGACAAGACGAAACGGTTATTCGAGCTGGCAATACGCAACAGACTTATAAACCTACCGAATCCAAGGTGACCGCCACAACCCACCGAGGTGAATAACCCTAGCTATTGCCCTTACCATCAAACGGTAAGTCATCCGATTGAAGATTGCTTCGTCTTCAAAGGATGGATTGAAGATCAATACCACCAGGGGAAGTTTGTACTGTCCGAGAAGTGGAAGGTGAGCCCACCATAGCCGCATACTCCTAAGAAAACAGATACATTGGGGGCAACCTGCTCCTTTATTGAAGAAGCTCCATGGGAGGTCGTGCTATCAACGAAAACCAAAGAATGCTGAGAGACCTTCACGCGTGCCCTGCGATCGAATGGAAAGACCCTCTTGAACCTCAAATTATCGAGGGGATGTTGAAGCCCCGCACAACTACGAAGGCTCGTGATAAGGGCCCAAATACTCACGCCCAACCGTCAAAATCTTCGAAGAAAAAGAAGAAGAAATCCAAGAAGCCCGCGAAGCTTGGAGACGAGCACACGAACTTGCAGAAGCAAATCGACGCGCTGGAAGAGTATAATCAAAAGGCGCGAACTCCTGTCACATTGCAAGAGTTCCTCAACCACATCTTTCAAGAGGGAGATGATGAAGAGAGCTCATCGGATGAATCCGAAGAGTATGTGGCGAGTTGTAACGTAATCTCCCACTCGTTTACCGATGATGAGAAAACTCCTAGCACTAAGAAGCTGGAGGCAGAACCTGAGCGTGCATGGCTGACAAATGAAATGATCAATGCCTTTCTAGACGAGATTCGTCTAAAAAGTAAAGCGGATCAGGAGCGTGAGATGGCAACGTCAGAAGGAACCAAATGCAGGCGACTGAATGAAAGAGTTGAACTACCCCCGCCAGATCAAAAGGCATCCGAAGTAGACAAGAAGATATTCAAGACGAGGAAAAGGTTCGCCAAAGCCATGTCAATGGGAATGAAGCTACCACCCTCGGAAGGGGAAATACACACGATGGGGCGGAGAGGCGCCCTAATTATTGCGCATATCATCGGAGAATCTCACACCCCACGGAGGAGTGCGACACCTTTAAAATATGGTGGCAAGGATATGTTACTCGTCAGCGACATGTTAAGCGCATGAAACGCAAGATCCGTCAGGAGCGAAGAAGTACTGTCGATGGGCACAACAGAACTACTGGCAACTGTTATATGGCTCACGCCGGGGGGTCACAAGTTCTCACCTTTGGGAGCGACTCTGATGAAGAAATGGCTCTGGGCCCTCTCTTTAAAGAATCCGTTTTAGGGAAAGAGGAGGAATCGGAGGCCTGCAAGAACATCCAGCTGCGCAATCGCACACTCCCAGAAAAGAATCTCGGGCCCGTAAGTAGAAAAGATAAGGGAAAGGAAAAGGCCACTGAAGATATCACTTTAGATGACCAAGTCATGAAAGAACTGGCTGCCAAAGACCCTCCTAGGAGGAGTAAAGTGGACTATAACATCCTCGCGCACCTAAGGAAGCTACCTTCTCAGCTTAGCATTCTCGACGCCCTCCTATTATCAAAAGAAGCGCGAGACTCACTAATTAAGGCATTACAAGAACCTGAACAATTCCAAGCCTTCCTCGCCACTGAAAAGATGAAGGATGAACTGGAGGAAGTGCATACAGCTGATATCACTTTCGGTGATGAAGACCTCCTTCTCGGGACGTGCGACCATAACCGTCCCCTATATGTCTCCGGATACTGCCATGATATCAAGATAGGCAAGATCCTGGTGGATAATGGATCCTCCGTCAATCTCCTTAATGTTCGGGTGTTGAAGGAAATCTGCATGAGTGTGCAACATCTCGCTCGTGACAAAATTACTATCTCCGGTTTCGATTCACAATCGTCACGGACTCTCGGATCTGTGATACTAACATTACTCTTTGGACTTCTCGTCACAGACATCAAATTCCATGTCATTGACGCCAAGACCTGCTACAACGCCTTGCTCGGCCGTCCTTGGCTACACGAGTACAACATCATCCCTTCTACACAACATCAGTGTATGAAGTACTTTAAAGATGGTTTCGAGTATACTGTAACAGGCGAGTTGAACCCATTTTCCGTGAACGAAGTCCGCAAATACGAGGATGCGAAATACTTTTTGCCAGATTTCGAGGATACAGAAAGGTGTCGCAACCCGGAGAACAAAGCCGCCGCCACTATCCCTGTTTTCGGGAGCGATACCGAAGAAGAGGAAGAGATAGTTTATGCAGGGCCATCTCGACGCAGCAACCCGGGAACTTCCGCCCCCATGTTAGTCTTCGGAAGTGACTCGGAAGATGAGGTTAATGCCGTGTTCTCCAATCGGCTGCCGATACAAGCACCCCTTTGCGATGACCATAGTTTGCAAATCACCATGGTACCGCGAGATCACTACAAGGATCTCGACACGCTTCAAGCTCACAATGTGCAGGACCTGCAAACATTTTACATCCCTCCCAGGCAAAGGGGTGAGAAGGTGATCCTATTCTACCGATCCTCAGAGTCGAAAATAGAGAAAGAGATCTGGCATGGCGCGGATGCTACATGCGACAGACTCCAACCCATCCGTCTGCCCAGATACTATACAAATGGATTAAATAAGCTATTGAAGCGCCAAGGAGTACCCTTAAAACAGACTGTTCGGCAGGCTCGGTTCTACAACAAGATTTGGGATGTCCCTGGGACTCAGCGCAAATTGCCCAACGGGAAAATGGAAACACTCGGGCTTGGATACGCGAGAGCGGGAAAACGGGAACGGGTCCACAGTAACTACGCCATATACACCTTTGATGAAGAAGAAGACGCCCTGTCAGGAGATGCCAACCCCTCGTCAAAATTACACCCCGCGATCGAAACGCCGAGTCCGTCGTTTGGAGAACGAACGGACAAGCCTATCAGGAAAATGGGTCCGAAAGCTCAGGAAAACCACAACCGCGAAATGGCCATCTACGAGAAGGCCAGGACGCAACGCCTATTTCAACAGGCTCCAAAAGACAAAGATGCTCATCTTTGTCAACCCGTTGTGCGAAAGGCCCGATGCGGAGACGGAAATAAATTAAGAAGCGGGAAGAGGAGCCGACAACAACGACGCAGGATTAGAGGGTTACGGGTACTGCGCGGCTCGGATTCGTCCCTCATGGAAAAGATGAGTCGAGCGTATTCCTTCCCCCGAGACAAGACGGAGAAGTTACTCAAGCTCGCTTTAAAACATCAAATGATCGCGCTTCCAGAGTCTAGACACCCTGAGCAAGCTAACAAGGCCTCTCGTTTGAGCTATTGCTCTTATCACCGAGCCATAGGACATCCTACCGAAGACTGCTTCACCTTCAAGAACTGGGTCGAGGACCAGTACCAACGGGGCAGATTCACTTTATCCAACGGCTGGAGGGTAACGCCGCCACAAAAGCATGAACCCAAGGCCGCAAGAGCAAAACCGGATCCACCTCAGTCCTGGGAGCGGATTCGCACCTGTTATACGATTACGATATTAAAAGAAGAGCGCGAGAACATGGATGACTTTCCCCAGTGCTTTGAGAACAGCGACGACGAGGTGATCTCAGAATTTCCGCCAGCTCCGAGAGAACTGGAAGATGGTATACATACTACGGCGGATAACCTCAGGAAGATTGAGTTGGGATCGGCAGATGACCCGCGACCGACATTTGTCAGCAAGCTACTCTCTGAAGAAAGGGTGGCCGCGTTAAAGAACGTGCTTCTACGGCATAAAGACTGCTTCGCGTGGAACTACTCTGAGATGCCAGGATTAGATCCGGAGGTTGCCGTGCATAAATTAGCAATATCCCCGGATATCAAGCCAGTCAAGCAAGCGCCAAGAAGGATGCGACTCGAGCTTGAGATGAGCATCAACGCCGGAGTCAAGAAGCTGATCGATTCTGGATTTATTCAAGAAGTCCAATATCCCGATTGGATCGCCAATATCGTCCCGGTAATGAAAAAGAATGGGACAGTACGCATATGTGTGGATTTCAGGGATCTCAATAAAGCCTGTCCAAAGGATGATTTCCCGGTACCGGTAACCGAGCTGATGATAGATAACACGTCCACTCACGAGGTTTTCTCCTTTATGGACGGTTCGTCAGGATACAATCAGATAAAGATGCATCCCGAAGACCAGAAGCACA